>JACDQD010000007.1:6167099-6564599 GCA_019843655.1 Lethocerus indicus | reverse complement strand
AAAGGGCAGTTTTTTCTCCATGATAAATTACAGAAGACTAGGAAGATTTCAGTAAATTTTCAAAAGTACTTTAAAGAATGCAACTATTCATTTATTATCAAATGTACTCATTTATATTTGGGGTTATAGCAATGTGGAATGTTCTGCCTTTATCTCCAGTTGAAATTTAGTTTGTGTAATTTCCCTGGACACTTACCATTATTTATTACCCTTTCATGTTATAAATTGGCAACTGGAATATGGAATAATATAGAATTTTAGTTCAGTTTGACTTACATTTATTTCTGTCAATTTTGTCCTTATTAACAATCCCTGTTAGTATTCTATAGAACTCCAATTTAGAATGAAATAACATCATTAATTAAATTAAGTTTAAAACATAGTACTGGAACACTATTTAACTGACAATACAATGCCTTGGCATTCACAAGTGTATTAAATTGTTAATTTGTTAAATTTAATTTAATATATTAGTCTTTTAATCAACAACTAGCCCTACTTTTTCTGTATTCAGCAGCTTTGTATTTCAGTTAATTTCATCCTTAACCCAAATGATTTATTCAGTTCTTGTCTTAGACTAATCCTATAAAAATGGATTTAATTCCTTTGGGTTTCCAATATTAAAAGCCTTAATAGGGGGGGGGCTTAAAAAATAAATGGGTATTAAATAATTATAGTGTGGAATTTAAGAAACTCTGAAGGTAAAACATTTAACTACTTTTTGAAAAGTTGCAAATTGTACACTCACCAAATATCACAAAGCCCTACTTTAAAATAACTATTAGAGCTCCTTTTAAGTTTTATTTATGTATCATGTTTAAATCATAAAGGACCATTTTTCTTTTTGCCACCAAATATAATATGATAGGGTAAAAGGCTAAGTGTGACAGGACATGAGGCGCATAGTGTGGTAGAGGGTGTTGTCTGGGTTTATAGGGTGGGCGTGGGCGTGGAGTAGTAGCGCGTGGGCGAGCAGGTGGGCCGCCTGCGGGGCGTGGGGCGGTGGCGGGGGGCAGCAGCAACACGGGGGCGGGGGCGGGGGTGGTGGCGGCGGCGGCGGTGGCGGGGGTCACCACCAGGCGCGCCCCTCAGCCCCTAGGACCGCACCGTGGCCCTCATCCTCCTCAGCCCCACCACCACCAGCTTCAGCGTCCTCATCAGCCCGCGGCCCGTGGCAATCAACGCGCCAAGCAAAGTTTACCAGGTGAGCAGAGCGACCGGAACCGCCCTCCTCAGCTCTCCTCCTCTTCTCCTCTTCACTCCTTCCCCTTCCTCTTCAGCCCAGTCCACCGCCCACCCCTTCAGCTCCTCTCCACAGCGCCCATCCTCACCTCCTCCTCAACCTTCCTCCCACCTTCCTATAAAACTCCTCTTTTATGTTATGTAATAAACTAGCTTGGGTCTGGTGTGGCTCAGTGGATTGCATCCTAAACCATTGAGACCATTACCAGTGCTGGTATAATTATCACTGCAGATGTAAAAGTCAGTCAGTACTCTGGGTTTTAGGTCAAATTTAGGATTCAATTACTGTACATTACAATTATTAGAAAAAGAAAAGAAAGTAGCTTATTGCCAAAAAGTAGATTACATTTTCTAAATAGAGCATTCAATTGCTTTGAATGAGCCGAATTGTGTTTTATTCTTTAATTGTAATTTTTTGAATCCCTGGGAGATGGGAATCCTAGTGGTGGACCAAATTTTCATTCAGGCCTAGATTGTGAGTTCTGCTCAAAGGGCTCCTATCTATTCTTTGTTTTCATTAGTGCAGAAAGATGAAACACAAAGTTTTATGTACGTAATAAATAAGTTTAATATTAATTACTATGAACATGAATTTACTTTTATATTTTACTAATATGTGTTATATAAATAGTTGTTATCTAACTAATATGACTTAGGTAAGCGTAAGTTGGATGGGGGCAACCAGAACCAGGGGGAAACAAAGCGTCGGTATCAAAGCAGCTGGGGAAACCAACCACTTGCACAGCAGCCTCTAGGGGGCAATACAACCTATGGCGGAATGAACGGAGGCGCTGCATACACCTCCTCGGGAGATCAACAGTGGTATCAGGACACTTACAGCTGGAGCTAGGCTGTGACCTTTTTCAATTTTGTGTTATGAATGTGTGAACATTGTTCGAGCGAGAGTGTATTTTAGGGGACAAACTTAAGTGATGAAGGAAAACACACTGGTTTTTAAAACACGACCGTAGTCGATTTAGTTATGTTTCGGTTCCAGTTTTAAATATTGTTTAAGAGTTTTCGTTGAATGACTATGGAATTGATTTCCGTTAGAATTTTTAAATATATATATAGATATATATATTTGTAATTTCGTTTTCATTCAGAATGCTGTGCGTATTTTTCCTATAAAAAATGCATTTGGCTTGGAATAATATAAAAAATAAAAACGACTGTAACCATAATCGTTTTTAAATGAGAATAAAAAAGAATGATTCTTAGGTGTACAAAATTATATTCTAATTGGTGCATAGCAGTAAAACGTTATGGATAAATAAATTACGAATACGAATTAGTTTATTATTAATTTAAAAAATTGTTAAAAATGAATTATGCGTCTTGCGAGCATTCCCCCACGCCACGCACCCCCTAGTTCTGGAGAATATGACAACTTAATAGGGGGCGTACCAAAATTACCGCCCATCTTGACCATCCGTTATCTGTATCTCTTCTCTGTCCTGTTATTCGTTATCACAATTATTGTTTTTAAATTTGGTTATCGGCTTAAGTTTGGGTTTCTCGTTAAACGTTCGGAACCTTGTCTGGTTTTTATTTGTGTTACGATTTCTTTTTGTAGAATGCAGTTGTAGATTTATTTATATGACTAAGCACTTTAAAATGATTTCAGTTATGTTTAAGTTGACTGACGCAAGAAGTTACTGTTAACTTGCATTATGGATGTTTTTATGTTGACGCATCTATATTTTTTTAAAAATAAATAAGCGTAATTATGATGCTTAAGCAAATTTTTTTACAAATTGTTTAATTTTCATTTTTTTACTCTTTCAAATGTTAAGGATGTTAATTGGGGGTAGATATTAGGGAAAAAAATGATAATTGGGATATCTTTATTTTCATTTTGGCAACATCATTTTTAACCCTCTATGTGCTAGTTACTAATTATTGGTTTTAGTATAATATTTGTTTCCTATTTTTATGTTAAGATTTGAAGAGGCATTCTTGTGTTTAATGCCTCCCGCATCCCATAGTTAAGTCTTGCGTCAATATTTAGTGGACAGTAGACTCGCTTTTGCTTCTTAATTTCAGCTTATCTAAAATTTTAAGTATCAATTTATTTAGTGTGATATTCAGTTAGTATTGCAAAAAAATAATTTCATCGCGTTCACGTTTTTTGAGCTCAAAAAATATGGCACCTTCTCACTTGGCATTTCCGGAAGAGCCAAATGTATCATCATCCAACATGTCTTATTAAAATTGTTGTATGTGAAGACATTTTGTAAATTTTGTTGTTATTAAATGCTGTTAAATTTATCAATTATAAAAAATAAGACGTATAGAGGAAAACACTCACATGCGCCCTGAAACTGCAAGTTAAAAATTGCAAACCTTTATTATAAAGAAATCTTTAACAAATAGTTTTTTTGTTCCTCTGTTAAGTGCCTGCATTCTCTTTGTAGAGAAGTATTCTGCTTTTGCTGTCCCTTCTTCAATTTCTACTAAATCTTATTTATTTTTTTTAGATCAATTTTTTAAAGCAAATATGGGAAATTGAGAGGGGCAGTAGGAGTAAAGGTTGAATAAATGAGTATGCAAAACTGTTTATAGTCCCGCTACAAATTTATTCAGCTTTTGTTGTAAACTGTTTTATTTATTTAGCAGTAGTAGTGCCATGATGTTATTTACTAATAGTTCTTTTTTTGTAATACAATTGGTGTGATGATTTTCTTTTGTACTCTGCTTACTTCTTATCAACTTTCAAAGAAGGCTGTTTTGTATGGAAGATGAGTCTTATTTTGGAACTATGTACTAGCTTTTATCAGCCAAAATTATTGTTATCTACTACACCTGTTAATGAAATATCGTAATGAGCAAAATATGAGTGGTTATAACAATAGCAGATTTGAAATTTGCAACTATTTAAATTCCAGTATTGTAATTTTGATAAAACTACACATAAAATGTGTGTAATAATGTAAAATAAGTTTAAAAACTGAACTTTGTTAATGACTATTCATTTCTGCTCTTAAATTTGTATCTGCCCCCGAAACCTAACCTCACAGTAAAAAGTAAAATTGAACTTAGAGGGGAGTGTTTTGACAATACAGATTTAAACACCCAAATGCTCAAAAACAAAAAATACACCAATGTTGGCGTCAGTTAATAGGAAGAAAATTTAAATGAGAAAGTGTTTATATAATGCAAATGAAACATTGGTACATATTGCAAGCACCATTTATGTGTTAGTGCTTCCTGGTATTACTCATCTATAATTAATATGCAACAGCTTTATTAATATTTTTAAATCATTGTGAATTATTGGATTTTTTCTTATAAGATAAAGTGGTGCTTGTGATTCAGTTTTTTGTTTTTAGAGATCCTTTTTCAACTGTTTACACTTTTATTATTATTAGATATATATTTTCTCTACAGTGTTCCAACACGAACACTCTAATTATTTCATTTTGATTTATTCAGCCAGTGTTGATTGTCTGAGGATAAATTGTTTCATTGTATAAAGTAAATAGTGTTAAGCTGCATACACTTTTAAAGCAATTGTAACACATTGGGTGATATGAATAAAAGTGACAATATTATAATCAAATTTGGTTAAGGCTATCATTTTGTATTGAACAGAACCCTCCCTGGATTTATATAGTCCACAGAGTCTTTTCCTTTGAATTTATTAAGTCAAAATGTAATGTTAAATGGTGAAGGTTATGTTATCGATAAAGGTGGTAAAGTACATACATTGACCTCATCGAAACAGTTAACACAGGTGTAGGAATTATTTGTGTAACATTAGTTTTAAGTTATTATTAAATAATTAAATTTGTTAATTGTGCTTTCCTTTCTGTTTGTTACTCTGGCAGATTTCTTTCTTATTATATATGTATGCATAATTCAAATTAATTGGGTTTTACATTAAGAAAGTAAATTGTAGACTTACAAAAAATTTTATTCATATCACTCAAATAATAATTCTTCAAATATTCACTTTTTCAAAATTTAAGATTGTATTTTCTGCTAACCTATTAAAGAATAGGGTCCTACATTTACTTGTCATTAATGTTTGGATTTATGAAGATTGTTAATTTTTAAGTGAAGTACAGTCTGGTAATCTTTTGAGTAAAGTGTGGAGCAATAAATGATCGTGCCTTAATTATTTTTGAATGCTGCTTCACCTGCCGCTTAGAATTGATTATTGGAAAAGTATGGTTAATAAAAAAATAGCCATTTGTGATGGCTAATGAGCAGTGTGAAGTTTGTTGTCAGTTTAGTTGCCCAAATTTTATTCCAATATAAATCTAAATTTGTATTGTTGTTTTCATTTGAAAAACATAATTTTTCAATATTAAATTCAAAGACCTGTTATTGCATTGCATGATTCCTGTACATTCCAGTGGTAAGTCCTTACAATCTCCTAACAGTTATAGACAACCAGAATCTTATAATAATTAAATGAAATAGTTTTGTATCTAGAATATTAAATTGAGGCTGTATGACAAAAAGATTTATATAAGGTACCCATAGAAACACTTATGTATATTAATAAAATTGAACTCCAATTTTTGAGGGATTTAGGAACCCTGCAACTATAACTGCAATGTAGAACTGTTCAGCTGGTGAGAATTTGACATTTTTATTGCAAACAAAGAAATATCAATAAATCCTGAAGACCAAATTGTGTTATATGCTTTGCTTTGTGTGTATTACCCAATGGATATTTGCGAATGCTCCTGAAAGAACGTTTTATTAACTGTGATACCCATAACAAGAATATAAACAATTTAATGCAGTCATTTCTGTGATGACCCATTTATGTTATGTAATTGTATTGTAGCAGCTAAAATTTGAGAAAATCCCATGTGAAAAGTACTTCAGACCTGGGTCTCTATATAACATTATTTTACATATAGGCTGTCATGGCGCTTTTCAGATAACAACTTGGTATCTATTCCAAGAAACCGAATAATTTTTTTAATCTGAAAACTATCAAATTCACTCATGCGTAATGTCTTTAACTTATATTTAAATATCGGTATTATTCACGAAACCGAAATGAACATGTTCTCAATGATCCGTATAAAATCAAGATAATTGAAATTCGTTTGCAGATTCGTTACCGGATATTCATAAAACCTATCGTGGGGCCCGCATGGTTGTGTAATATCACTTTTGCGATCGGCCCCTCCCCATCGTCGGTAGCATTACATCGGGAAATTAATGAGACCCCTTTGTATGTCGGTTTCCGATGGAGCATCCTGTATTATATTTTAGATTTGTTTTAAAATTTCGATAAAAACTTACGCGCTTACTGAATACAGAATATTATACTTGAAATTACATACTGATTTTACACGACACGAGAGTGTTGCACGAAAATGGAAAACGTTTAGAAAAATAACAATTTATTGTACGAATAGGACAAACAAAAGTAGCGATACTTGAATACTATAACAAAGTTTATTGGTATCACTACCGAGAGAGCTTGAGGCTGAAAAGATGAGGAGGAAGAGCGGATCAGGTACTGCGGGACTGCCCGCTTTACGACGAAGCCAGAAGAGATCTCGTGACAGCAATAGGCCTGAGAACGCTCTTTGAACCATAGCAAGCCTCTTTTACCACCGATCCTCCTTTTATCATCGGACAAGTGAATTAAATATTTTCCCCTGCGAGATTTCTCCATCCGTCATTACACAATTCGACCCTCTCCAAGTGGCGAGATAGGGATAATGTGCTTTGCTCGGGTTCAAAAATAAGTATACTTAACGGGGAAGAACCCCAAGATTGCCGGGGAATAAAAAAGCAAAATACTTTATTATGGACCTTTTACCCGGTCAACGTCGAAATCTGACTGTACTATGTGTCTTGCATGTTCAACCGATGTCACTCAAACAAGGAAACCTCGCAATGAATAATTTTACTTTTTTTACTAGAATCGGATTTTAAAATTAACTGCTGAATTGAGGAGAGAATTGTTCGGTTGAAGTATGAAGGGAAAGAAAGGAATATAAAAATACATGAAGCTCATCTGGACAGTTATTTAGAACACACAATTAAATTAGTAAATTAGTTATCTCTACTGGTAAACTTTTTTACTTTTTCACCATTTTTATTGTTTATTATACATCAACAGTTCAATTGGACTTGTTATAATGAGGAACGGTAACAGAAATAATTAGGTAAGGTCTGTCTGACCGGTGACTCCGTTCGAAATTCCGCCCGGAAATGATCCGATTGTGATGGGGAAATCCACTGCGTGATATCCAACTGGAATCACAGCATCCCACCGTCAAACTTTTACCACCATCGAATTTGGCGGTCAATAATGGAACAAATTAACTGTTTCTAAAACGTAGCGGCATCACATATATAGATTACACTGATGTCCCTTAAGTTACTCATTCGTGTATTAGAAAGGTTCATATGAACTCGCTAGGTGTGGACACATTTTATTCGTTTTATTTACGGCAGAATACTTTGCAACGATTATACAGTTAAACTGCGCGGGCGTTTCATAGATTTACTGACGAGTGACAGTGCGGACACGATACTGTCACTAATAAATTACTTCATCGTTGTTGTAGCAAGTCGGTTTTAACTAGTTAGTGTAACAGATCTTAAGGAATAGAAGTAACATAGTAAGCTAAGTTTAAAGCTTGCGGATAACATAAAACAGCGGTCTATGCTTGTCCTCCGACCGACAACGGAGGCCGCCAAACGAATCTCAATATGGAACAAAGAAAGAGACCGGAAAAGATCGCGTCGGGAGAGGAGGGGGTTAGCGGGGGCGTGGGCGGAGGCGGTGGCGGGGGCGGTCGGCGTCAACCGTCGAAACGTCGGGAAACGCGGGGTCCGAGGCGATGGCAGGTAACCGACCTAACGGACGGAGGGCCAGATGATCGGGAGCGGTTAGCGCATGAGCGGGGACATGCGCCCTCGACGAGGGGTGTGGTGAGAGAGAGGGAGCGAGCGGGGGAGAGCGAGATAGCAGGCGAGAGGGAGAGCAAGCAGTCCGGCAACGGGGATCAGAGCCGCCCGCCAGACCGGTAGAGTACAGTGGCAGACTAAGTGGGCCGCGTCTACACCGTACCAGCGGGAGTAGTAGCCGTCGTAGTGAGAGCGGCGAGAGGAGGCCAGGAGTGGAGAGGGGAGGAGGCGAGGAGGTGGAGGAGGAGGAGGAGGAGGAGGAGGAGAAGAGGAGGAGGAGGAGAGCGGAAGAAGAGAGGGAGAGGGAGAGAGAGAGAAAGAGAGAGAGAGTGAGCGACGGTGGTAGCCGGGCGGCGAGGCGGCACATGACACCGGGGGCGTCGTGGAGGACATGACGCCCAGAGAGGCGGCACCGGACCACTGAGTCGCAGAGAGAGCTCCTCAGGTCGCGTCGTCCACACGGGAGGACACCCTCGACAGGCACCACAGAGTTATGTAGCAGTGCAGTGCCGCCCCGCCCCCGCCCGCCCCCGCGCCCTCGGCCGCCGCCCCACACTCACATAACCGCCGGAATACACGCACGGACACGCGTACACTAACACAGACACGCACACGTACACTCGTCCACATCGCACTCTTCTCTCTTATCTCCGTCTCTCTCTCACGCGCGTAGATACGAGTACGCGGTAAAAAGAAAGAAAAAAACGAACGCGTCGATCCGTTTCCGTCTCTTTCTCTCTCTTCTTACACTCTATCTGTAATCTTCGCTACCGTCTACTCAAGTAAGTAGTACCGATTTGATTAGTAATTAGCGATTTAGTGCGCCGTCATCGAGAAGCGATCGGGGAGGGGGTCGGTGGAGGACGCGGAGTCTGGGGGCGGCGGGCGGTATCCCGACCGCGGGAAGGAGGCGTCCGACGGTAGGGAGTGGGACACTGAGCCCGCTCAGCCGATAGCGCTAGTCCGGAGGGAGCCAGCGCCCGCTCTTCCTTCTCTCTCTCTCTCTCTCTCTCTCTCTCTCTCTCTCTCTCTCTCTCTCTCTCTCTCTCTCTCTCTCTCCCTCTCTCTCTCTCCCTCTCTCTCGATCGATATCGCAACGGGGGCACCTACCCTCGCTCGCTCCGCACACCTCCGCCGTTACCCGCCGCGGAAATCATACCGCTTCCACCGTAAACAATAACCCCAGCTTCCATCCCACGTAATAATCCCCCGTCCGAGGGACCGGTTCCCGAGCGACTCGATTCGCAAACTACGTCCACGGTCCTATTATCTTCGAGATCATCGTTCTTATTCCCGTCCAAGTGGAAAAGAGCGGAGCTATCGTCCAGGACCGCGGAATCGCGTAAACCGGTAATTTTTATAATATTCGAGTCGGGGTCGCCGGGAAGAGTGGAAATGTGCGTGCGTGTGTCGAGTTTAGTGCCGTGCTCGGTGGGTGTCGCTAGTGTCGCCGCTCCGCACGGCTAGTACACGGTGCCCCGTCGATCTCTCCGCCACTTCCGAGGTATGTAGACATTTAACCGTTTTCCTTGTGTGTCGGGACGACGCGGACGGAGGTGGCGGGCCGGTGGGGCGGGAGCGGGTCGAGGGGAGGCCCCGCGAGGTGCCGGTGCCGGCGGCCGCGGCCCCACCGCCTCAAAATGGCCGTAGCTGGGGCCCGAGGCGAAGGCCCTGCCGTCCCGGGGCCGGTGGGCCCTCGGGGGAGGCTCCCGTGGCCCCCGGGGCCCGCCCGGCAGGGGTCCCCTCCGGCTCCGACCTCCTACACCGGCTATACCCGCCGCCGCCCGCCACGCCCCGCCCACCGACGTTTTAGTTAACAAACGATCGGTTTACGCCCTCGATCCCCGTCCCTCCTAATCTGACCGCTTCGTCCCCCCCTCCCATCTTCTTCCCCGTATAACCTCCCGGCGTCTTCTTCTATTTATATTTCCTCCGATAATTATTTCGGAAGATAGTCACTGCCCGTAGAATAGCCTAATTAATTAAACAATACCCGAGTCCTTTAATTCCTTTATCCTCTCCGAAATCGCTTTTCAGCGGTCTTCCAGTACCGTGCTTATCCGTCCCCCGGTTTCGGGTTTACTCGTGGGTGGGACGGAAACCCGTTGCCGGGCCGCAGGTGCATCGATATCGGAGGCCGCTAATAACGGCGCGTGTTTACCCGCTCCTCCCTCGGCCATTTTATACCTATCCGTTTTACTCTATTTTCGTAAAATGTACACCTTTGTGGAAGGTGTCGGGACACTTCCCGGGGGTCCCGGTTTGTCCTTCGAGTAATATATGTATGTCCTTTAAGGGATTTAGGGGAAGTTCTATCGTTTTTCGTTGTAGAGTGGCCTCGGTCAGTTATCCCTTTAAAAGAATAGCCGAACGTTTGGGTAATTATCGGTGGCCTATGAATCGTCGATCGGACACGACGACCGCTGATCGTTATCAGTGTTGACTGTCTGTACGGTAGCTGTCCCATTACAATTGAATTTAGAATCGATCCGACGATTCATCGATCTCGACTAGATGTTAATATAGCCGCGACTGTAACTGAGAATCCTACGTACTTTAGTATTTGTGCATCGCGTTTAGCTCTCAACGTATAATTGGATGCGTTGGAGGTAGGGTCAGGTATTTCGCCGTACGCAGTGTTGGTAAAGCCTATTTCTATTCTTGCCAATCACTATTCGGAGCTAAAGGTGTATCATTATAAACCTTGGAGGTTTTAGAAGGGTCGGTTTTTATGTGTGCCCGCGGAGACCTAAATGGGGTGTTTTTCCGGCCATATTACCTCGTGTTTGACCCGAGTACATTTCCGTTAGTTCTGTACCGTCTAACCTACCTCGAGTGCCCTGATAATTGAGGAACTGAATTGGGCTCGCTGACCCATGTTTTTATAAGAAGATAAAACCGAAATAATTTCTCTTAAACTTTTATAAATAGTTATTGTTTGTTGTGGACGGGTCCTAATTGAATCTATTATTATTGTAACTGGAGGTACTTTCCTTGCTGGTCCGTTAGCTTTCAGGCCCCGTTTTACTAGAGGATATCGGTGGTTGTCATCTTATTTTTGAATTACAGAGGTATCTGGGACATTGATGGGAGTGAAGGCAGAATTTGGCCGCCAGCCCAATTTGGAATTTTCGAGAATCTCCGGGTCTTCGGCTCGAGTATTAATCACGAGGGGATATCGAATCTGAGTTGTAGAATCCATCGATCATTAGGTATCGCTAACGGAAGTCGCCAACGAAAAGAATTTTATACTGGAAACAATTATTTTAAAGTTGTTCATTTCCGAAGATTTTTTAATTGTTGTTATATTCTTCTGTTTGAATATATAAATGCTCTAGCTACTTACCGATTGGATGACCAAAATCATTATGTCTACAGTAATTCATAATTTAGTTTACTTGCTGATTATTTACTTACTGACATTTTAGTTGTACTTTACTGAAGAATTGAATCTTATCTTCGTCTGTCAGGTATGTCATATACCTAAGTAAAATAATACCAATGGCCTAATTTGTCTAAGTTGTTTATTTGCCAGTTGAGGGAAATCGGGAGATAATAGTATAGTAGGAATCGTCAACATGGTGAACTTTTTACAATGGATAAACACAATATTGCTATATAAAACATGATAATTGCTTTCTAAAAGCTGCGTGAACAATTTCAATTAGTCACATAATTCTGAATTCCTGTAATTCATATCCATCGTAGGATGGACCCTACGATATAGTTTCCTTAAGACCCGGAGACTTAAGACTTCGGATTCGCTATCACCATTAATTCAGTAGTAAAGAGAATTGCATCTTGTCTTCTGAATGAGGCTATATATCACACTACGTTAATCAAAGTAACTCCACAAATATGACTAACTACGTTTTATTACTGATGGAAACCTACTGACCATGACGAGAAGCCGAAAGTGGGCTAACGTAATACCGAACAATCGATATCAACGCTGCTCATTACTTTAACCAGTAACTCTAAATCTTGAAGAAAACACTAATTTTTAAGACTTTCAGGCAACTCGGTGGGTCTTTCAAATTATTTTCTATATGTTATGATCCATTTTAAATAGTAACTCATCGCTGGATTAAATGTCCTATCATATTTCCTATATCCTAGGTCTTCCCCTATGTCCGATCTCCGAATGCGTAACAGCATATAATTTTAGTAGTTATTGTTGTTCATAATAATTATATATCGCTACTTATATTATAAGAGAGTTACTATTATTATTAACCTTACGAACGTTTAAATGGCCCTGGGTCCTCGGTGGACGGTGGACGGATGCGCATTCACTCATTCGGGTTCGCGCAAAAGGATAAAAAATTCGGGTCGGCAGGCCCGAATCTGAAGAGATTCGGGCGATTAGGAGCGCTTAGAAGCTGGGTAGAACTGTTTCTCTTAAAGAAATACTTTTGGTCTGAACCGGCCATCCAGATCTGTCAGCTCAGTTCTGCCCCTAAATTCATCGTACAGTGGCCACTCACGACGGACATGTTCCCAATCTTTTCCGATGTTTCTTCACGTTTACGTTTAAATGTCCTGTAGTTAAATAAAGCCTCCATTATTCGTCGGGCAGTACCGAGGATGTTACCTTCAAATATGAGCGGCTTCAAATAGTACCGATTTCAGGATAGTACCGATATCGCTCCCAGAGTTTTTCCTTTTAGCATTACCCGAGCTTGCTGGTTTCTTCTGCTAGATTCCCGACGGTTTTCACCAGCCGAATGTTCCGATGACTGAATCGCTTTTCCCTTACTGCCCTCCTCAATGCAGCACATGCAAGCGGCTTGAGCGATGGAATTCGCGGAAAGGGCCTCTGTGATCGCAGCCCTGCAGGAATAGAAAACCCCCCTGTACTGTTCCCGGCTGCCTACTTATTATATAGTCTTGTAGAAGGCGAGTGCGCAGCTTCCTAGCTACATGAGCCAGCTTGGCCGCCATGCATCTCCATGCATTTATGCCATATTTCCAGTCAACTCATTGTCCGATTGATGCTAATATATATATATATATATATATATATATATATATATATATATATATATAAAAGATCTCTAGAAGAAGGGATCCAAGGCGGATACTTGCTGGCTCCCTCACTCCTACGTTGTTAGACTACTTTGACTGATACGCGCTAATGTAGGAGTGGACCAATCTGTAGAGCTTGTCATCTTTAGTCCACTCAGAACTTTGGTCCGCCACGAGGACACTGTGTCATAAAACACATTTAAATATCGCTTAATAAGAAGACCAAATATAGAATGAAGGTTACAGTAACGCCGCAAATAATAACGATAATAACAGAGCGTGAAAATTATTTTTGGCATCTTCTATCTTGATCAATTTAGTAACTCGGGAAATTCTAAACTATCTATTATTTTAATATACTCTTCATCTGATCTTATTTATCGGACTGAATTCAGAACCATTACCTAATATATTCCTCGCCAATAAGCGTTAATAAAGGGACGAAATACTAAGTATTTCTGGTTGAGTGCTGTTCGTCAGCACGGCGCTCAGGGTATGCTTGACCATGGCTACACGCAGGTGTTTAGTACAGTATTAGAACGCCGGATTGTTACCCAATTGAGACATTAACCTGAATAGGATCATAAATGAGCTTCGTGTCATAAATTGCTTCCGCAATTTTTTATTTAATACCATTTATATATTTAATATTGATTTAATATTGATCAGATTATACTTTTAAGAGTGTTAAATTCTTCCGTTTTTCAGTCTCCTGGTTACCGTCAGTATAGTAATCGGTAGCTGTATCGGCAACCAATTTTTTTAGGTGCTTAACTAATTTCGTGGCTCTAGTGTATACACACACACATGTATATATATATATATATATATATATATATATATATAGACAAACAGGAAATATTATCAGTAATTCATCTCCCTACAATGACCGAATAGTACCGGTTACTCTGGGAATAGTAAGAGGGATGTGTACGAACCGTTTGACTGCATAACTTCAGTACCTAACTATAGTTCTCAACGGTATAATTCCAAAGTGCGTATGTGGGCGTAACCGCGGACTAACTCCCACTATAAACCCGCGTACTGATTTTGGTGTAGTCCAAGACGGTAAGGATTATCCATTCACTGTTCGCATTAAGATCATATTTATCTATTGTTTTGCTGCAGTTTCGTCCAATAATACGTCGCTCTTATCTAAGAAGGCATATACCTCATATGGAAACCAGTTCTTTTAACACAAAGCGTAGAAATATGCCGGTTGTAACGTATTTCTCATTTACATTTTCAATGCAGAACTTTTGGTTTTATTTAAATACTTTCACTAATGGCATAGATAAGCATCTATTTATTTTCGTGCTGAAAAATTTCGTTGCTTCTACGGGAACGTGACGGTAAATTTTCTTTCTGTATAAGCTATAACGGTAATGGGTGGAGTCTAACCACTGGAGTCCCGTCTCTTTGATCTCCTATGCGGGATTATCAATCTACAATGGGGCCGATCAGGGCCCATTTAGAATACTGACACCTGTAAATTGACCCGTCTAATCTACCTGGCTATACATATTAAATCACCACGACTACAGGAAGAGCCCGTTTGACGATTTCCTGATTCTACTGTCGATCTTTCTACTGCACTAATATTTTAGTGTTTGTACCACAGTAGCAACAACAAAACAAAATGTTACAAAATCGCGTGTGTTCCGACTTTGAGTTTAAAGCTACGGCTTCAAACGTAGTCGTTTACTGGCTGTAATTGGTCCGATTGTAATTTGTTCAATTTCTAATTAATCTTAGGTTTAAAAAGCAATGAGAAACTAAAAACCACTGGGTATCAAACTCCAAAACTGCTTGAGGTTAATGGAAAGAGTTTTAATAAGAAAGATACGTCATTCCGGTATAACGCCATCGCCAGTACCATCGTCGGTACCGCCTACCAATGGACCCAAAACGCGACTGTTGGTAGGAAATCGTATCTTTATTAATACTACCACTAACGGAGGAAGCGAAGGATGCCTTGTCGGCTAATTGTAATTCAGCCCCGTTCGGAGGTGTATATAAGTGGGCGAGAGGAGGTATCGATGGGGTTCGGTATCAGGAAACGGGGAAACCGATCGTCGGTCATACCAGTATAATTGGCCATTAACCGGGCTCCGCTAATTCCCCGGCGGGGGAAAGGGAGGTTTCCCCACACCCCTGGCCCCACTAACACCACCAACACCCCCACCCCCACCCCCACTCAACTGCCGTCCGACTTGAAACAATTAGGCGTCAATTAAGCGTTAACTACCCTCTCCCAGCCACGGCCGGCCTAACTTTTACCAATCGACTCCACCGGACGTTCGCGGAACAGGGCTTTCTCCAGAAAGAACGAATCAAATTCTACAAACCCAGCCACTCCGTTATCTCCGAGAGGAACACCCTCGTCGTACCTTGATGAGTATACCACGAGGTCTAATTTGATTTGAGGCATTGTCATTTTAGAACACCCCGAACTTGGAAAGTGTAACAGCTGCTGTAATGTACGAGGATCGGCCGGTACACAGGGCGTAACAGTTATTTCTTTCACCGCCAAGTCTAAAGAATCTGCAATTATATGAGTTCGACTCGTAATGAATTAAAACTTTGCAATTTGAACGGAAATTCGTTCGGTCCACCACCGGTATTCGGACTCCTTACTAGGTCAGTAAGGTTATATCTTGTGATCTGGCCGTCGAACAAGCATAAAAAATAATTCTAATAAAATAAAGGAAACCGATGAGGCGAAATAATATGATGTATTAATTCTATAAATTAATACATATATTATTTAAACTAAAACTACAGCATAGTTTTAAATTAATTCCTACCCACTACTTGTGAATTAAAAAAAGGGGGGCTACGAATCTTCTTTACTGGCTCTACGGGTATAACAACGCCGCGTTTTACTACCGTCTTGTACAACTTCTGGCGAAATTTAACTTCCTTTGGGTAATAAATTGATATGCAGCTAAAATTATATGGTAAAATCGTATCTCAATGAAACTAGCGTGATCATTAAATATCCGAGAGTTATCTCTCTGGTAACCGTCGTTAGGTCTCGGCTTATATGCAGGTCCGTACTCGGTTTAGGCTCCCAGCCACCCCGCCCGGCGGTAGAGCCTTAATTTCTAATTCAACTCACAAACAAGGGGACACAGGAGCGACGAGAACGGAGGTGTAAATAGAGATGGTCTCCCATTATTGGTAGTTGATGTGGCCAACAGGGATAGTTCTGGGAATTGCGGCGGGGGCGTCTGGAATCGGGCTTGGCTGGCTAACCCCCCTACACCCCCACCCCACCCTTCCTCCTCACCCCTGGTTACTGGAATTGCCCCCCGCGGATTAATTCCAAAGGTGCGTATATGACCGAAATCTCGGGTCAACTCCCCTATAACCCTTCGTATTAATTTTGAATCGGATATTTTATTATATATTACTATTAATACGTAATAATTAGATAGTGAATAATTAGTATATAGTATTCATTGATGAATAATAATTAGATTGACATTGAATTTGATAACAGGTATATGGCGCGGTGTGTCGGCATAGATACCGGGAATTTCGAAGAAAATAATAATTATATTTAGTACTAATTAATTTCTTCAGTATTAAAATATTTGATGCTGCTAAGGATTAGGAATAAATGCCTAATAATATAAATGCGATTGCCAAGAACTTACAGGCTGTTATATAACAAAATATCCTTACTCATACTTTAAAGGTGATTCAAGAGTGCTATATGAGCGAAGTTATGGTTAACGTATACGGAAAGCGTTCTGACTCGGTCCATGGTGGCGTGGAATTCTCTATGAATGACACCTGCTCCGTTTCGTACCAGTATTTTAGTTTCTATTATGAAATTAGTTTAGCTGTATTAAATCAATAATGGAGTGTTTAATCTTCCCTTGCACACATTAACTTATTTCCTACTAACTGGGAAAATTTATCGGAGCGGTTACATCTACGAAATTTATATTGCACAATCAGAAATCTATGATATCTCTAACCCTATAGTCGTGTTGACTGGAGACGCAAAAAAGTAGTACATCACAGATCTAGCCCGTGTACATTTTGATGAATCGTGATAAGGTTCTTAATGGCCGTTTCGTGTTCTGCACATATGTGTCGTTTGGGAACAGACATTTCCCCCGGTTCTCTGGAAAATTTAGCTGTTATTTCTCCGACAAGGGAAATTCCAGAGTGTGTATTCAAATTCGTTCGATACTCTAGTGTAACACTAGCTACAATGTTAAATAATGCTTTTAAATAAATTATTATAAACCTCTCATATTTAATTTACGA
Source organism: Lethocerus indicus (assembly GCA_019843655.1). Taxonomy (NCBI): domain Eukaryota; kingdom Metazoa; phylum Arthropoda; class Insecta; order Hemiptera; family Belostomatidae; genus Lethocerus; species Lethocerus indicus. Next base: position 6,547,154 of record JACDQD010000007.1, on the reverse strand, counting down.
TTCTCATTCGACCGAATCTGAATCCGTCATTACATTATCAAGTCATATTAATCCACAGACTTGAGAGAATTTAATTACAGAATATTGAATATGTATCGCGCTGAAGTTATGCTGGACCAAGACGGGAAATATACTATATAAGTATGGAGCTTAGTCCGTTTCGCTAGCGATCATTAAAGTACTAAAATCTTTAAACGTACATTTTTAATATTATTAAAATAATTAATCTTCATAATAAAAAATGTGTACCATGAACGATCTATCGAAGCATAAATTGCTCCTTAAAGTTAATGCACCTAACTCGGAATGTATATAATCCTAAACATTGAAAAATTAAAAAGCAGATATAGCGTTATAAATGAATGAAAAATAATGTGCTATACGTATAAAACACGCTATATTTACGGGTATATAATGTATTTAATATTTTATGACCCTATATTTCCTGAATCCTGCAAATTTGGATACTCCTCCGGATAATACATCCTCGTCTAATACCGCCTTCTTAAGGGGTTTGTAATCATTCTAATGAATATAATATTGTCGTTGCCGTAAGGCCTCGTGTGTGTGTGTGTGTCTGTGTGTGTATGTGTCCTAATGCTCATTCTCCACCCTGCACGGGGGTGAATTTTTCATCGCGCGCTCCGGCGTCAACTACAAGGCCCCACCCTTCCCCCATCACAACCCCCCCCCAACCCCTCTCCACTACCCTGTTATGAATTATTTCTGAATCAATTCTCGATTCACCCTGGCTGAAAGAGGAAGCCGCCGGGAGGGTTGGAAATTACTTCTTACTCTCTCTCTCTCTCTCTCTCTCTCTCTCTCTCTCTCTCTCTCTCTCTCTCTCTCTCTCTCTCTCTCTCTCTCTCTCTCTCTCTCTCTCTCTCTCTCCCAGTCTCTCTCTCTCTCTCTCTCTCTCTCTCTCTCTCTCTCTCTCTCTCTCTCTCTCTCTCTCTCTCTCTCTCTCTCTCTCTCTCTCTCTCTCTCTCTCTCTCTCTCTCTCTCTCTCTCTCTCTCTCTCTCTCTCTCTCTCTCTCTCTCTCTCTCTCTCTCTCTCTCTCTCTCTCTCTCTCTCTCTCTCTCTCTCTCTCCCTCTCTCTCTCTCTCTCTCTCTCTCTCTCTCTCTCTCTCTCTCTCTCTCTCTCTCTCTCTCTCTCTCTCTCTCTCTCAATCTTCTGTCTCCTCTTGCTCGTTTCGCCTTTTGCTAACTAATGATAAGGATTATAGTTACAACATATGGAGGGAGTCACATTTTTTGAGAATGAATTTTCGTTTATTACATTTCTCATTCAAATATTACATTCCATTCTACGTGACTACGAATAATATTCGCCCATAACGCTAAAAATGAAAGAAGCCGAATAAATTTTAATTTTGTATTTATATTATAAAAAGTGGCGACCGAACCTATTTCATCCTTCGAAAATATAACCCCTGCCCTCTTTATTCGAAACGAACGGATTTATATTCGATTGTGCGCACGAGATAACTATAGACACATAAATGGTTTCAGTGCCCTTCATATTACATAAAAATACTGTTTAGTGGGACTCCGAGGCCCGTTACAATTTTCGTTACAAGTAGTCTTTTCGTCTGAAGATTAATAAATGGAAAATTAAATACCTAGGAAGATAGATAAATGTTGACGTTAGTCACAGACAGAATTTTTATGTCCGGTCCAGAAGAGACGACAGGTGAGAGATTGAGAAATGAAGGGGCAAAGGGAGGTAGTGTACTGGTGGGGAAGGGAGCGAGGAGGAGGTGGAGGAGGTGGTGGTGGGGTGTTAAGAACTTAAAATGATAAAGTACTTTTATGTGGTCACTTAACTGTTTTAAAGTTAATAAAGCAGTGGGAAGGGGACGGAGGGAGGTGAGGGTTCCTCTTCTCTCTGCTTTCCACTCCCTTTACCCCCCTCTCTCTCTCTCTCTCTCTCTCTCTCTCTCTCTCTCTCTCTCTCTCTCTCTCTCTCTCTCTCTCTCTCTCTCTCTCTCAAACTTGCTCTCACTCTTTCTCTCTCCCTCCCTCTCTCTCTATCTCCAGGTCTCCTCCTTGTGCCGTGTGCTTGTTTGTAGTCTAGATGGCACCACTAGATATCGACCGCCTGTACGCATCCCGTACTGCTCCTCCTTTCCTTTCTCCGTCCCATATCCCCCGTGCGGAATACGGATCATTTTGTAAAAAAAAATTGTAAAAATTACGTCGTAAACTCTAACTGATACCAATATCTTAATGGGGCTGCGTCAAAATTATCATTTTGAATTCTTGACCTGAAGATTAACCCGCTAATAAAAAGATTCAGTTTTCATATATTTTTTATACGATTATATATTTAATATTCTAGGATTTATGTTTAGTATACACTGGGTGTAGGACATTGGATTGAGGCTCAAATCAAAATAGTATACTGTCAATCATTCCCCGTATTTATATTTGTATACGAAATAGAATTATTTAGCCAGTTTTAACATCGCCCGGTGCACAATTTGGTGCAGGTTCCTGACAGGTTTAAAGGGGGGCTCGTGGCTGTGGTTGGCGGCCCTGTCTTTACTAAACAATGGCCAGTAAAGTAGCCGGTAGGGGGAGGGGCTTGTTAATATTAATGACTGGCCTCGGCTCTGCTCCACGCCGATTCCAATCCTGCTGTTCCGTCTAATCATCATCGGCTCACGCGATAATAATCGCTTCCCTAAGAGACATTACTTGTTGCACGGCCCTTGGGCCAGCATTTTTGGGATGGGAGGGGGGAAATTTCGAGCCACGTTCTGCCTCCTGACCGCATTGCTGTTTTCGAACCTGTATGTGCGTATTCGCGGAACCTGTGTGCGTGTTCGGATAAGAGGGCAATAACTTGTTCCGGTATTGTACCATTTTCGAAATTTTTACCTTTGATATCGAAGCTGATTCCATTGCTAGGCTTTCGGCTTTCACCGCTCTATAAATCCTGTGGTGCCATTTCGCCATATCTTTATAAGATATAACTCTTTAGCAGACCTTTGGGTAAGGAGTAGTAGCGCTAGGTGGGAGCTGGCAATGCCTTAGTTCTTCGGAGGGGTCTTATTCGGTAATATAATACGTTTGGTGTGTAATTGTTCCGTATGTAGGTTGCAGTTAAGTTGTGGGGTCGCTAGTAAAAAACATGCACGTGTTTTTGTGGTTTGAAATTATCGAGTTCCAATAATCCAGAAGTATCGTGGTAATACTTATTTAATAATGATTTATTCCACATTTCGCTTAGTACTAATCACTTCGATAAAATTGAATTATCCGGGCAAGTTTTTACAATGTCTACTGTTTTGAAAGCGCTTCAATTTATCCTTACGAGGAAAATAAATGAAGGGAGGACTAGAATTTCAGGTTTCCATCAAATGGTAAAGCATGTAGAGAAAACAGAAATTTCAATAGTAAGCCTCATTGTCTGCTTATTAAAAATCAGCAATGAAAAAATTAGGTAGTCAAATATAGGTAGTCAAATTTCGGTGAGTTCAGAGAAACCTGATATATATAGAGCGATATGAGAAAAACTGATATAGATCTCCTTCTTCAACGGCGCTCTGTATCTGTTTGACCCGCCTTACACCTCGATTATGTGGGTTAGTATTAGAAAGAATAAGTGCGCAAGAAATGAAGCAAAAAGTTTATTTAAAAGTTACTAACAATTTAAAATGCTACTACTACCAATTTTCGCGAGGTGATAACGATCATTGAAAAAGGTGATTTAGACTTCCTTAGTTATCGTGTCTAAGTAATTAGGCACTATTATAATAATAGTAGGACTCATTGTTTATTATTTCTTCATATTATCAAAGGGAGGTACCGTCTGGCTCGTGTATAGTGAAATTCATATGTAATTTTACGAGTGAAGGAATCGGACGAAGGGGGTGATTTAAGGCAGGAAGTTTAAAATAACCGGAGCGGATATGAGGCGAAGCGATAGGTGGGCGGGTCAGGTATTAGAGCCAATAGGTGCAATTAAGAGGATTTCGCCGTCGAATTACAACCGTCACGCCCAATAAAACCCAACCCCCACCGCCACCCCTACCGCTAATTCCACCCACCCTCTAGTTATTATTCCCTTATATTACGTGTTTTATATAAATATATAAGAATATTCCTTTAAGTATAGTCATTAATATGAGCAGCATTTTCGGTGAAAATGTTCTAATTCACTTTTCATGTAATCCTGGTGTAAACCTTATAACTGCTGTTTTCAATAATAATGTAACAAATGACTGATTCATTTTGTTAAGAAGACAGTTTAACCCTCAATAACATTTGATATATTTTGTATTCGATCTTATTTCCAATTAAAAGGAGCATCTTTTTCAATCAATGAAGGCTGTATGACAGTTGAGTGTTTTCATTCAGAACTATTCTGTGAACAAAATTGTTGGTGGCGTTCAGGACTCGATTTCTATTCAACGAGGGACGCTATGCGGGGTGTCGAACCCCATAAAACAGCCGGTAATTTTATTCCGTCCCATAAAACAGCTTTAATCGGTCGCGTCGCTTTTATTGCCACCCCCTCCCCTAAACCGATCCGGCCTAAGTAATCCGATGTTGTGCACTAATCGGACTGTTCACTCCTTCTCTAGCACCCGTCGAGGAGCGGGGTTCAAGGAATAGTTCAATCAAGACCGGGTATCAAGTTTACGATTTCACGTTCTCAGGAGCATAAATTAAACAATTTTTATATACATAAATCTGTGATTTCTTTATGTATTTTAATATCAAATACGAATTTCCGCAGGCGTTAGTAGTGATATCCTCGACTGGTAAAAATTGTACCCATATACTCAGCGTATCCATTCACTACCACATAAAACCCGTCACTAGTTTAATAAAAAATAACCGTCCCTCATATAAAGTAATAAAATAAAAACAGTGTGATTATTGTGAACTGCAGCTCCGAATGCAGGACACAACGATCGAAGAGATTCAACGAGTTCGAAAAATCACAAAGAACATGTGAAACTATTATTGTTTTTAGAGTATACGAGCTTCGAGGTTTTGAAAGTTTGGCTAGGCCAACGCTCCGTTCTGAAGCAGGAACACTTTAAATTAATTTTTTATCCCTTTCTCCGAGGAGAGTTTAATTTCTTGGAGTCAAATTTAAATAATCCCGCATAATGAGTATTTAAAGTCGGAGCGGAAGTTTTTTTAGGAGCGGAATATATTTTTTTCATTTTGTTCCAAAAGGTGTGTAAGCAGGAGCGGCGGCCAACTATTTTGGCGACTCTAAAATTCGGCAGAGCGGCCATTTGGCTCGAGTGTTCCCCACTCTCTTCGATCTTCCTTCCTATTCTGACTCACTTTCTCTCTCGCCCCTCTCTCGTCCACTCATTCCACCTTTATTTTCCATTCCACTTCAACTTATTTATAAGCGGCACCATTGAAATGTAACACTTATTTTCGTTTTTCAAGTGGAGAATGTCGAAATATTAATTAATCTGTAATTATTTTCTCTTACGTTTTCTATCGACCAGAATCAATAGTGCGTTATTCGCGTATTGACGCGAGAGTTTTCTCTCTTCCACTTAATTAAAATTTCAACAGATTTTAAGTGGAACTAATAAAACAATTTGCCTTATATTTTATTTATTTGCCTGTTATTCGCTCGTATTGTTTCTTCGTTATTTTCGTATCAAAGCGTCAACACTCGCATTAATGAATTTCCGTATCCGGCCCCTACCTAATGCAACACCGTCCCAGTCCATGATCTTCGGTTTGAGTGTGATTTCTTCGACTATCAATAATTGAATTATTCCATGAAGTAATCTACGTCAGAACGGTAGAGAGAAATTTCATGTCTAATTGTCATGTAGCGAGAGACATAGGAAAAACGTCCTATAAGCCATTCTTCAACGGCGCTCTGTATCTGCTTGACCCGCCTTACACTTCGACTATGCGGGTTAGTATTAGAACGAATTATTTTCTGAAACAATTATTGAAAAATAATCGCGTAATAAATAAAGCAAAAGAACATTAAAAGGTACTATCAATTTAAATTTTTCAGCTGCCGACATTAGAATTAAAACGAATTATATTCTGCATATAAGCGTATAGCCATATAAGGGATAGAAATATAGAAACTATGGCTTACCATAGAGGGAATAATCAGATAGATATATCTAAATTGTATTATATAATCTTCTACAATGTATAACATTGGTTACGGTATACCGACAGTGTAACTGTATAAAATATACCTCAGCCGTATTACATATGCTTCCTAATTGAAGCACGATTGCGAGTGTCAAGTACATATATAGTTCAACTTTTGATTTATGAGAAAAACGTTATTTTGGCCTCCTTCGTTATCCTAATGACAGTAGATTCTCTGTATATTATCTCATGAAATTATCGAAGGATTGTATCATCCGGCTGACCGGTATTGCAAACAAGGGATAGAAATATAGATACGATTGAGTAGCTTAGAGAGAAAAAATAAATAAAATTTATATATATAAATATATGTTTGGATTGTATTTTAAATGGTAGTGTCCTAATGCGACACTGTCGCAGTTTACATTCTTCGGTTGGAGTGTGATTTCTTCCACTTTCAATAACCGAATTTCCACTGTCCAGTGGCAATTATCGGCCGTCCCTGTAGGAGGGTAGTGCCCGCAGTCTATATTGGGGGCGCCCACTCCCCACCTCAGTTCCAGCCTCTCGCACCGACCCCTTTTTGGACAGATGTTCCAGAACTAATACTCAACTTTTATTAACGGTGTTCAAATCGCTGTCCGAATTCCTGCCAGCGCAGATACCCCCACGCCCAACCAGAACTGATCATAATTGCTTGTCTCGCTATCCGGCTGCCACTCTACATTCCTATTTCGCCGTCCCTATCTCGACCGATCGATATTTCTAGACAGGAAATCCGGCCCAGTATAAATGCAAAATCTAGGATATCGTTCAATTCCCTAAATATACCCGGAAGGAGGTAAATCTTTTTTTTTTCATTTTCATACCCGCCAAAAAGAATTACACATTATACAAATTAGAGCGGCTTAAATATAGGTATTAACACAGACCGACCGATGCGTAATGACGAATTGCAGGGAATACGAATAAGCTTTGGAAAAATCTTTCAAGCGCGAATCTTCCTGTAGAGTTTCCGCATACCCGAACTAATCCTGCGGTATATTTAAGAAGAAATACATTTTAAAGTTTAAGGAGTTGGGATTGTATTGCCATTAATAAAATGACTCTGAAAATATTTCAGAGTTGCGGTGAATGCGGAGAATGGCGGTGCTGATCCGAAGATTACGCTGGGGGGACCAATCGGGAACGGACACGCTGAAAGATGTAGGTCTATACGGGCTATCGCGTAGGTCTTTATGTGCGGTGATAACGCGGGTGCTATTCTGGAGAATTGTAAAGTAGCGTTCGGTAGGTAGCCATGCGGGCAGTTTTGGACATGAGCCAATTCTCCACCTTCATTAAACGAAAGCACAAGCCGGATATATATATTTAAATATTAATAGGAATAATTCCGATTTGCAAAATATTAAGGTAAAAATATATGCGAGTTACAATTCTGACTTAAAGACCTTGATAGTTTTGTCTGACCATTATGCTCGACGTTGTACACTTTTAATAAAAATGTGCGTCTGAAATTTAGTAACGCAAGGAAAATTATTGGCACAACAGTTCTGGCTCCAATAATCGAATATTGTGAAGCTAAAATTTAAACCCAATTCAAATCGCACCATTTCAAAAATGCCTAACATAATTACTTCGTGACGTGTGGTGTATTCGCGGCCGAATATATTTTGATGTACAGACCGAATTGTACAGTGGCTGTTCGGGCGCGTCGAGTAGGCGGCCGATATATCTTAACAATGACTCGACAGAGAACGGCTCAAAATAGGTATTATAATTATCCTCTTACGAGGGAGGGAAACCGCACAAGTGAAATCGAGCGGAACGAATTTCCGCCCATTGAAGGGCTTTAGCGGTTTTCCGAAAATAGCTTCCAAACTTAATTTTTATCTAAACAATTTGTGCGGAGGAGGAAACTCAACGGTCACGTTTTAGTTGGAATTCTTTCCTTATACGCAATAATTCATTATTACTCTTCCGGCTTCTGGCAGTACTTCTGGGAACCTTTAAGGTATAAGTTTCGCATCGTGTAAATCTCAGGAAGTGGGGGTGTCAGGTTTTAGTCCGATATTGGTAGACCGAGATCTCTGAGTGCAGGCCGAAGGTTTTCATGGGACACTCCCAAATACCTTCAAAATGAGGAGGCTTTACATGAGCGCCCATATTGAGCAGTTCCCCCCACCCTTCATTTATTGCAACATTTTTTTGGGTTTTACTATTGACGGTGTTCGAGAAGCTGAAGTGTCAGAACGATTTATTTTTTGTTTTCTAATATTTTCTTAGCGATCAGTAAAAATGGATTAAGGTTATTCCTCTGCGAGGTTTCGTCCACCGTCGGTAGGTAATGCGGATACCTACGCACTGGGAGAGAGTGCATTGCTCGGAAACGAGAGACTGGACGGCGCTTTACGATACTAAACCCGCACGACTTTCCTGTATTCCTTTGCAGCATTCAATCGCCGTGATTCCCCGTATGTATTTTATAATTTACAAATTGCAGGAAGGGTTTTTATCCAGCGACCATATCTTGTCTATTCCTTGGCAATTGCCATCACAATGTACTTCCCGTTCGCCAGTATTTGTTACTAATTTGTAGGTCATGTGTAAGCACGTAATCGGTTTGCTCATCACGTGGTACGAGCTATGTAAGCCTTTTAACAGCAATGCATTTCATGTTTTTGGCTTTCCCAACATGAGCGAGAAACATTAGTCAAGCGCGCATACATCTTCTTTAAACGGAAATTGAGATTATTTCTTCCTAGCAACTTTATTATTATTAAGTGACAACTGAGTCATTGTTTTTCCTTCACAGTTACTATACGTAAACATATTCTAGCCATTGCTCTTATGGGAATATAAAGAGCAAAACTAATAACTAAAATTAAGAGATATGATATTAGAATTTAAATACGGATGATGAATATGAAACTTTTCGGCACCGAAAATTTGAAAACAAGCCGCCCTATAGTTAATTATTCAGGGGGTGTTATCGAGCCAAAAGTTTAGCTCGGTAAATGAGGTCAAGTCATGAATTTTGATACCGGATATTACGATGAAATTAAAGCAAATGTGTGTTACCTTTTTTAATGACAACAATACAGGCTGTGATAAGTGACATTAAAAATGTCATGCCACTTACATTATCTGAGTTCAGTTTGCAAAAAATTGTCATAAATAATCTATTTATATACGTCTTAGTATTTTGTTATTATTGTTCAATAACGACACTAACCAAATGCCCTAAAATACCAAGCTATAGTATAAATAGGAAAGAATTGTGTCAAATTGTTTCCATTCCAAAAATCACATAAGTTCCAAAAATGTCATTCTTATATCCATAAAAGGTTAATGTACTTTATGTTAGCTTTCCGAGCTGCTTAACCGGTAACGGTACACACGTCGGATTCGTTTAATTACACCGGTAGTCTGATGGTTTTCACAGCTAAGGACTCCTCCGAGGATGGAACATTTACAGGCACCGAAAATTCGATAAGGGCAGTTTAAGCTATCTTTGAACTTACCCTTATTCGAAAAAGTGGCGATGAAAAAGTGACGAAGTTGTTTAAAGTAGGTCGTAAGTTCGGGGGAAAAATTACTTTATTTATTGGGAACGTCGAACAAACTCGCGTTCCGTTTAGGATGGGCGTACGAGACGTGAAGGCCGAAAACAGTGGTCCACTTACGACGTTGAAATTTAGAAATAAGAAATAATTATTTATTGTTTCCCCAGTGAATAATACAGTAAATTAATACATCCATCGGGAGTTTTGGAATTGCATTTTTAGAAAGATAAAAAACTAAGACGTTAAAATTTAGAGACTCATCCAGTTGAAGCGATCACTACCATTACACATGTACACATATACACACATTATATATATATATATATATATATATATATATATATATATATATATATATATATATATATATAATGTGTGTGTGTGACTGTGGTGGCTGTAGTACTCTTAAGCTCCGAGTGGCTCTATTTCTCGTGTCATGATGAACATGCAAAATATCCTATTCCAAGAAGTTATACCAACACCAAAAACACTGAATTGCTTGAATTATGCATTGGGCCTCCTCGAATTTGAATTTTAAATACGAACACATAACGAACATACCATCAGATTAATACGGAAGGGGGTGTTTTTATATGGGACTCAATACTCGTGTTTCAGACGAGTAAGGTCCAATCAATGCATTCAAAAACACAATTAAAATCTGAATATAATTACGAGCTTATCAAATCATGAGGCTGGCACCATTCAACAATTTGAAATTTGGTAATGAATTTTAGTGATATCGCGGTACGGTAATTTTAAATCCTGTTTTCGAGCTGTGTTCGAGTTTACTGCTTAATGGTTTATATAAGGCAGTAATACAATGGAGGTTCTTTAAATATTGACCTCATAAAGTTAAGTAAAGCGAGATATTATATGGCTCATGTTTTCGAAGGAAATAATTCACAGCAATAAAAATATATCCTGTAACAATTGATATTAATGCCGGAAAGAATAAAGAGACGGTTAGATGCTAGGTTTGTTGATATATAGTTCCATTTTGATCTTTCACGTCTTGATCATGTTCTCATTTTTCCTTCAGTGTACTGTTAGGCGACGTAAATGAATAAGTCCTATAATATGATCACAAATTCTGCTATTATCTTCATTGTCTGATGCATAATTTCGTGCTTGAGTCCCAGACAAGCATATGTTAGTTGATTTCTACGACTAAGCCTATTGCGAATTTACCACTAACTATTTGATATAACACGATGACTTTATTAGTTGTATGTGAACAAAAGCCTTTCTGTTCCCGTGGTTTGAGAATTAATATATAAATTAATTTAAGTAATTTAAGGCCACGAGTCCTAGTCCAACGTCAATTCTTTTTTACGGGGAACCAGTCGGTGATTCAAATCTCAGTTATTCTGAGATTATTTAAAATTATATTGTTTTCATTTAGTGGTCGTCCCTGTTTCCTTCAACTTTTATTTTTTATGCGCTTCGCTAATTATTTGTGCAGAGGTGATGTATATGCAGGATGGGTGATATCGATGACAGGAAGTAGATTGTGACAGGGTCAACTGTCGGGAGTGAAACCGGGGTGAAATGGGGATGTGATTTTGACACGAGGTTACCGCGGGGCCTATGTATTTTAACGGGTTTGTCCCGAGGGCCCGTGGCCCGGGGCAAGCATTGTCCTCAAGTGCGCATGTCTCTCTACCGAATATCCGCGATCCGCATTGGGGGCCGGCGTAGGGGGGAGCACGGCCGCTAATTCCTCCGCCCATATATATCCCGGACTAGACACGTATACGTAGTATGAATACAGTGTATAGGGGCGTATAAACGAGTTAGCGCGGGTAGGAGGCGGTTGCGGCTCTGTGTGTAAACAGGGAGGGGTAACAATGCGACCCCGGTTACCATGGCCGCATCCCCCACCCACGTCCGCCGATCTCTACACCATCACTCTCTCTCTCTCCCTCTCTCTTGCTCTACAGCCTCCCCCGCCCGTATTGCACTCTCCCTCTCAAACCCTCTCCCTCCCCTTCGCCCTCTCCCTCTCCCTACCTCCCGTCCTATCTTTATCTCCCTCGCCCTCACACTCTCTCTCTCTCTCTCTCTCTCTCTCTCGCTCTCTCTCGCTCTCTCTAGTCCAATCGATAGGCGCCTCCGCCACTCCGCCAGTCATTCCGCCGCCCCGGGGTCACCCTCGGTCACTAACCCCCCTCCCTTTCCTCTCTTTCTTCCTCTCCCTCTCTCTCGCTCTCTCTCTCTCCCTCCATCTCTCGTTCTGTCTCACGTCTGGTGCAATTAATGCAATTACCCGGTACTAAGTATAAGCCTATTTCCTCGTCTCCACCCACTTCACCCCGCCGGCCTCGTCTCAAAGCATCAGTTACCCTACTTAAGATCGAGTTCCTTATTCTCCTTTCCCTCTCCCTTTGCTTCTCTTTATCTCGGCCTGTCCACTCCTCCACCCAACTCTTCCAGCGGTTAGTACTAAAATCCTCCCTCCGGGAGGAGGGAGGATTAAAGGCAAACAAAATGTATAACATTAGATATGAAAAAAAAGACAACACGCGAGATCCCTAATTCTGGGCATGTATATACTTTAAACTGATCGTGGGCTACAATGCCAAAGGATGGCCCGGGAAAGCTGTAGGAATTACCTAATCAGAAAATATTAATGAATGAAACTCTATTCTCGAGGTTTTGAAGAGAAAGGCTACAAAATGTTCAAAAACTCTTGGATTAGCGCGCGCGAAAGTAATGTTCTCGGTAGGTACCCAACGTTATTTCTATTACTAAAGGGCCAAACCAAGTGGCACCAAAATCTAAACTATATGTTTTACCTTAGACAGCATTATAATAGTTTCGAAATTGTAACTTCCAACCTTGTTTATAGGGCCAAGCAATTGAGAAGAGATGGTAAGAAAATTCATTAGTTTTCTTCTCCTCACGGGGACAGATCCCAAAAACGATTTAAATCCTATATTTTACGACATAATTTCCTTTTAGGCTAAACTGAATTAATGTATAAATGGTTAATCGGTTTCGCCAATAATATTTCCATAGTGTTATTAACGTCGGTACAGAAACGAGGATTGAGAGATTTTTTCGGCCGATATTTTGCTGCGGACAGGTGTAAACGGTGGAGCGGTGGTTTTTTAGCTGGTGGGGAATCGGGCGCGCGTTGAATTGGCCCCGTGGGGATTGTCGCCGCACCTCATTCAAACCCCGACTCATTTCCGGCCTCTTTATCGCCTACCCGCCGACAAATCCCCGAGTTTTTAAATTTGTATTTATTATACGCCGCGATTTTTTTTTGTTCCCGGAACAGAGAGTGCACAGTATGTGTCGGATAAGAGCGCACTGAAAGGTTGATCGATATTTAGCAGGCCGTTGTGCGGTAATCACTAGTCAGAACTTCGGGGTAAAAAGAAAAAAAAAAACAGAAAAATATAACACGGTTTTATATAAGGTTGAAATATAAGATACACTGTTCGAAATGTGATTTTTCATAAATGTGTATTTATACCACAACTGTTCAAACAATCAGGGAACCCACTGACTTTCCCCCTTTTTTTAAATTTATTTTCTTTATTTTTTCCGGTACGTTCCTTTTCAGGCGCCCGTAAGGAACGTTTGGGTTGTCAGGATTTAGTAGGGACCATTATTTCCGGCCATTCCATTCTTATATTCCCGCATTATATACAGTGCATTGGACTGCATGACACTGGGCCTAGCACGCGGGTTGATTGATGTATTTTAAGACAACCTTAAGAAACAGTGTAATTGAATTCAACGAGATAAAGTAGACAAAATATCTGTAAAAACATTTCGTACAGAGGGATGATCAAATCTTAATAGAATCTTTGAAATAAATTGAAATTACTTCATTTAAAATTCCATTTGCACAAAATGGTGCATATGGGAATGTTATTTTTAATTCAGAAAGTTCTAACAACAAAATTTTGTCACAAAAAAAAGATTTATATAGTCTATTTTATGTAGGTAATATTGTATTTTGAGTATTAAATCGCTGTGTCATCTTGGGTTTGTTAGGCGTAGATTGATAGATTTTCCACCGACTACAGAATTTACTACTACAGTCCAATAAGTAGCCTTTCGTGTTGTTATCCTGGCAAAGTATGATAGGTTCCAATAGAGGGAGGGGCAACTCAGTAAGCTCCGGGTTCCACTTCGATTTTCCGCCCAAGTAAATCTGAATCGGACATAAGATTTCATTATTAATCCCCTTGACTGAATTACCTAATAATTACGCTCTATTTTAATGAGTCTTATAATTATTTTACGTCGCCTGCCTTAAGGTTTTAGCTCTAACTCAAGTTTTCCACTTCAGTTAGGAACGTCTTTCATTCACACAGCCGTGTCAGATTAGAAATAAATGCTGTGAACTTCATAGAGTATATAAGCAGGCTATATCCTGCATGGGATTTAATAATTCAAATTAACGTATTTTTCTTATTCCAATTGTAAAATATGACATTAATTTTCTGAAAATATATTAAGGACTAAATTATTTGACAGATACTCGTCAACGTCAGTAGCTTCTAAATTGATCGATGCGCCTCCATAATGTTAATCCTTAAATAAAATAAAATTCAAGAATAAGTTGGACACGTTGTCGACTTCATTTCAGTACCCAAACTGGGTCGGGGCCGATGGGGGTTAAGAACCCCGGCTATGGTTGCTCTATTGCCAAAAAAATTCCCTCCCCCTTGTTTACACCTTGTCCGAGCCAAGACTTACTTGGTCTACATTACATCTTACTCGCGGTCAGAATATTTTGGTCGATCTAAATTGTTTACTCCAGTATAAACACGGTTTTTAATAGATATGGACGATAACTGAACAATATGGTTGTCTTAATATTAATCACAAACTTTTACGCGGGCGTTTTCTGAAAGCCGGTTAAAACAGGAATTGGTTTTAACTCATTTTGCGCCAGATTATTCGTCATTGATTTAACGTTATCGTGACTTCAACCTGGAATTAAAAATATATATCCATATTTCGTTCACTGCTATTCATTTTGATATCCTTTATACATTCCGAGGTGTCCAATCGATTATGTAGGTTTCACCTACGTTCGTTGTAATGTAATCCTGAGCACAGATTAATCTCATGAACAAATTGGCATGACTTTTTCCACGATGGGAAAAGTGACCCGTGATGAAATATAGTTTTCAATATTGTCGAGCAACTATATTTTCATGGGGTTTAAATTATTGTACAAAAGTTCTACGCCAGATTTTCTTATCTAATTAATTTGTTTACTGAATATATGAAAGTTAATAATCAAACCTTCTGTCCGCCAAATTTCAGAGTGTAAATAACAGAGTGTTTCTAATATTAACATAGTGATATTTGTACAAGCACTAGCAAAACAAAAATGTTTTCAATTGAGCTAATACGCGGTATATAGGAGAGTCCACGGACGTTTTGAGTGCGGTTGGGCCACCTAAGAGTATTGAAAGCGGTGGGCGTATGGAAAGGGGAAATATTTTTTGCCTATCCTTCACTTTCCTTATACCGAAATTGTCCATTTCATGAAATATGCGGCCTTATTACTCGTAATTCCGAAACTTTTATAACATTTTTATGCGTTTAATAATATTATGTTTGGTGAAACCAACTCATACGCCAGGCGAACCATAATTTAGACGACGCGTAATTTCCGTTATTAGTTAGACCATAAATTCTACTTGAGCAGTAATAATTATATACTTTGTATATAATAATTATATAATTTGTATATACATACATACATATATATATATATATATATATATATATATATATATACATACTAGTACCTCTCTATTAAGCATCCACTATTGTTACAACTAAAACACGTTGGCTACAACGAAAAAAGAAATTACACGAAGAACTAGGTGCCTGACTATTACTGAGATACACGTAATACCGTAATATTATATGCTTATTGCTAATATCGACATCTTTTATATTATTTAATATCTACAGTTTTCTTTCAACGACATGGGAAAAGATATCATTAGTACTGCAGCAAACATTGTATGCTAACAGATTTGATATTTCCATATAACTGTTGAAATATTATTCCGTTCTTAATGCAGACGTATTCCGCAGCTCGTAAAACCGTAAGAAACAAATATTATTCACACTTTTTTTTTATACGTATGTATCTGTCATACATCCAGGGAGATACTCGGGCAGGCAGGAGTCGGATGGCATTGAAATATTATGTTTCTCCTAATACTCGGGTGTGTAAATCCTTCTGGGGTTCATCAATCTTTTAAGAGAAATCCTATTTTATTCCTCTCCTCGAATACAGAATTCACGTTTTTTGTATACAGCATCTTGGCCTTAAGCCTCGAGGGGTCTCCTAGTCCTCGGGGAGTGTTTTTAAATAATCAAAATATATTGAAGCAATTAAAGTGGAAATAAATTTTATTGGTATATTTTTTGCCGTTACGACTACGAAGCAATAGTAATTCACCAGTCGCTTACCTGTTTTCACCGTCCGAATAAACGTGTTCCGTATGTCTGTGTTATCTATGTCTTGGCTACATCGCGGGGAAAATGGTCCCAACCAAAGAACTTCAAATACGATTTTTTTCTTCTTTCCGTATCAGATTTTCCCTCTTTCTACGACTTTGGGTGCCTTCGCAGCATCTTCGTATTATAGCATGTGTAATATATAATTATTTAAACAATGCTGTGGTTAGAAATTTTGGAACGATCGAAAATATTTTGAAGAATTACTGACTGTAAAGATTCTCATGTGATTCGTTTTAATGTGGGAAGTATTAAATTTTTCTTAAATTTGGAAATAATTCAGATTCCTAATTTCTCTGAGTCGGGCTCGAAATGTATAATAATTACCAGATTCTACTGAAATTAAATAAGTATTTTCTTGGTTACCCGAACTTATTAATTATATTATACTATTATTATATTATTAGTTATATTAGTACTATTATTAATATAATCAATCCTGAGGATTTCTTTCTCTACGCTCGCCTATTTTCGGACTCGGTTTCTCACTATCGTCATTAATTTATTCCGTCAGTAATTTCATAGTAAGGTTATACGCGGCCGCTTCCAATGAAGCATCCTGGCCGCAATGTTACTGCTACGATAATGAAATATATTATGGTCGGGAAACTGCCATTACATTAAGTTAATATGGAAACTGTGTTATGACATCCCGGAAGAGTCTTTCCCTTTACCCCATGTTATTTTACCTAAGCCGTTATAAGCGGGAAGACGCCGGCCGCTAATGAACCTAAAACCAACTCGTTGCCCGAAGTGGTGACGTCCGTAAAGAAGGGGGGTGAGACATAAAATAAGTTCATTTTATATTACCTCGAAATTAACTATTAATTACTATTACCTACTATTAAAATTATTACGGACGTTATCACGGATAAGAAAAATTACCCGGGGAAACTTTTCTGGAAGCATCGATAGGAGATGGGACGAGAAATGGGAATCGTGGACAAATGGAACTTTAGGTTATTATGAACCCCATACGCGACTCAAAAGAACAGACCTCAACAACAAATTTGGACTGCTGAGACCTCTTTTGAAAAATACATCAAAACTGACAGTAGACAACAAACTTACAATATACAAATCCATTTTAAAACCGACACGGACTTACGGAATAGAGCTATGGGGTTCCGCTAAGAAATCCAACATCGCCCGCATCCAGAGATTCCAATCAAAAGTCCTTCGTACCATCCTTAATGCTCCCTGGTATATTTCTAACCGAACAATCCATAATGACCTCAACATACCGACATTCGACGAAGTCGCAAAATCACGCTTCCTTAAATTCCATTCCCGCCTCTCTCCACATCCAAATCCACTCCTTCAATCCCTTTCCTCTGTTTCCCATCCATTATCTCCCCCGCGTTGGCTCAAACGCCACTGGCCCAGAGATCTTCTTAACCCGAAGTCATAAACTGTTCATGTGGAAAAAGTGCCATAATTGGGTGGCCTCTTTTATCGAGACATTCGTTTGAAATGAAAACACCCATAACTATACGTAGTTGATTGTACAAAAATAAAAAAGGTTAAAAAAAAAAGGGAAAAAAAGGTTATTATGAGCGGTATGATTGGGGACGTAGGAAGGCGTAGGGCGCCTTTAACGTTACCCTAGGATACTTTAGCTTGGGGATAAGACGGGATAAGGGGTGCTCCTAATGCGCCTAAAACCGAATCGATGCCCAAGGTGCGATAGTTGTCGGGGGGCCGGCGGTAAAGTGGCGGGGTGCGGTATCTCGCCGGGGCCGGGACCACGCCCCGGCCTAATCATTAAACCGCCACCATCCAGCCCGCCACTCCGAAACATCCATTTCCGATCCGGCCAAACATCCTCTTAATCGTCATTTCGGCCTCGATTTTTCCACCCATTTATCCGCCCACAATTCGCGCATCGACTTCGAAAACGGAACTCTCATATCTATACAACCGAGGAAGCCTTATCGCTTAAATATTGAAAGATTAGCTGACTAATGTAGATCCTGAACCAAATGAACTGACAGTAATGTTATTGAAATCATCATTTGATTTACGATCGTTCTCGAAATTCAATACGACCACTCTCAAAGAACTCGAATACTTTAGTGATACTATTAAGCTCATAATTATAATATACTGCTCGGCTTGAATAAACTTCTCACATTCACGCATATCTAAACCTTATTGCATACCTCAGCTTTGTACACTAGAGTAGGAGAATACGACTAATTGATTTTTTTTTCATTAGCGAAAATTATATTAGCGTGAAAATATCCTATTGAGCTTTCACGTAGTGTATCTATGACGGCCTGTAAACGTCAGGTTGTCTGGGCTATCTGAAACGCTGTTCATGAATAATAAGTTACATAATACTACATTTAATTAACGAGTTTATACTAATATTTCGAGTGTGCATTCTACTTAATCCTGCAAGTAGCGTGCAAGAGATTATTTATATAAAGCTATGCGTGACCGACTGCATAATTCTCCATTTCATTCAAACTGTGCTTCACGTATTTGATTTTAAAGCGTGATTACTTTAAATCACTTTGAATCTTTTTTATTACAGATGGTATTGGAAAAGATTTATAATATTAATTTATGCTATTCGTTTCGGGGATTTAACATTAATTTATTGAATAGATTTTTCATACTTTTAATATAATTATTATTATGTGGTTCTTTATATTATCTCAATTAATTATACAAATTAACTATTTCAGAAAAATCGTGTAACTATCCCGAATCCTAAATGGACGATGGAATCATTGCCTATACTGTTCTAGTAATTAAAATTTTAGTGTAATTTTCAATATAATAATTCCATTTTTTATTCCTTTACAGGTGATCGTAGGAGGAGCTGCCAAATTGGTTTACTACAGCAGCCAAAACGCCTGGACACTGCCGATATGGTGAGTTTCTGGTTTTTATATAATACATTATTAATATTAACGTAAATATTAATATAATAGTTATAATAAATCAAATTTACTTCATAAAAACTGTCGTCTTGAACAGGTAATAATCCTGTGCACTCCGGAATTAACACTTTTAAAATCACTGTTATTTCCTCATATTTCCTACAGAATATTTTATACTAAGGATAATAGTATTTGTCATTTGTACACACTCGCGAGCCTTTCTACGTATATATATAAATTAAAATTGGGACTCAAGGCTTCCTTAAAATTTGTAGATTAGGTTGGTACTTTACACGACACTTGAAATTAGCACTGTTTCGTTTGTGACACTGAAGGACAATATTGCGCCAGCGGTGAATCGGATGGTTCATTTTTACGGACTCCGTTTATCGGAAAGAATGATTTTTCTGCAATTTTGAAAAGGCACGGAAATAGACTTAAGGAACCTAAGGAATGAGGCCGTGATAAGGCGTTTGTTAAGTTTCATGATGGGGAAGACTTCCGGACAATATCCTCGTCTAAAATTTCGATAATTATTTTGACTCAGTAATGCTATTAATTTGGGGGAATATTTTTTTTATATTATTTTTATCGTTGTTGAACAGTCAAACAAATAGAAATTAAATAATGATGTTCTACACCTAATACGTGCAAAACCGAAATCGACCGTGAAGAAAGAGTTTCCTCCCATCGTCGGCTTCTTGCTTGTAGTTATGGGGCATTCCTTGACCGCTGGTACTAAGATTGTAAAGACATTAAACACTTTGGGCTTTACATCCGCATGAAAGCATGAAAAGATTTTAGTTACTCATCGTCTACCCAAATTAGAGAAGCAAGTTTACCCTGTCGCGATGTTTGGACCCGAACTAATTGTTGATAATAATTTGATTCACTCCCTCACGTCAGAAACGACTATCAGGCGGTAAATGTCTTCTTGCTGAATTTATTTTTTTTCCATCACCCGGGATGCCCGAAGCTTGGCATAATTTGCCTTCGAACTGGCTAAGAAAGTGTGTGGGGGGGGGAGTTGAGTCGTTAGTTCCTCCAACTTCGCTACAACTAGTTGGGCAGGCCGCCGGTCCTTTCTTTCGACAGCTTTTAATTAAATACACGCCAAAATTTCCCTTCTAACCGGACAGGTTTCGGACGTCTTGTTTAATTTTTACTCTTCGGCCTGTAAAACTGTAACATTTTTTTCCCCCACTGATTTTTACCTCGGTAAAGTCTCAACAAGACAATAGCAGAATATCTCGTTTGTACAATATTAAAAATAATTTTTACAGTTTTTTAGCCTGTTTATTACGTAAATGTTACTGAAATTTTCTATTCTGTGCGACATCTGTCTGCTAATTTGATATTTTCTGCGACACTTGTCAGCATATCGCGCGATTTGCACGGTGCGGCAATTACATTCGGGATAACACTTAAATTAAATTACATACATTTATTTATGTATAACGTGGAGAAGAACATTTTTTTATGGGACTAATCAACAATACACTTTCAGTTCTGTGAAAGTTCTGAGCAAGCGCATTACCGTCCATATTACGCAAATTATTACGTGAGGGCGAACACATGTTAATGGCGTTTTAAGAGACTATCCGAAACTTTTGTATACCCATTATCATTCCTGTAATTTTCTGTCTCCATTATAGGCGTAATATATTCAGCTTCTTACCACGTGAGTAGTGTTAAGTCGTTAATATAGTATTAATTGTACGAGGATGTACGAGGATTTTGATTATGCATGGCTAAAAGACGATACACTGATTGTTGTACATTGGATTGCTTGATCTATGAAGTTAGGTAAGGTTTTATATATACAAATATAGTTACATTGTATAGCTTTAAACATTATTTCAATGAATACCGAAAATCTTTGTAATAAAAACAAAGTCCTTGAGTTGTGTCACGATCAAAATAACGTGTGCTTACGTTTAATATTTTCCCTAATAGGGTAAATATGGTATTATTTTTCTGTGCATTCATTTTCATTTATTGGTTGTATTTAATTTTATCTTTATTGATCGCAATATCATTTACTAGTGAAATGTCTTTACACGACGGTAAAATTGAGTTACCGACGATCACCTTGAATTTTCATTTTATCCTACAAAAATTACGGATACACCCGGAAGCTTGAAATAAAGCGGCAATTAATTACCCAATTAAGAGGGTTACTAATTCCTTTTATCCTCTAAGGTTGATGACTCGCTTTTTTGAATTTAAAGGGAGCCCAATAGGGGATAACACGGGTTTAACCTTTCCAAATTATTCTACAGGTTTTTAATAAGGGAGGGCCTTTTTTTTATAAAATAAATTGCTTTCATTACTTGGTTTAGAAATATTGTCTGTACGTACATACATCCCCATTGCGTCAATAGGGGCGGCTCTTGGAAGGAATACTTGAAGATGTCAAATAGAACTGTTAGGATAAACCCAATAGTAGTGTGAGGTACTTGATTTTTAATGTGATCGGCCCATAAAATATTCTATGTATAGAATATTCTCGAGAAAAAAGATTTTGTGTTTTTACATTTACTACCTCAACTGAGGTGTTTTACGTTCACCTACTCTGCGAATCTAATAATTAATACAGTAGTGTATATATCGTAAGCCTATAATCGCAATAAAATTAGAGATTAAAAAAAGCAGGTAACAACAGTTTCAACTCTCCCGTAACCTACAGCTCCAGCTTCGTACATTTAATTAAATATTCAAAACTGCAAGGGCCATATGCGATATGACGCGAAGTTTTAGTTTCAGCTTCCTTGCGTAAGTAAATACTTTGCTGACAATAAAGATGCAATAAATGATAATAAAATATTACCAGAAGAAGCAGTCCTCGTTTAGAAGAATACACATACGTCAATATTGTTCAGTGAACGATATGTGAGGATACAATGTGTGCACCTTCATATAATGCGTATCTTAAGCCTCCAAAATTATTTAAAAGTCCTTGTAGTATTTAATCCGGTTCAGAGGAAAGTAAGAAATAATCAAATTGAATCAACCGATGCCTAACATTAGAGTGATATAATTGTCGCTGTTTTCCTCTATTACACTTAAGCTCCTTCCTCGGTTTTCATCTGCAAGATTAAAACATTGGGCAATTTCCACTGATTAACATTTAATAAATTATTATTAACAATAACTGCTAGTACCGGCAGTGTCGAGAATTCGCTGTTCCGAAAATTTAATTAAATTATGGTTAATGGATTCATCTTATTAGTTTCGAAACACTTTCAACAGATGGCACACAAATGAATAAGACAGGGAATGATGAAAGGCTAAAGTCGTTGAATCTTTCGGTCTGTATCGTTTAGAGAAAACCCGATTCAGTGCTATTAATTCCCGCTGGGTGAAATATGTGCGCATAAAACTTATTATTAGCCCTATATATTTAAATCGTTGCTATCTTCTTTCTTTAATGATCTCTAAAAAAACCCTTTAATATGATATTTCTAAGGAGCTGTAATGAAGGGAAAGAAACGAAAATTAAAACTGCAGGGCGCACATAGATACTAGCCAGATGAGCTCTCCGGTATTGCAGGTCTAGTATAATTCGCGCGCCGGCCGTACATTTAATTTGGTTGAGGCAAACTACGATATTTCGTTCAAATATTTCTGAAATTTGAAACGAGTTAGGTTAGTAAATTAAAATAAAATCATTAATGAAATGCAGACTACGAATGCTACCTGAATTTATAAAAAGAAATTTGATCGGGATAAAATGAATATTCTTGTGAAACGAGAAGAAATATTATTATCCATACGGTACGATCATTTATCTAATTGTATGATTTATGGACCGGATAATGAACTGTTCTTCTATTAAATAATTTATGTTTAATGAATTTTTCGGGGGCCACGGCGGCTTGGAATCAATCATTCACAATTTTACAAGACTTTTCAGTCTCCTTTTTTAGATACAAATGTGAATAATCAATCAAGAATATTCCATCGGCCAAATTTAATTGTAGTATTTCCTATAAACATAATTTTACCGCGCATCCAATAAAATAAACGTTTTGGGAATACCAATTACTACTCTGAATATGGCACATTTACTTATCCGCTTGACTGTTTCAAAAATTCAATCAGCTTTATCCTACTAATGCGTGTATTAGAGAACGAAGCTCTGATCTTAGATTCTAACAAATCGGTTTTATGACCTAGTCGTAGAATACGATGTCCGGCTGGGAAAACGATGAAAAATACAAGAAATACCGATAAAACAACAACGCGGCCTCAACACGTTGTACCTATTAAATCTTCTCTTCTAATAATTTTCTCTGAATATATCCCATTGTCATGCAATAGTATCACTGTAGTAGCAGTGCTGACAGGATTCTATATCTGCGGCCGACATGCGAACTTACCTTCCTCTCAAAATCCAAATTGTGATGGCAAAATAGTTAATGCCTTTAGAATAGTTTACACTATACTGTTTATACTATGACTATACTGTCATTAAAGTAAAATGAAAGTAAAGATTCTGTCGAAAATCACTGTCGGCTCACTATATTCATATATTTAACACTTATATTTAGCATAGGAGAGATGATATAGCGAAACGAGTGATGGTAAACCATATAGTGAATCTTATTTTTGAATCCTGGCAAATTGCATTAACGCTGAGGTTGGGTAAACCTCGGATTCAATTCAGCCACCCCGTGAATCATTGTTCATTGTGGAGGTCAGTTTATACTATCCTTGCACAACCGATATCCGCAAAAGACGGTTACACGTAATACTATACGTCCTAATAATGGCAAACTTAAAACGTATATTGACTGTGTATCACGTTACTTGTGTGGCCTGATTCATCCCGTTGATTGGTAACCTGGGAACCCCCTACACGTACACTTTTAAACAACTATAACTACAGCTGAAGAAATATCTAATCCATGAACGTTTCATTAAGAGATTCAATTAACCATATCCAACTAGAGATTAGTTAACCATAAAATAGGACCCCCATTTATTTAACATGACCATTATTTCGTTTCGCTTAGATGCTTTTCCATGGATCCTGCGAACAGTGGCGGGCGATAAAAGACTACAAAATTAGTATAATAGATTTACATCACTTTCCAACACAAATTACCTGTTCGCTGACCTAGGTTAAACCTTTTCAACCTTTTTTTCAATAAATTTGTACTTCAACCACATTTTTTATGCAGCCTCCTTTATTTAACAGTTATAAACGTCCTACCTGTATTGGTATAGTAAAATAAATATACAAAATATTTGTTATAGTTTCATTTAATGTACCCACAATATTTTCCCAGTTCTTTTCAAGATTTCTTTCCATGTTATCAAATGACACGTGTAATTTTATATCGCAACCGAGAAATGTGCCGAACACTGCTGGAATGTTGCAAAAGGACGTGTTCAAAATTCAAACTTTTTATGGGTCAGCCCATTCGCGCAGAAAGCCACTCTTTTGTGTAACTGCAAGTTCACACACACACACACACACACACACACACTGACGCATAAAACAGTAATATTAGGAGTGGTTGATTCGTAGGGGTTACTTAGGGGCATATTGATCGGGAGGTGGCGGTCTCTGGCGGGGAGCCGGTGAAGGAGACGCCCCGCCTTTCTTTTCGGCCCCGAATATCGGCGACACTCTGGCCCCGTTTCCGTTGGGAGTGGCCCTCTTATAATTAGGTGTATGTACATACATACATATATATATATATATATATATATATATACATATAAATAAATGTATGGATAGATGCTTCATTAAAAATCAAAGGTGACAAAGTAAGTTCAAATACGAAAACTATAGTACGTTATATTCAGATTCATATCAAAGATCTATGGAAGATTATAAGAAAACAATACTGTATATAAGTTAAATTCGTCCGAAAGGTAACTAAAAAAAAGCTGAAAATATAAATATTGTATATGAAATCTCGTAATTAAAGCAGGCCAGTTTCGGTTTCTATGCGTCATGGTCACCTTTCCTTTAGTAATGGCGTGGTCATACTCCCCTAAAGAGCATCCTTTCTTCCCTGGCATTGATACTAAATTTGATTCACTCCTTTATTAGCTGGCATTGAAGGAAAATTAATTTCTTGCGTTCGGGTATGCGCATGGGTTATCGTGGATATCGTTTTGATTTTTGGTTTACCCTCTATTGGTTGGCCCTAAACAAAAATGCGAGCGCCGACAGAAGATAGCAAAAGTGATGGAAGGGAATTTATTATGTCCTGTATTGGGATTCGAACCTGCATCACTCCGTCAACACCAGCTCTCGTCCCAGCCCTCATTCAATTGCTCCTTTTCAAATATTTCCGTACGTACAAAGTAAATCCAGAGATATTTACTAGTAGAAATGTTCCTTCTCCCGATTTTACTGGATCGCTGAATTCGTCGAATTTATTATTTTTTATTTACCAACCAAGGCAGACTATATTATGTCCGTTTCTTTCCCACGAAGTATTTTATGTCCTCTGTCCTACACGTCGGCTGCCGATGTAGCAGTTCTATCAGAAATATCACCTGACTTAGTAATTTATAATATGATAATGCGTTTACCGGACACTATTTACAAAAACCTTACAATTTCCTTAAATTTGTATTTGTAATATGTATGAATATTTTAATATACTGTATAGGTACGATAACACACAGTTAATATCCTGTACGCGAGGAAAACGCTAGGACTTTCCTTTCTTTGTATCTGCACCGGACCCCAATCCAGCTAACTTCCGGAATACCGCTTCAATTACTCCTTTTCCCGGAACCTGCTCGCACTATGCGTGGTCGTCTCGCCAATTTCTATTCAAGAATGACGGCTTTATAACTGCGTTTTAGTGGGAAGCATTTGTCACGGGACGAATCTACGGAGCTGGAGTCGCTAGTCTCTCACTAACTAATGGACTGTCTGAGATTCAAATCGTTGTAACAGTAGTGAAAATATTCCACTATATTACTGACGGAATGTTACTGACGATGACAAGCTGATAACGGCCCGGGCTAGGACTAGATAGGCTGTTGGGTACAGAAAATCGTACGGGTGATGACATATACGTCCAATACGGTTTCAACAATAGAGGTTGAACTGAGCGCTAATCTCCGTTAGTTTGGGTCGTAACATTTTATGTGGGTCATTATAATATGTTATAATGTCACACAAATATCACAGAAACGATGGTTCGTTATCAACTAGCTCTTTTGAATTTACGCCTATAGCGATAGTTTCTTAATTCGAAGAAGGACTTATTATACCAGTGAACATCTTCACACTGGGTCGTGTGTGGCTATCATTTGTGATCCCTAATCCAATAACAAAGGGTTTGTTTGTGAGCCGTTTTCTGCAAGGTAGTATAATGGACGTAGGAAATAATTTTAGTAAACGTTTGCAGGCACGGACGAGGAACGGAATTCCTCTAAATGGGAGCCAGTTTCTTTGTAAAGAAAGCGAAAGTTATCATAAATATTATTAATGTTAATACCTTTTAAAATAAATGGGAGGTGGCGTCATTCTTACATCACGTGCCTAGCATTAAAGAGAATTAATGCATGTATAAAGATTTATAACTAAGTTACACAGAACTCATTAGGCACACACTAGTGCATTTACAACTATAACAATGCAATAGTTAGAAACCGAAAACACATAAAAAATGTAAGAGTTTTTAAGCTTATTCAGAGTGAGGCTGTACTAAGGTCTTTCTTAGTAAACTCAAAGCTAACTTACATAGTTATTACTTTTTGAAAGGTTTATTATACATTTAACGAGCTATTGTATTATAAAATGAAAGTCAATATTTACGCTTTGTTTTACTGTCCGACAGCAGCTTCCCCTCGCTTAACTTAATCTTTGCTTAATTAGTACCTTATTAAACGCTATTTTATTTTAAAACTACGTTATAATAATGCGTCACATCGGGGGAAGTCCGTTCTCAATAAATTAATATAACACATTTTTCTGTTAATATGAATTAGAACAACCCATTATTTAAGTGTTTTGGATTGTTGTATATCCAGTTAATAAAAGTAATTGCCGCGTCCGTTGAAGAACCCTAAGTTCTAGTTTTGTACGTTTCACGATGAGATAATGAATTGAAGGATTGAATACGGTTAGCATTGCGCATATCTACAATTCATTCCTCTTGTACGTATTTTATCTTTAATATTTTATTTATAATCAATTAATAATTGTCCAAGAGATAAATATTCCAGAGTGACATTTAATTAACTCCATTGCAAGAAAACAAAAATTAAATTATAATATCTGTCATTGTTTAAAATACGAGATAATAATGAGAGGGGTTAATTAATGGCACACCTGAGAGTTGGAATATCGTCACTGAAGAAATATTTGTATTTCCTCTAACTCATCGGTTTGCTCGTATGCTATACCAGTTTCGGTTTCGCGCCATCGAGAAAAGAATTTCCGAAATCCTATTTACCTCATTTACGTATGTTTGGAAACAAAGTAGGGGCTATCCGAACGTAATGGGACTATGTACGGGCAATGAATTTGGTTGTATCGAAAACCCGCAGGTTCCCGAAAACACGAGGTACGCTTACATTTACAAAATACCGGTATGTGCGGTAGGTGCAGTTTTGTTAAACTGCATATGCGTTATAATTTTGTTAACCCAATAAAACGACCATTGTGGATGCAGGGCACGCATTTTTGTAAATTACAATGATAAAATATCAAAGAAAATAAATAAGTCTAAATAAATATTTCATATTCTAGTTTTCTTGAGTCCAATAGTGCTCCCCAGAGATTTTTATTAGCTTTGTAAAATTAATCAGACAGTGACGTCAAAGGTTTACTTTCATTGAAGAGAATGTTCTTCTGGGATTGAGATATTACATCGTCGTCATGTAGTTCATCATTACGTCGTCATTTCTTTCTCGCCCTAAGCCGATTCCAAGTTGGAAACTAAATTTGATATATAATAAAAGTCTAGATTAAATTCTACTGACCTATGTAGAGAAGCAATGTATTCTATTCTTCTAATTTGAGTTCGTTTTTAATTTTTATGTCTCACCCCAATACCCGAGAAAACAAAACATTTTGGATACCTGTGTGGTGGTCTGCGAGATCACAAGAATCACGTTTGTTTGACAATTTATGGATGTGTACGAATGTTTATAACTGGAGTGATGTCATTGCTTTTATATTTAGTTCCCTAACCGGTCTACGTTTCTTGTTCCCTCGACTAGACAACGGCGAATTTAAAACCGATTTTATCAAGACTAATGTCGAGCCAGGGATCTATAAATTTGTGCAATAAACACATTTTTTTGTTAACAGAGACGCGTCAGATATTGTAGGTCAGGGCTGCTATTTCAGTTAACGGCTAACACCGTGCCCCGGTTCGGGTTTTAATATACGGTGGTAGTTTGTGGCATCGACCGAGGCCATATCGCCCAATGATGACTGTTAACGTCCCGGATGAAGGCTACCGCTACTGCCGCCTAGCTCATCGCTTTGATTATTATTGTCAAACAAGCTCGGCTCTACCGTTATTCGGCAAGTTGTTGGATTCAAATCTTTTTGTAGCTTCATTTCAGACGGCTTGACATAAAGCAAAAACAAAAATTTTCGTGAGGTTGGATTAAATAGATAAAAACACGATCTACTCAGTTTTTCAATAAACACAAAACCGTTACCTCCTTAATAATTCCATTATTGAAATTTTCTCTCATTTTATAAAATATATTAGTATCGAGCGAGCGATTAAAATAAAATTTCGCGGGATATTTTCGATTTAGTTTTGCGTACACTTGTTAATGTAATGTGTCTGCTTGCTGCCTCATTTCACACGGCGCGAAGATAGTTAATCTTTTAATATCTCAATCTAACTTTTACACGTATGATCTATAACAAATTCAACAATATCAAATATCGATTTTTTAAGCATATCGAGGTGGAATTATTAAGGGAAGCAATTATCCGGAATAAATCGTTTGACCTACGTCTCGAAGTATACATTCCTGTACATATTAAATCACAGGTATAAATATATCCTTAATCCCGATGTCAGGCGGTGGCTGTGTAACCCCCAAGAGGGCTACCTCCTCTAGGCTGCACTGTACAATTTGAATTAACTATCATACGTCCCGGCCTGAAAGGAAAAAAGGTTATCGGTTAGGGAGTTGAGGTTGTCGGAGGGAGAGGTGTCTCGGACCTGCCAGAAATAGGAGGGAAAGAGGTAAAATGAGGTTATAACAATGATAATAGCCCGGGACAGGGGCCACTATTATGTGCCGGCGGGGCGGCCACGTGACCCCGCCCCCGCCCAGCGTCACACTAACGTAAGCGTCGTCGTAAGGGGGGCGGGCGAGAGGATGACGTGGCGGCGGCGGCGGCAGCGGCGGAGGTGGGGGCGGTGGCGGGGTGTGGCACATATTGATCCGGGACCCCGCCCCGCCCCGCCCAACCTCGCGCCGCCCCGGATAGTGTGCCCTGCCGCATCTTCCGACCCGAACGGCCACCGCCCCCACCCCCACCTCCTCAACATTGCCCACACTCATTATCACTGACCACAACTGTCACCCCACTCCCAGTATCCCCTTATCAGATTTCAACCGAGAATCGAAGATAAAATGTCGACTCATATTATAACAAAAGGTATGCCGCTATAAGGGCATATCCTGATAGGATGGAGTACGTAAAATGTCCTATTATTTAAAATGAGGATGAAAGATTCTATAAATTTAAAGAATCCAATCTCGATTATATTTACCGCTTATCATTTGACTACCCGGTGACATTAAAGTGAGTAATAAAAACTCTCTACTACATTTGAGGTATTACATTATAATTAATCAAACCGCATACTTATATACCCCTTAATCTCCATATCTATTAATAGTGCTGTATAATCCGAATGATAAAGGAATGGTACAAAACTATTTGACCCAATGACCTATCCTTGTGTTCGGATATAACAGAAGGACTTAGCAATTGTAGGAGTTTAGTTTTCAGGAGTTATTCGATCTTCACTAGCGATAAATTAAAATTGGCAATTGACCGAACCCGAAGTAGCAATTAGCAATCGGCGGTTAAGCGGAACGTCACTGTGGTAATCGGATCCAGCGTAGATTA
Source organism: Lethocerus indicus (assembly GCA_019843655.1). NCBI lineage: Eukaryota > Metazoa > Arthropoda > Insecta > Hemiptera > Belostomatidae > Lethocerus > Lethocerus indicus. The sequence goes on along the minus strand of JACDQD010000007.1, from coordinate 6,516,992 downwards.
GGTCACATGCCAAGAGGAGCTCCCCAACGCGAGGGCAAGTCACGGGATCGATTCCCGGCGATGCGTTCGTATCTTTTCAGTTAGTTTAAATAGACTCGAAATAAAATAAAACAGCGAGCGGTCGAAAAAATAAATAATAAGCTACGGCCTGAGGCAGAAACCGCTCACAGGCCACCGACAAACATGAATTCCAAATGAAAAAATTATCTCCTAAATCAGACAAAGCAAACAAAGTATATTAAAAGTTTGCATACATTTGGAGATGGCCATGTCGTTTGCCTGAACAAAAAATGTAAAAGGTTTGTGATAGTTATAAACAACTTTGGGCATTCGGATATTTCACGCTTTCGGTTGAAAAAGTATGTCCAATATGCCCCGAAAAGTCGATCCCTTCCTTTTCAGTATTCCTCGGACACATGCAGATAGAATTGGCATTACGTCTTTGTGACTTTTTGGACCCAAACGTCAGTCCTTCTGTTGTCCTTAATTTTCCTACTGAAATAGTGGAATAAAATATTAATTTTTTGTTCCTTTATTTAGAATTTCCACCGTAACCCGTGTAAAAAATGCAAGTTTATCATTTTAATTTAACCGTTATACTTGTTACGACAAATATTTCTATCAATAAAAAAAGAACATTTCGCCACGCCATTGAAATCGTCATAATTGTAAAGTTACTTTTTCCACCCTTGACAGTATCTAGTTTAAATGAGAGAAACGCTACCGACGAAAACAAGAAATCTAAACGATTCCAGCAATGGACTGAACCCCGGAGAGACGAGGTGGACAAAATCATGCGACTGTTGTTATATCGACAATTTCTGTGTACGGTCACGGTAGAGCGGAGCTGTTACTGCGGTTCCCAGTTCGTTTCCGGCATCGAATATTGGACTGTATCGATTCTGAAGCCTTTCAAAATGAGCGTATCGGAAATATGGCAGAGAATACATCTGAATCGGATGTAAACCGGCCCTGTGCCAAAATACCCGTGGGCGCATCAGGAATGGGTGAACTGCTGTGTTAGAATTAAGAAAGAGTCTGATAACGCCACTAGCTTACCGTAAACACAGTCAGGTTGGGCAAATTCTCAATTGCTGTTCCAAGGGATTAGTTGTTGATTTGCCGTCGAAAGGGAAGAATTCGGAAACATTTCTCTTGAATATACAATCAAAAACTTAATAATTAATAGGTTATCTAAGGAAACATCGACGGTTTATCAATATTTCATGATCAAAATTAGTTATTCTTATTCTGGACTTTAGATTTCCGCAGTGTTAACTTCGGTTCCTATTGAAATTTAATTGCGGTTTGTATGCTTTAGCGGATGAATTCCAAGTGTAAGATACTACTGTTTCGGTAACCCTATGGAGCAGTTTCTTCTAAAGACTTCTAAAAATTACCAGAACATCAATCCTGTTTTTAAATCCACTCCGAGGTGGGATCAAATTCCAGACGGTGTAAATATATTTGTGCCATTATTTAGAATATTTGTTGTTTTGCCTGCGAGGGTTTGAAATACATAGTTCTTTCTCGCCGGTTTGGTATTTCACTAGGCCGGTTTCGGCTGCTCGCCACCGTCCGTAGTTCATCGTCAGTAGGTTGGCGCGTACTGTGGTAGTACAGGAATAATGGAATACTCCAACATGCATGACAACATACCTTATTGACTCAACAACCAACTTAACGAAAGCTATTGAGGATGGCGAGCAGCCGAACCCGACAGAAGATCGAAAGACCCACGGTACCATTATTTGCATCTGTTCTAGGTGTGATTGGTGCTCCTTCTGTATACTCCAGATTCAACTATAAATAGTTTCGGGTGTGAATAATTTAAGCTAATTTGAATGTTGTATGTCCAATAGTTAAATAAGAACTGATCTAGCGAATAGAATGCATAATTTGGTTCATTAGTTCACTAAAACGTTTTACAAAAAACGTTACGCCAAATATCCTGTATTGGTTCCAAAAACAATTCCAAGGTTTCTAACATTGTCGTGTCACGAACCGAATGAAAAATGGTCTGATAATCAATCAAATCCACATTCGGTTTTCAATGGAGTTGAATTCACTGGAAAATATTTTTACGATTTACTTCCTCTTCAAGGAATCTGCAGCACCGTTTCATGACTAATGGTCCGCCAAACATCCGCCCCAATCAGGCCCTCGCGTGCCAAACCAGGGCCTCTTTTCGTTGCCCAACAAAAAACATCAATTTTTTTATGCCCAAGTACCGAGCAACTAAGGTTTTGTCGGATGTCAAATTACATGCGTAGATTTCAAAACCAATCGTTTTAGTGATTTACTATTACAAGTATTATAGAAACGACTTTAGAATCAAATTATTTTGTTTATGCCCTTCAATATATTTATTGTATAATGAAAGTATGATTAGTCACGTTGAAACGGATCAGGTTTTTCCGACAGAATAATCCCAAAATGAGGTTCAATGTTCATGCATTGAGGACTAAATGTAGTATAAATAATATAGATGATTTTACTTTGTAATATTTTTTTATTAATTCGGCACTGAAAGACAACCTTTCCAATGACAAGATTTGATGAGGTCTGGATAACTTTCTTACTGAACTGCAGTCATTTTGGGTGAAATAGCATTTGTTGCTTTGATTTATGCCCCACAACAGTCGCGATAGACAATTTCAGTTATTGAATCTTTACTTTTTCTTTTATACTGCTTTATTTACATATGAATCTAGAACTTTATGCTCATAGATTTTTATGACTTCTCCCTTTTTACATCTGCTAACCTCGTCCATATCTGAGTGCCGCATCGGAACCCATTTCTCGATCTCGGAATACGAAGGGAATATCGATTTTCAGTGAAATATGGCCATAGGGTCGTGACAAAATGTGGAAACTAGGGAGACGAGACGGAAGTAAAAATAATATATTCAATTTTTTTGGTTATTTAAATATATTAATATAGAAACCCCACAATATTTTTGTATGCCGTGGATATATGATGGATGTCTCGCAGCGTAGTAGTCTCATTTTTATGACCATTGTCTGCCGAACATACATAACAACTTTATAACCCATACGTAAATCCACTCACAGAGGAGGAAGAGTGAGTTGGTTTGACAGTGTTCCACAAATTGAAGCTAGAACAAATTTCAAGCAATCACTTTTGTTCGATCACAAATTTGGTGCCCAGCTGGAGCAACGATTTAGAATTTGATCTTGATTCTTCTGAAAATGTTCCATTGAACTATGCACAGACTGTGCATAGTTCACGGTTTTCAAATACTCACTCTTTAAAATCAACTCCGTATTGCTTATACAGCAACTGTAATACACGATAAAAAAATTCCTAACAATGTATAGATAAAGGACGGCGGAAAATACAGAGCTCTCGCTCTATCCCACAATTGTATTTTATGTCGGCAATTAATGCTAAGTGTTTTAATAATATTTGTCGTTTCGTCCATTCGCGAATTCAATTCATGACATTGTTCTGTTAATCAGTTGTCCAGAACTCCTCATTTCACTAGAGAATATGTGACTCAAAGAATACTATGGCATTTTAGAGGTAGTTGTAGAATCAGCAATAAGAAGCATTTCTACTTCTTCTGGGGTTCTTATCACAGTTATTCACATAATTGGCGTAGTAGCCATTCAATATCGTATTATAACCTAAATAAATTAATATATTTATTCAGCCGCTAAATATATGCTTAGAACAGACATTCATACAGTTGCTGCTACATTTTAAAAGGTTTTTCAGTTCCTCCACGGCGCGGGTATACATAGACATCAGGACAGTTAAGTTCGGCGGGTCTAGTATATGCTGAGCGCCGTTGAACCCACGGCAATTTTTAATTGCAAAAATGACACGTAGCCATCCAGTTAAGGTGTAGTGACAGGACTAATAGGTGCTTCATCTGACACACGTAATTATCTTGCTATATTACTAGCACTACTTACGATGGTAATAAGCCGAAACCGGTTTAGATTAGGAACAAATAAGGGAGTGGCAAGAGAAGATCGAAAGCGTCATAACGCATCACGCATATAACGCATCGTTATATATCCATATAAATATTTATGCTAACTTTTTAAAGCAATAAAAATATTTTATTACATGTTTTTCCCAGCGGACAAGTGGATTAAGGTTTTCCCTGTACGAAGTTTATTGAAGTAAAACACACGAACGCCTCCACGTACCTGATGTGATGATTCGAATCGAGGAAAAGTGCACCTAACGTGTATTTGCGGGGAGTAACTAGTGACAAGAATGATGTAGATGACTAAATTATTTAAAGCCTTAATTTTGAAGACCAGTTGCCAGTCAGTTTGAAAGCAAAACGGAACAAAAAATGTACCTGTACCAAGGATTTGAAATATCACGATTCTTACGATGTTCTATCTCCACACTTTTACTTGGCCCATGGCCAAATAACAGAATGGAGGCAGGAGATTAAATGATAGATTGGGGATCTTATATAATCCACCCCGTCTTACTATCGATAAAGTATTTTTTTATTCCTAATTGACCGGGCCATTAATTAATAGGTCATCATAAAATAAATAATGTGCGACAGTACAAAAGTTATAAGATCCTCTCTCTCCTTTTGGGGCTTATTAGATGGACGGAAGAAGTACACGTTTTTAATCAAACCTATCTATCCGTATTTGGTGGGCCGGGCCTCGTTCGAACGTGACTCCATCTTTTTTCCTCAACCAATATTGTGTTCATCTGTCTCCTAGGCTCCAACTCCCTACTCCCCCTACTTACAGTTTCACGAACGCTTTTATATAGCATTAGGGTATACAGTGTTCATTTTACAAAATTATCCTTCTAGAATTTTAACTTTTTTCTATTTCCTGCTTCATGCACGGCCTAGACGTAGAATCATTTTGTCGTTTTTGTGCGTAAAATAAAATACGTATTCTCCTACCTCATGAACACACGATCAGGAATTCAAAGTCTTACTAACCGCCCTTCTTGTTTATATTCGGACGGCAAGAAGTTCCTGTCCGTTGATTAGGCAAATTTTGGCTAATCGCCATCGAACCAAGAGGATGCCAATAATTCCCTATATATAGCCACTACCGGGGAAAATAAAACGGATATATGGACATAAATCATACTAAATTGAGGGGGAATTGCTAATTTTAGTATGTTTATCATTTCGAATACTTAAAATGTTGACTTGTATATTTTCGCTGACTAGTTTATATAATTAACACTGAATAAAAATGCCGGATGGTAATTACCCGCGTAATTAGAATAATTATAGAATAAGTTTTATCTCGGTGTTAAGAATTTGCAAAAAATTGGCGCACCAAGCTCAATTAGCCCAAAAGTTACTCACACTCAATCTTACAAATATATTAGTCCTAACCCTTCTACTTTTAATGTCGTATTCCATGACGTAACGGTGTTTCGACATAATTCTAACTCGTTTGCAGGTTCGAGATCGAATAAGAACGCCCGACTGATTGGAACGTTATCAATTAAAATCGTAAAACCGGGGTTTACTCCTTTCGTTTTTTTGCTGCCCTGGAGTTAGTTCTCCACAACCGGGTTTCCAGCAGTTAACCTACATTCGGGGCGGAGAGTAGGTCGTCCCCGATTCCCGCTTTACGCGAGATCGGGGCCAAGGGATATCCGAGGCTGGTCGTCCCGTATACATGTTGAAATATTGCGAAAAGTTATTAACTGGCTTTACAGCGTACAGTCTTCGCCGCTTTCATTATACACAGTTATTGGGGTGTGGCGGTGAGTACAGTCGGGTCAAGCCTCGGCATCGACTGTACTTAATAAGGGAGGACGTTTTTACCTTATAACTTGTTACAAGTACGTCATCACTCAGGCCAATTTTCTACACTCACTTTTTTGGGTTTTTCTTGGACCGGTTTCGGCTTCTCACCGTTGTTAGTAGAAATGAGTAAGAAATTGAACGAGCAAGAAGGGGACTCTGTTAAATAGGCTTGTGAATACAATCAAACAACAATCATGATAAATGGTAAAACAACCGTCACTAATAGTGATAATAACTATTTATAATTTAAGACTTATCCAGAGATACCTTATTCCTATAAAACTCCGGTTACAAATAGTAATTCATGGCTCTCGGTAATCTTGTCTATACCAGGTCCGGCCATTCGCCATCTTCAGTAGTTTAATGATACTCTTTACTGTTCGCAAACTCTAGCAGATCTTCAAACTGGCATCGTTTTATTTTAAATTACAAACAGGAATTTTTCCAATTAACTCTGAGCGCAAACGAGAACATCAATATTCAGTCACTACATGCCTCAAATCTCAGTTACCAGGTCGCGATTTTCCGTTCTCACCTACTTGTCTATTTTTTAGACCGGTATTGACATTTCGCCATCGTTAATAGCAAACCCGTCAGTACTACAGAGAGGTGCTCACGAACATGCGCACGAGTAATTCATATTCGGAGACCCGCCGGTCCTTCGGACAAATGACTTAAGCGTATTATACGAAGCTATATTATGCAAGATATATATATATATATATATATATATATATATATATATAGAGAGAGAGAGAGAGAGAGAGAGAGAGAGAGAATGGATGAGAAGAGATTTTCTTCTTCTGTTGTTCACGTAGTATTACGGTTTATTCAAGTTTTGTCACGACTTCGTAACACCCGATCGAGATTCCCCGAACTTGTTTCCTGGAGCATACGACACGTTATAATTGGGTCCGCAAAGTTCGCGAAGACTTGTGCTACTGCTCGTGTGGAAAATCAGAATAAATAAACATATTGCAAGCATTGTATTTCTTGTTTATTTTTTTTATTTAAAACGCTCGATTTATTATTTTTTAACGCTCGTGTTAAGCTTATTTTTTGTATACCAAAATTATTTTTTATACCAGCGTATGCTGACATATGTTTCATTGCCATTTGACAGGCGCCGAATTACGAATTATTTACGACGCTTACTAAACGAATACTACTGGTGTTGGAGAGAAGACGAAATCAGTGTAAGAAGTAAAAACTGGGAAGGGCGATAGTCACGCGTTTGATGAAACATCTTCAAGTAGAAGATGCATTTTAAAATTCATCGTAAATTTAAACGCCTCCGAAATTATTTATTTATTAGACGTAACTACAAAGCACAATTACTTATGTAATAGAAACAGGATGGAATGACGCTGGACTTCAATAATAATCATTGATAGTCCTTGCGTCAAGGGTATAAGAATGTAAGCATAATATTAAACGGGGACTACGGCGCTTGGTATCGGCTAGACCCGCCCTACTGAACGGTCGTGTCGGCTATGTATACCTGTTACCCCGACACGTGTAAACCTCAACGTTCACTTAGATGTAATTGTACTTAAGGAAACTAATAATGAAATTGTACGCTTAATATACATTTTAAATTAAAGTAAATAGAAAATAATATCAAGTACTACAATATTTATTTAGTTCTGCGAAAATAAAATTATATTCGAGCTTCGGATTTTTTATACGCTAGAAAATCCATAATATATACACTTATCGATTCTATAACTTCCTGTTTAATGTTCTGTTTTGTATTTAAGTACTATCACTAAAATAACTGATGCTTATTAGAGGTCTACATTAACAATAAACATACAGCCTTATGATAGAGTATTATCAAAACCTTGTACTGCACGTCTTGATTTCAACTTAAACGGATTTGGATAAACGACTTAACGCTTTTCCGATATCGGTGAATAATTTGGTCAACGAACATACTTCGAATCGATAGTAGATTTTTTTTTATTCCATTCGGTCTGGCGTGTCGACTTTCATATGTTGCCGCTAATTAATAACTTCTAAGCGTCTTAGAAAATACATCAAAAAAGAAAAATTCTATTGGTTAAAGACCTTATCAGGGGCGGTATCCTCGAGGCGTGTTCTATTATTTTTCTAGTAGACGAGAAGGGAATGTTTTAGTGCTATATGTTGGCGTGTAAATATTCTCCACGTAGCGTTCTTTTAATGGCTCATACATCCCTTATGTCCACTGCGAGGAATCGATAGCAGAATCCGATCGTCCTGAGTTACAAAAATACGTGGCCTGCGGGGGCAAGGCGCCTCGATGGGGGTGGACGGGGATCTAGGTGTGGTTGGCCCAAGTAGTGCACTTTATATTAAGTTGTCAATATTAGGCTGGCGGTGACGCCATCTCTCGGCCGACCGGCGAACTCTCTCCTCTCCTCTGGGCTACAGTTTACGAACTGGCTACCAGCAAGCGCTACGAGCCCCCCTATTGAACCAGAACTAGCGGGCGCGCCCATTTCAAACAGATATCCTGAGTCCAAACAATGTGGCTGTGGGATGAATCTCCCGCCGGCTATATGTTGTATTGAATCCGTGTTTTTATATTGGGGCAAAATGCCAAGCTAGTGATGTATTCAGGTTCGGTACAGCTAACCCAATGCCCTGGTTCGGTTAATGTCCTAAGCAGTTGCAGTATATCATTGAAGAACGTATTTGTAGTGTTTGTGTGTCTTTGAAGGCATTCGTGGGAAAAGGTTTTTTTGAATATTTGTGCGATTTTCTATTCTAACATTCAGAATATTGATACACATTACTCATTACGATTCTAATGATTATTATAAAATAAAGTCATGTAAATCGGGACAGCCCTAGCTAATATATATATATATATATATATATATATATATATATATATATATATATATATATATATATGCGGATCATTAGAAATGTCCGCACAAACTCAATGTACAATAATTATAGTTTCAATATAAAACGCTAAGTTATATTCCATGTCATAAAACCATGGCAACAGTAACGAACAGGGTAACTTTATGGTTAGAAAATTACCTTATCTAATGGTAAACTTACATCCAGACTCCAGAGTATTGGATGATGAATGCAACGGAAATTAACGAGACGTATGTTTGAAGTAGCCTGAGTGAAGTTACAGGTTAATCGACTGCAAGATACCCATCTATGCATATTTTTTAGTATGTGGTTCCTTTGAAAATGAGAGAGACAGTTAAGATGCATCGAGGTTATAAAACCAGCAGGATGCTGGCTGCTACATCTAGCAGTGAGCTTTGGAACTAAATTGGATTTTAGTTTATATTCTGGCTACCGTGCGGCGCTCCAGTCATAAAACGTGGCTAGTACGATCCCGATCGGGAAATCATTCTTCCGGTATATCATGGAATACAAATCGAATTAGACATTAGAACTGACCACTACATTTAAGAGCATTTAAATTGATGTATTTTGGTGTGAATTGAAATATTTCGGTTTCTTTTGTGATAATGTTTGGGTTGATAAAGTGACTATCTTACGAAATAAAAATACAAATTGCCATGAAAATAAGCTTAGACCTAACTAAATAATAATGCTCTAGATCGGAAAATGTATTAGCAATTATAAAACATAGTAGGGATAGAACAGACCCACATTTAATAGATAATTTTATCCAAGAAAGCCCAAGAAAGGTTGCATTAATTTTGGGGAAGTCGGTGGTCCGATGCTTTCAACAAGGAACTCATTTATTTTTATTCACTCCATCCTTTTTAGTTTCTCCTATGCTCTCATTAATAACCGTTCATCAAAATCCTGTCCAGGAAAAGATAACATAAAATAAAATAACACACGAAGAGATATTTGTCTAATTGATTTACTAGGCTTAATTATATTCCTAGATAACGTTCGTATATTTTATAGTTTATACGGCCAACATTGTAACAGGATAGGAAAAAATATTTATTTTCTAAAATCCCACTAGGTTAGTTTAAATGGATGGAAAAAGTGATAGCTCTGAAATAATTTATTTTCAGGTTTGGTACATACGTATTTCGTAGTGGCATTACCAGCTAAAATTATGTTAATGAATTCAGACCTGAGTCGCAGGAAATATGACAGGAATATGGTTAAATTTCACGCTGTAACCCGGTTTCGGCCGTCGCCACTGGAATTTAGGTGTAGAAATTCATGAAAAATAAAAAGATTTGATTCGACCATGTTTCTAGATAAATGTTGTGTAGGGGTGGGGCATGGCATTTTGTGTGTTGGGGTTCGAAAATAATGTCAGCCCCCTTTCTCGCGGAGTTATAAAACTGGTAATTCTCCTGGCCGCGGTCTGTTGTTCGATTAGCCCGCTCGTAAAGTCTCCTCTCTTTCCCTCGGGATAAAAAAAACCTTGTTTTGGCTCCCTCTAACTCACTCCTCCTCAAGCGTCATCCCTTCCGCTCTAAGTCCCCCAGCAGCCAGGTCCACCCCCCTTTCCTGTACAACTTTCTGTTAATTGGAGTTTCCCCCCCTTAACGCCACGATATATTGGGATTTTAAGCGAGTTAACCCGGGATAATTTGGTAGAGTCGATTTTTTGTGGAAGGTAAGTTCCAACCGAGATCAGCCGTGCGATTGGCCTCAACATATGTGTTCTTTTAAATATTATACCTCTACAAATCCAATAATAAATTTGATTTTGAAGAATATATAACGAGCAGATAGATGCATCGCCGTGATTCAATGATTGGTTTCCGCTTCGTCGAAAATATTTTGACGAACAATTTTTCCCATATAGAAAATCGGAATTTTTAAGAAATTAGTATTAATGGAACATTTGTTAAATTTGAATTGCGGAGTTTGTAGCCTGCTGAGGGACAAAGAAAGTAATCACTATCGTATTTCAAATTAATTTACACTTAATTCTGTATCCCTTTGATATCCGATAAAAGTTATCTCTACGGGGCGAGCCTTGTATGTATTAAATTTAAGAAAAAAACAAATATACTCAAAACATATTAAAAATATCTGGGACAGGGCCGGGACATGATCAATACAGAATATCAACGTGCAGATGCTTGAAGTAATCAGGGTTGTAATAAAGCGGGAATATCTGAGTCAATATTCTTAAAATTGTTCAACGAACAGTGCCTTAGTTCCGATATTAAATTACCTAATTCCAATTTATGGTAGTAAACGAAAACAAATTTTCAAATTTCAAATAACTTCCTTGCGTTTTAATTTGCATTTATAAGCAATATAATTCGACTTATATTGACAATGGATCAAATCCATTTTCTTATTTCTTATTAATCCTCTGAGTTTACAATATGAATCTGATCAATCAACTAAACTAAAGTACTGGGGATTTGGTTTAAGAGAAAATCATTTTCCAGTTTCTAATTTTTAAATCAAATAATTCAAATGAAAGAATTATGTCTAGAATTAAGACTAGAAATATGTAGTTGGAATATCGCCACATAAATGATTATCTGTAGTACCTCTAAAAAATCCAGTCACATCAGCTAATATATTGGTCAATACTTTCAACAATTTCTTGTCCATGGATTTTACGAGCTGCGCTTTTAACAGTATCAGAGATTCAAGGAAGTAATTGTTGCCAAATGGTTTGGCATATGGTTGGACTATTCAATCCAGGAGTCCCAAAAGTTTATTATTCCATTTAGCAGAGTTGTCTGTTATTCTCTAAACATCTCAGTTATTCTCATAACCTGAAGTACCTACTCGCCTCGTCCCTACAGTATTTTGAATTTATCAATGCCAAGAGTATGGTCGTAATTTCGGCCAGTTGAATTTCAATATTTAACCGGTTTTCAGCGCCTTCAACAATGCTCCAAGTTGCATCGAGACTCTTATTGAATGATTACGATAATGAAGGAGATACACTTGGTCCAGAGAGTTTCCGATTTTTCCCCCAATTTTTTAAATATATAGCGAATAAAAAAAATCTGGGAGATAAATCCCAAAATGTTCGCGATCTTATTATAATAATTATTTATTAGATATTGATGCTCTTAGCCGAATTGGGTTCCGTCTGCAATAACCGTTTGTTTTAAATGTTCTCTCCTTAAAAGACAGTTACCGGATACCGGTGTTTTAGCAGAATAATTACTCCGTACTCAAGTAATAGGGTTGGCGATGGCCCTTTTTAGATAAAATGGAGAACCTTCGGAAGACCTTACATGGTCTAATTTCCACGGCTTTCCTGGTGTTTTTCATTAATCGACAGCGGGACCGTTTCAATTGTCGGTTCCGGCCCATTGAACATAGTTTCGGATCCTTACTTGGGAAGTACGCCAAGTATTCTTCCCTCCCTTCTATATAGAGCTCCGTGACCTGGCACCCAAAAACTTTCCCATGACTTTGCAAGGTTTCAAGTGCATTTTTATAATAAGCCCCGAATATCCTTGACGCCGTCCGCTTCGACTTGAAATTTCACAAGAGACGCCACAAAAAATATTCTTTAGCGTGTCGTGATAATTATCTAAAAACTCTGGTCTATAATTTCTCAGTTTCTTTTGTTTTATGAAACAAATAATGAGTATAATTTCGTTTTTATATACAATACTGTAAAAATAGACATCTATAGTAATCTGTTGCCCCTTTTATGTGCTCTCTTTCTTGTTAGAGCACTGTCTAACAATTTAATATCACATTTCATTCCAATGATGGAGAGGACATCGTGGGACTATTGAATTGTTGTCAACCTCACCGTTCAATAATCAAAAGTGCTGTATTTCAGAAAACTTATACCGCCCTAATGTCTGGAGTTAAAATCTCGTTTGGGATTGCTTGAAGAGACAAGATGCGAAGTTTCTATTTTTTTAATTTTAGTCGAGGCCACGTCTAGACGTTAGCAAGGTCGCTTCGGTAAGGCGATAGTTTACGAAACTTCGTGTAAACAAATCTTAGGATCACGTAAACATTTCGTCTCTTATTTTTAAATTGAGAGACCCGAACAGAAAGGGCCGATTTTTGATGTCCGGTGGTATCGCGGCGTGATGGCTGACGTGAAGCGCCAATCGTCGGCACCTGGGGCAAAAGCCAACAAACGTTTAAAAAATGATTGACATTGTTCGAACTCGAGTTTGGGGCAGAGTTGAAACACTGTTTATTGTGTCGACGGCCCTAGTAAAACGCACTGAACGCGGGTCTAAGAAGAGATCCCCTTCACACAGACATTCAATAAAGAACTTCTTACAATGAATCGATAATGTTATCCAAACTGGATAAAAGCCAGAGACTGGTCCTTTCTTTGTTGGTGTCCGGGAAAACCAGACCACCGGAAATGACTCTGCTGACTCAGTCAAGTACGGAGAAATCCCTACTAATTCATTGATCTAATGCTACTGACGATGGCGATAATATAAATATAAATAGTTTGGTCGGTTCTAGACAGAACCTTGTAGTACAACACCTGTATGTTAGGAATCATCACGGAATTATGAAAATGGGCTGGTCTATTTTTATCCTAGGACTGATGACCGGAATAACGAGTTTATTTGTAAGAAAGGATTTCTGTGATATATATATATATATATATATATATATATATATATATATATATATATATATCAGGAAAAGGAGAAATAAATGAGTAAGGGCGAGAGGAGAGAGAGAGAGAGAGAGAGAGAGAGAGAGAGAGAGAGAGTAGTAATTAGTCTAGGTGATACAGAGAGTTTGTGTTTGTGATGGTTGTGAAGTGTATAACTGATGAGTGGTGTCAGAACCACAGGCTATCCAATATCTTTTAATATTTCTCCGGCCATTTCCACTTTAAGCCAGTCTCCTTCCCATCTTTTCCAGTCTCTTCCACCCCAACTCCCGTTTTATTGAAAAAGGAAAAATAACTGAAAATTTGGAGGCTACACATCCCGGATGTATTCCTAAATCTATTTGATAAGTAATATTCATAAAGACAGTTAGGATAAGAACAAGTATTATTACGCGGAAGTAATAGTAAATTCAGTATGGTACTATAAGAAATGCAAAGAAACAATGGCATTTAGAACTCTCAATCAACTAATGTGCATGTGCAATAATTACCCAGTTTCACAGCACCACTACATTGTGCAATACTCTTATGTATCAGTATATTTTATACACATATTAAATTTATGGAAATAAATGAATTTCTCTATATTAACTGAAGTTATCTTAAAACTATGTCTGCATTATTATGAAACTATGTACAGAATATGGGAATAAAACTGTTTCTATATGCGGCGGACGATTTTTATTTGGTAACCGGCCAAACTGCTGTTCACTCTCATTTCTTTGATTTACTTATTTTCATCTAATACTGGCCTTGACCCGTTTGTTGACCTCGGCATTTCTTTAATGAATTCAAAGACTTGAATTTGGACTGAGAAAACGTGGTAAGAATTCCCATTGGAATTAAGAAGGAAAATTCTCTCTTATATCAGTGCAATTGACCTTTGGAATTCAAATCATTTTACATCCAACATTTTTTATCTTTATTAATATTGTTCTCTTTGAATGTATGAAATCTATTTTCACCGAACTCCTATCTATAGCAACTTTCGACAACAGTATACATACACAGAATTTACCTTTTATGCAGAGGACAAATTCTACAAAAATAAATAACGACATTAATACGTTTTCTGTATTCATTTCAGGACACAGTATGGCACCAGCAGCAACCGGGCATGCAGGACCTGCAGCTAGAACTCTGGCCCTATCATTGTATCTCCTCACTGTCGTTCTCCACGTCACATCAGGTTAACAAAATACGACCAAGTCTTATAGCTAAATAAGAAATAGATTAATAGTAACTATTATAAGAATCAAATTCGATTAAATATCGTATTACTGACTACTACGCACTTTTCACTATCTTAGGATACTAGTGTATTAAATAAATATTTCGATTTATTAGCTTTCGACTGGCAATAAAAACGTAAAGCAAATTTAAAATGAATTTCAGTACTTCCACACAAGTATGACTCCGATTTAGAACCTACTCAATAATACCGTCCCATAGTTTAAATCCTAGATCAAAACTTAAGACAACGTAATTCGCAATTACGTCATTTCACTTGAGATACGAAAAAGTGATCATTTTGTGATAGTACACAATCCCATGAAAATAACGGTAACAAATAATAATCATGAACATTAATGATATAAGTCTACTTACGATCCTACCTATACAATGGAATTCTAGGACTATGGATACATCCTTGTTTCTAATGCAACGGTCCAATATTTTTCGCTGTGAATATAAAATAGCCAGAAAACATCTGTTTTAATCTCTCAATTCTCTCTATTTTATTCCCTTCTCATTAAAATGTCTTCCCTTAAACACTGTATTTTGATATGTAAACCTTCTTTTTTTCTTCTCGTTCTTTGAAAAGGAATGTCTTTTGACCGACATAATATCTCACCTTCCCACCCCCACCCCTCTTATAGGGTGAAAAAGCCGGGTTCTCTCTTCCTCTCGCTCTTATCCCATTAAATATCTATCTAGAGGTGGGGTCTCTCTCTCTCTCTCTCTCTCTCTCTCTCTCTCTCTCTCTCTCTCTCTCTCTCTCTCTCTCTCTCTCTCTCTCTCTCTCTCTCTCTCTCTCTCTCTCTCTCCCTCTCTAGGCCCGGGCATATGACCCGACCCCGAGCGCACTCGATGTAGCCAATTCCTGAGGCAATTTGCATGTTTTAATTGGTCCATCAGGTGGGGCTCACCCGGACGCCAGAGCGCGTTCCTACGCACCAACGGGCCCCAAACGCAACCCGCGGTTTATTCAATGAACCCGGACCGCCGCACCAAAGAATATATGGGTTATAAATGATTTTCATGGAAAATTAATGAAAGATGTATAATTTGGCGATTGTGTGCTCAGTGCGCATGAAAATTAATACTGTCCAAATATTTACGTTTTGAAATCCCTGTCTGGGCTTCAATTAGGGCCTATTATTTACTTATTAAAACATGGCCTGCTCGTCCACGCGATTAATTTGGGGCCTGGAGAATCTGAAGGGTTCAAACTGAGATGTGGAAGTGTATTTATTAAACAGTTTCAAATTATATCTTATGTTGTATTACAAACCTTAAAGCGTAAGGAGCGTAATAGGAGGAATATACATAGCGACGGAGTTATTCACCAAAATTATCTAATAAACATAATCAAACATAAAGTAAATTCTAACCTAATTCTAGACTGTGGGAAAGAACCCTGCGGTTGCGCCCGCTTAGACGGGAGCCCAGTTCTATTTCTGTTGCCAAAAGTCATGCTGTGTTTGTACCACGTGACAGAAAACGAATCTCAAAAATCGTTCTTTTTTACCGACAGATTCCAGTTCAAACCGGATACCTCTCTTTACCCGAATAGCCAAACAATATCAACATCCGTAGTTTCCAGAACTTAACAAATAACTATGTAATATTTGTACTCTAAAACTATAGTTAACTGGCTTACTGATAGTATCGTTTTTTTATTAAATGAGGCCTTCCTCTTTTATTCACTTGCTCGATCTATAACCATTCACAAATATCGTGTACCAACCAGTTGTCAGAAGATTGCACTTTTACACCAATACGCGTTTCCCCGCAATGAAAAGGTGGTTATAGAAAACACTATGATTTATTAAGACATGCTTGAAGTATGCTGAACAGCATTATTTTTACGTTTTCCGTAGTTACTTAGTGATTTGGCCCTTTGCTAGACCAGTTTGGCCGACCCCAGTACTACTAGTATTCTAATTTAGGGAAATAATTCCTACTTTCGAAGTTATACTCCGGGAGAATGTAGCGCATTGTCTATAATTCAAGTCGAAAGGGACTTTTTTCTTAGGCGGAAAGTTTGCAATCAAAGTTTCGAAGATGCATACGTGTTCGAATTCGACCTTTGCAAACGGGGCGAGCTTGTCTGACGAGCATTAGTCTGTATGCAACGGAACCTGGTTCCGAAACGATTTCAGAATTACTAATGAATTTCAGCCGGGGGGTCGATAGGTAGGGCGGGAATTTTGAGATAGTTGCAGAACAACCGGAGGGAACAGCGGAGTTCGGCCGCCGGTAATTGCCCGCCGGGAGAAGCGCAACGGCCAAACCGAAAAGCCCAAACCTCTAATTGCCTCGGCGAAATCACGAGGAAAATCACAGAACGCAGAACGGCCCTGGAACTAATAGCCGCGTTAAATGTGTTCATTAGACGGAACACGATCTAACGGCTCGTCCCCCCTCCTCACCTGCTGCCTGTATCGGTCATTAAAGGAACCTTAATTTAGTATGTGTCACCCAGTACTATAGCGCAACATTCAGTTTATAATTTATATCGTTTATTAGTTTATAAGTTTATATCGTAGTTTTCCCTCCATCTTCTATCTCCTCTTGCTGGTTTAGTCCTTTGTTAGATCGGTTTCGGCTGTTTTTTCTGTCAGTAAGGTGGTGAGTTATTCCGACTCATTGGATGCTTGCGGACATCCTGTCTGCTCAGGACAAGGATACTGTGGCATCCAGTGTCCTGTGGTCAGTTGTCTTGTGTTTTGACCGGCCTAGGAAGAGACCAAACCGGTGAGAGGAGACTTAAGATCGAGACTTTGTGACCGGTTATTAGGTCTATCTATATTACTTTATTCCATCGTATCAGTCACATAAAACAAATAAATATTACTCTCTTCTTCGGACACAATTTTTTTTCCAAATTGATTTCATGTAAAGTGTATACATGAAGTTACATTGTAAGGGACCACTCATTAATGTAGATTCAATTAGAGATCTATTAATAGGTGCAAATCTATATTTTTATTTAATGATTCATTTCTTACTTCAGCTGACAAATTTCTTTCTGGCTTCATGACTAAGTACAATAAATGTGGCATTAATTCCTGCTCTTGTTGGAAAAGAATGTACGCAACATTTTCTCATATATCGAAACACCAGAACCGCAGCTGAAATTTTCCACGTCTTTCCTTTGAGTTTTGAGTGTGAACACGAGAGAAAGGAGACTGATAGGCGAGACTCCACACTGTTCCGGTATTGAATGAATAAATACCGAACAGTATATGCGAAGTTGAACAACTGTTTGAACTGAAAACTCGCGAGCAACCCGCCTCTACAAATTTACACTCCTAACTAGATTAGGATCCGCGTGCCCTCGCGCCCCAACGTATTTGGCGCTTACATTACTAATTGTGCGAATATTTATAAGACTCCTGTAAGCCCAAGAATGGATGAAGATCCGCGCTCGAATATTTACCTTGAAAGGTTCCAAGTTTCAATTCGGCTGTTTCTCCCTAGCGGGATCGTACATTGTACTCCCCCATTTTCAGTAGACAGGTGGCGATATAGACTATCTAATATACCTGCGGTCTACCGATTATTGAAAAGCGTTCTTAAAAATCCCATCCATCACTGTGGTATTCTAACGTTAAAAATGTTAAAAATACTACCTATTGGTAATTATAATGTAAATAAAATTTGTCAGCTATCATCTAAATAGTTTTTTGTTGCATAAAATCTAATTCTCCAGACACAATAGTAGACGGATTAGTAACATTTCATAAAAACTATATTCATACCCATAATATGCTCATTATATATTTTAATTCCCTTAATGATTACGATAAACATTGCATACGCCTATTTCTTATTTGATGTTATTTATTCCACGACGTAAACTGGATTATACGCTACTCATAAATTTGTTGATTGGGATCACTGTAGCCTTGGACTAACTTAAAAAGGTATATATATTTAGAAAAATTACTTCTTATATGTTCTAATTGCGTGGTGTCTGAACAGTCGAAAAACAGTTTTGAAAAATCTCATTAAAGTTGGTAAACAGAAGGGAAGTTATTTTATAAAAATAATGGACTGTCATGGAACCCGTGCGGGTTTCGTCTTACTTGAAGTTAAATTTTCCCCCCTCACTGTTTCCTTTGCCTTTTGTTTCTTGCGAAACATCTGAAACTGAGATGCGGGTCTACCGCTTCAGAATTTACAGGGTCCAACATTTTCAGCCTATTATTTTAAATTCTCACAACACAGTTTATACGCGCTTCAAGGTACATTTATTTTTTCCGATTACAAGCAGAATGCTATTGACAACAGTTCAGAATTAATATTCTAGCGACTATCTAATCTCTAGGATACATCCACGTCCCCAGCTCCCAGAGGCCACGGTAGCTATATATATACACAAGTAGATATACTCTAAATGTCAGAAATGCAGACATTTTGCACTAAATGTTTTTGCTGTAAGTGTGTCTGACGTTTTGAAATGGAGCTTTATGAACAAGGAGCGCGACGTCCCTTCTGCTCCGTTTGCTTGTCTTAACGATTATAAAAGCGCCCTGGTGCACTTGAAATCCAGTGTAATACATACGATATAAAACAGAAGACCAAAGGCAGACCTAAAGGAAACAAAAATCCAAGTATACAACACTACAGCCAAATATACATCATAATTACAGACTGCAGTGAATAGTATTAGAAGTAACCGATAGAATGATAAAGGAAAAAATAATCCATAATACAATAAATCGTCAATTATATAATAAATTACTACTTTATTTGATCGTGCAACATTTAAAATCTAAAATATCATCCCTTTTACCTTTAACACATTATTTTACATGCTTAATTTATTTAAGAAAAAGGAAATTCGCAACTATATAAATAGAGTATTTTCAAAACAGAGTGAGATAGGTAGGTGGGGGAATATTGCAAACATTCTAAAGTAACGAAAATAACGGAATACTAATGCAGGATATTCATAATCGATTTAATGGCCGCCTCGGATGGGGTCGCTGACTGACACGATATCTTAAATAGGGTCCAATGAAAGACTTATTGAAGTTGCATGAGGAAAGAGATCAATTAAAAAGTAAAAATGTAGCAATTATTGGTATTAGAAGAAGAATAGATTTTTTATCTTAGAGAAGAATATTAATGCAAATAAACCATCCGCCTTATATTAAATTATTTAGAAATAATAAAACCTCTTTACAAGTATTTCAGTTCAAAATAATGGAACTTGACTAAATCGTGAGTTATCGATATATTCCTGTTCGAAATGCTATTTCTGAGAAACACGACGACGAGTGCCCAGCGAGAAGTGCGCAATATTTCAAAACGGTGTCATACGCAATTAAACTTTGCGCCAACATATTTGCGTCAACAACTTGCATGAAATTTCTATGAAATATGTCCACGGGGAGGACCTGAACTACCCTGATTTCAGCGAACCGACAACTGGACAGGAAGTACCTTTTACAGTAGTAGAGGAATTTGTTCACAGTATATGTTTAATTAATTTTCAGAAATTATATTTTCCCTTTGTTTATTATGTTGGACTACTGTATTGAGTTTGGCTGGGCACGGAAACAGTCTTGACGCGTAGGCGGGGAATAGAAGTACCAAATTTTTTTGTTCCTACGTGTTTCTTAAATATATCTCTTTAACCACGATATGAATATTTTCTTATCTTGGCATTGACTTTCATTGAAATATCATGACTAATTCATTGCGCTCCCTTGGGTCTTTGGAGGGATACGTGTTTCCGAAACTAGAAGCCAGTATTGGCTCCAGCGAGGTTGTTTTGAAAATAAACTATCGCGAAGATCATATAATGTCGCATCTAAGACCCGGTGTCTCAGAGGTTAATTTGGAGGACCCCCGCCGTCTCATTTTCGAAAATTAGCGCCGCAGAGCCGTAAAACTTATACTTAATTCCGCGTCGTCGGGGTTCACTTACTTAGTCCCACTTATCATATTAGGTATGATTGGGGAGAGAGAAGGAGAATATGAGGCTTTCCCGCACCTATTAGGTTTAAGGGGGGGGGTGGGGTGGGCTTCAATATTTAGAAGGCACTCCTCTAGTACGGGAGGGAGTGTGAGCGCAAGTCACTATCCTGGAGAGGAGAGCGTGAGCGATAGGGTGGGGTGGGGTCGATCGATATTTTATGGTGGGCGGGGGTGGGCGCGTGCGTGGGGGCGCGGGCCGTGCGGGCGCCGGCTCCCTCCTGCCTCCCGAATCCCGCCACCGAGGGCCAGTGCTCATCTCCACGCCGACCTGTTAGCGTCTCTCTCACACCTGGCTGGCCCTCTACACCACCACACCTCACTCTCACCACAACAGTGCGCCTCCATACCCTGTATATCGTTTGTTCGTCTTCGAACACTGATCGGACTCTACAAGCTAATTCGAAAGCGATTCGGAATTATCGGTTGATTATCCGGATCTCGATATACCGAGCGAAACTATTTCACGAGTGAACTGAAGCTTAATCCTTCTATACGTTTGCGAAATAATAATCTGAAGTTAGACAATTGATATTTGGACAGTTTCTGGGAGGTGCCGGGGATCCGGGTCCGGCGATCCGTCGCGGCCTGCGAGGGCCTTCTACCTCCCTCCGACTCCAAACGCGGCCCCGCGAACACAGTGCGAAAATATAGTTCAGTTATTCGAGTCCATTCCTAAGTTTTTCAGAATCCAAACTTGAAAGCGTCTTTTTTAAGAGATAATCACGAAGGCTGAACACTAGTTTTCGAAGAGGGAAAAACTTTTAAATCAATTTTGTAGGAGTGCGTTGAACCTTCACCGATCGGTCGCGGACGAACGATTGAAGACAATAAAGAACCTATTGCATATTTGTGGAAATTTCTTCTGTTCTTTGGCTAAAAGGTTATTTTTCTAGGAAGGATCCTAAAAGCTAATTGCTAGGAAGAAGAAAGCTCGTAAACTGACGTTTTGTACTTAGAACACATATGAATACCATCACAGAGTCACTTGTGGCTAAGTGACATTGAATAATTGGAAGAATTAACTATTAGTAGACTTTCTAGGCACTGGAAGACTGAAGTAATCTCACAGTTGATGGAAGATAAATTTTCCTTACGCGCGCAAATATTTGCAACAAGTGGACCAACGCTGAGTGTTTTTGATAGCTACGATGCGGACGAATAATTTGTTTTTGACACTAAAAGACTGATAGTCTATATACGGATCCAATAAAAATTTGGAAAGGATAATATTTTGGTCGCAATAATTAACTATTTCCAGGACGCGGTGTCTGGATATATAAGGTAAAGTGTAGACAAAGTTTTAATAGCGAAATATTTCACTGCATACCAGGTTGAATAGTATTTGGACAATCATTCCAATTTCAGCCTTTGGACAATCGTAAACTCCTATATCATATAATAATTAAATAATTCGTGCAAAAACTCATCAGCACACGGCCTTCTACAGTAACACGGCCGGAAATAGTTCTTAAGGATTTTCTGGTGTTTATTATTAATTACAAAAATTCGTACGATTATTGGAATTTCCCATCGAATTTTAAACCGAAGAGTAAACAGAACAGTGATCTGTAAAAAATAGCCTTGCTAACGCTGTGTATTCAAGTGCACTAAAAAATAAAATAATATAAACTTTATCGAGTTTCACGCTGGTCACAGAGTGTGTGGGTCATTACCATCCGTTTCTAATATACTTTCAAGATATTAATTAATTAGAGAATAATTGGAATGTGCGGGAATGAAGATAATAAAGTAAAGAATTTATCTCCTGCGGAAATGACGTTCAATGCTCAGAGAAGTTCTGCTGTACTCTAAATTAAACTTCAGTCGCTTATTCTTCCGTAGTTAAACAAAGGCCCGAGCAGGGTAAGGACTAAATTATTATCTAATATCGGAACGGAAATTTCTCCAAAACCTGGATTAATCATCAGTCAAATCTTTGAAGTTAAGGAAGAGGAGGCTATATTCAACCTCATGCCCGCGCCTAATAATCTTCAATGTCAGTCACTCCACAATAGTCACCGCTAACCACCTCGTGGCGGTTTCGTTATAAGTCCAAAGTCATACAAAACTGGGTCATACTTGGGGTGTCATATCTCGACTGTGGTTACGCTAAACTCGGCATCTGTCTTTAGACGCTCGCCACCCACGATTTCAGCGGCAGTCGTTATAATCGCTGTTCGAAGGGAAGATCAACAGCGCAATATTAAACAGGAGCCGTCGGTGGAAATTGTAAACAAGATTAACCCAACAACAGCCATGTTTACCAAAGTATTATATTCCTCCGTGTGATATCGATATCCATAGCGTCCATCAGACATCAGATCCTACGCGAAGCCCAAGTAACGCCGAGGACTAAATAATTTGACTTCTCCACATAGTTGAGGTGGTTTCGGGGGTCGGAGGTACCCACAGCTAGGGTGGCAGGCAGCACAATGGTGGCGGCAGTCGCCATCTGTTGTATACTCGTTATACTGCTCGTCTTCGTCATGCTGATCATTTTCGTCGGTCAGACAGTCAGGCAGACGGAGGGTGTCCACTGAGTCGAGTGAGAAGGACGCGCCCAACACACCCAGTGACGGACACCTGTTGAATACTGCCATATTACAAGGTTTTTATGATTATTTTCAAATGCTGCCCTTTTTCGTTGTGTTCCCACAAACGGATATAAGGCAAACCAATTTTTTGACCCTAAAGAATACGGCGATAAACCTCGAATCAGGAGAGGTCTTCGCCAGTTCTAAGCTAAGAATTCTGACTGCTCGGATGCAACGGAAAAGGGCTATTTTTTCATTGTATTTGTGTTTATTACTTGAAGTAATTTTGTGATTGCTTTGGGGTATTATAAAATTTAACTATGAAATGGATCGGATGTAAAGAAAAATATTCAAACTTTATTACTTTCTTTTATGAAACTATACTTTTGAAGGACTATTTCGACCGATACATTAACTTTGCTTTCTTCAAAGAACTCCAACCTGAGCCAGTGACGGGCAGGGTGCGCAAATGCTTCCGAAATTAATCGATCCATATACTTCGTTTCGACAACTCCATTTACGGTAATTACATTTAAAGTAATTCTTAATTTCGTACTTTCGCTTACTTAGGATCTAGTCGGAATTCCGATATTAGAAGTAAGTAGTTAATGATACTGCTCCCTATATGATATTATATTGGCTTTAGGAACATACTTTTACTTGGAATGTTACTGTTGTGTATAAACGAAATTATTTGATGCCCCGTATGTCAAACACCGATCCTTCAAAATCATTTTAAACTAATTCCTTATTTCCCCAAGATAGTTCGATTCGTATGTGCATTAAGTACTAGTGGCAGGGAAATCTCGGTGGTAAAATTGAAAACCGCGTTTTCTAAGTTCCGTTCCCCCGCCTTGAAAGTTTTTACATCTCCAATTACTTTGAGAGCTTTCTTCCTTCCTTCTTCTTGTACTTTTAGAAACTCTTTCTCAAGATGAGGGTGTCGAGAGTTGAGAGAGAGAAAGAGAGAGATAAAGAGGGTGGGATAGAGGGAGAGAGCGTCGTGTCCTTGTCGCGTGCAAATTTATTTTCGCCTCAGACAACGCGAAAAAACTTTTTCCCTTCACACTTCCCGGTTTTATTCTTACACGCCCTTCTATAGGCTTACCTCCGAATCTATTGAAGCGGGGATGAATGAAATATCTACACTCTATATTTTGTAATTAGTACAAATAGGTAAGAAGTAGGAGCCATTCTTCTTTGTTTTTCTAGTATTTTTAGTGCTTAACTAAGGGCAACACAAACACACTTGCAAAAAATCAAGGTATATTTAAAAATCTAATAACCATGCTAAGTTCGTTTTTTGTTAGTTTTGTTGGACGCCCTGTTTTATGAAGAGCCGCGTTGATTTTCCTTGGAAAGCCGCCGCATTGAAAAACCTCCTCGAAAACGGTTACGTGATTGTTATGTTATACCACCACCGTTTCCGCGCCCATCTGCCACCCGTAAGAGAGATTTCTGTTAAAATTTCGGCGCGTCATTAATAGCGTTAAAGGCCGGAAAGAATGACAGAAAGGACGGTTTTACCTCCAATAGACTTTCAGCGTCCGGGCGCCGAATAGGGTTATCTTGGGGCCGCGGCGCAGGGGTGTGATGTACGTCTAATGAGGTGAACTTTTATCTCGGTTTCCGGTCGGCTGCCCCCTCGTTTCCGGAATGCAATCTTCAATGTTATCTGGCCCGCCGTTATATAATTTCGCATCCGCGTATCTCACTCCTTTTCGCTTGATTCCCACACTGAAATTCCAACCCCGGAATAATTATCCTTTGGATTCGCCCTAAGCTCCAACTTAACAATTTATTTTAACCTTATTATGCGCAATTGAAGAGATTTAAATCATAAATCTTTAGTCTCCTCGAATGACTTAATATTATTAATTAATTTTCTCAAATAAATTTCAACCCCTAATGGTAATACTTATTAATAGATACTTAGTATTAAGGATTTATAGCGGTGGCCGCCTACGATACATAATAGCGCCACATGTAGATTCCCACATAATTATTATTCTTAGGAGTATGCGTATGAGAATCATGTAGAACCACGATCTGAATTAGATTTTGTACATATACTATTATTAATCCAATGAAGTGTGAAAGATTTCCGTTTAAAATCTCATTGCATGTGTGGGATTTGAACGTCCGCAGACAGACGTTTCTGTGAAAGAGTGTGTAATTTACTTCCTACTCAGGTAATCAGCACAAAGCAAGTTATTTATAAATGGAAAGTATTTTTGTATAGATGTTCTCAATTTTCAATAATCAATATACATTCGTTTACAGTAATCTAGGTGATTTTTCGCCTCAAAACTTGTCAATGTTCAAGATTATAGTTGCCATTTTAGATGCAGTACCGTAATTGATTGTACCCGGATATTATTACCGAAAAGGAAATTTCCAATATTTAGTCCGGGGCATTGCTCGATAAGGTGAATGATAATTACACCCATGACCGGATAAAAAACAAAAAATAATTCCTCAATCTAATCGGATCTCTATCTCCCAAAATTATTTCTTCTCTTCTTCCTTATTCCCTCTCTTTACTCTCTCCCCTTGTTCTTTTCCTTCGCTTTCGTCACAGGTTCTGAAAAGCTTTCTGTAAATGAAACCTCCGCCTCGCCTCACGGTATAATATCAAGGGCGGTCCGGGAATTGTTGAGGGAATCGGCGGGACAACCCTAGGAATAATGGCAGGTTCCTGCTCACCGTTTCTTGTCGACCTGGGAAAAAAAAATTTAATCCCACCGTCCCCCTTCTCTCTCTTCCCATTGTTGTAGTTTTGGATTAATATAAGTTGTTGTATAATAATAACCCCTGGCTTATGTCCCACCGGAATAAGCCAGAGTTGTCCCAGAAAAACATCTGGCTTACTCTAGTGGAACTTATATATCCCGAAATTTTTCTTTTTCTTCGCCCTCGGATTTTACTCCGGCAGTTCTGGGAGAAGGGACAGCACCTTTAGAAATGACTTTTTAGAAAGGGAAATTTAACATTTATTGCAATCTCTTCTGAGAGGAATTCCACTATTTCCGTAGCGTGTTTCGTTGTTTCTCTTTCTTAAAATCAAGAACCAACGACATTTGAATTAATTGGATATTCTCAATTTCTCTCTTAAAAGAAACAAACAGTAACCATTGTGTAAACCATATTTCTTGGATCAATTATGTATTAAAACGCTCCCGTTGGGAGCCGCGTCTACGGCCGCCTGGGATGCAAATGCCGCGGTTTATCAATTCGCGCAATTTCCTTACACGTCGGTCGCCGTCATCAATGCAGTTAAATTGCGTTGGATATTGGGCAATTGAAATGATGAAATGGTGCCCGATCCGATTCGGCGTAGAAATTCATTTATGTAAATTGGGCCGCGAGGTTCGAATATGTCGTACGGATTCCCTTGCCGCTCCGGGTTTGCATTTCTTTCGTCAAATTGTTGGTTCCGAAAATAGGTTTCGCATATTTGAGACACATTGAATTGAAATTAAATTTAATTTCATAAAATACATCGCATTATTTCAGACCAGTATAAATGAGGCCCGCCGAATCTACCCAATTGAAATAATTGTTTGTTACTTCTATAGTTGAAGTTATGTTTTCTGGATATGTCTAGGTGACCGAGGAGCAATGGTGTAGCGATAATATAATAGCTCTGAAAGCTTCATCAACCATCGACATGCATAAGTCTGATTTCAATCAGCTCGAAATAAATGACCAGTTCTGGGCGGCACATTATTGTAAAAGCCTCAACTAGAGAACGCGTGATATTGCGCTAATTACGGTAATTAATTGCGGAAGTCGAAATTTGTTTTATTAATTGTATGTATGAGCACAGAAAAGTCTGCTGGCCGGAATAAATATGTATATTAATGTGCCTATATAATACTGTAATTATTTGTAACTTTAATTATACTAAAATAAGCGTCGGTCTAGAATATAAATTCATTCTAAAAATTTATTCCGAGTTGAACTCCCACACGTTCACATATTGGATACGATTTAGAATTTAACAAATAAATTTGAGTTCCAAGATGGGTTCAAATGAGTTAACAACCTGGGCAAAAAGAACGAGGCAATATGACACATAGAGCACAACACTGAAAACACCAATAATTAAAACAAATAATCACAGTTCGCTACAGTAGACCCGTAATTAATGAACAATAGGGAGTTATTTATTCAAGCGTCCATTCAGACGAGCACAAAGGTTAGTTTTAATGAATTCGGCGACCAAATTAAACGGAGCGCGTTACTTTCGGCCAGCGGTGAATAAAAAGAGACTGGCTCCGGTTAAAACTGCACTAGAGGCAGTAAATGAAAAACTTGTCCTACGGGGAAAAAAACTTTCTTAATGAACTACTGCGGAATGAAATTTTGGTCGGTACCGATAATGAGTTTTTGTATACTATGAAATTTATAATACTTGGAGCGTAAGCAGAATGTTCTGGAGGAGATTTAATAATCGCAACCCTGTCATAACCTCAATTTTCACTGTGTTCTTAAAGTGTCAAAATTTAGCGTCGACAAGTAAAACATTAGTTTCGATAATGAAGCTCAATTGAGACATAATGTAAGGTATATTATCCTCTACCATTTCCACCAGAAGTTTCGTTCTTTCCGAAAGATTTATGCTTCAGTTTTTCTCTTCCTGTCAATTATTATTATTTTCTATTTCATGCATTGAATTATGCATTGTTTTGTAGACTAAAAGTTTTGATGCACTTTGGAACAAAGTAGTTTAATTTGTGCATTGTGTAAAGTATCCCTTTTAAGACGTTGGTATAAAATAAATAATGTTCTAACGTGGGGGGAGGGAAGAACTGAAGCTTTATTCATGTCGTATGAATTCGTAACTGAAGGATGATTCGGTTCTATCAGATTTGAATATATAATTATTACTTCTTTAAAATTATTCGATTTCTATCATACCTCTACCGTCGTTTCTCTGTTAACCTAAACCTCCTCGTACGTTTCCTTGTCCTCATCTTTTACCTGTCTGTTTCCTAAACCTTAAATCCCACCCCGTAGATATTGCCAAATGAGCCGTGTCTCACCAGCCTCCGTGTCGACCCAGTTCTTTAAAAGGAGGCCCCGAGAATTTGAGCCGTCTGCTCCCTCGTACCGCATCCAACTTACGCGATCTCATGCGTAAAAAAGTGCATAAAAAGGTTCACTTTTCCTACTTCAGGAACTGTCCTTAAGGATTACATCTTGTAACCGGATGCGTAAATCTCAGAGAAGGACAAAAGACTGGGGGACTGTTTTAAAACATATTCAAAGCCCGCAAGTTAATTATTTCGCGGTTGACAATATTAGGATTTACAATAGCCATGAACTTTGCATTGAATCGTTTATTTCGAATAAATTTAATTGGAACTTTAACCTAGAACTTATATTCTCTGCTCTCCTGATTAATCGCAATATAAGTACTTTATTACGGACAGTATATTACCAATATTTTCTTAAATTTAATATACTATCTAATCGGTTGTTGGATTTGAGCTTTACCCACATACATTCTTAATCCAAGGACACATTATATTCTAGAGAGTAAAATATATAACTTCTCGTCAATACAAAATAGACCCTAAATATTTATTTTTACATACAAATGTTGTACTTCCTCCTCTTGCCATAGAATAATAGACATTATTCATACATAAGCCACGCAACTGTTGTACCTATAATACATTCCTCCCTCCCAAATGTATTACATCATGACAGGGATATATCACGGAGTTTAGTTCCAGTATATCGAACACGATCCTAACCTGTTTTTCAATTATGGCTTCCACCGAAACGAAGCTAGGCCTAAGCTCCCCGGGAGCAAATGTATTACGTGGCCTCTATTAGTCTTCCTGAGTGTACACGCCGAGCTTCAATTGGTGGGCTCGAGTACGCGCACCTGTCCGAAAACAAATTTCTGTTATTCCACTTCCCATTTCATATATATATATATATATATATATATATATATATATATATATATATCATAGCAACCTCACTACGTATTACCCTTCATATACTGTATTTGTCCCGATTTATTTACAAACGACGGTGCCGGGTTCGGGAATCTGAAATATATACGTGGTCCGATTTTGGAAGCAAGCAGTTCTGACGAATATTGATACGGCTAGAAGACAATTCAAGGGACATTTAAAATTGTATGATTATGTTTCCTCCCGTTAACAGTTGGTTTACCCTTGGCTTTTGTTTTGAAACTAAAATAAAATTGTTTTAAAAATATATTTTCGAGTTTACATTGGTTTGATGTGAACAGATTTGTCAAAACTACATAAAGGAATATAATATACGTTCTTTTAGGGATATTTTATCTTTATTATCAATATTCTATAATCACTAATAAGACATGGAGGAATGTTTGAGCCACATTACTCAGCGCCAGAAGGGGCTTTCTTTTCAATTATATGCGAGGAACCCTTTAAGAAAGTTCTTAATGGAGGGGCGGGAGAACGAAAATGAGAAAGAATGTTGTGGTTGTTTCAGTCTTCACGGTAATAGGTTTATAAATGAAAGAATGGAACAACCCCAGTCCTATTACCATTTCCTGCTCAAGGTAGTCACGAGTTCATTCCTGTATAGCCCCGCAGTATTCGGTCGGAATCGAAATTTGAGTTTTGCAATAATGAAAGGACAAATATTATGATGGGTTTATCTCGTCCCCCATAAGAACGTTAGTTATTAAGAACCTTATATTAGGACTAATAGAAAGAAAATAGCTTGGTCGACGATAAATTGCGCGTATTAAATTTAAATGGAAATTTTGCAGTGCGTAAGCGGCCAAATTTTTTTCCAATGCACACAACCGACCTAATTTGTGGCACGGAAATACAATCTAAACAGAAGGAAAGGGGGGAAATGCGGTTTTGTGTTGTGGGCGGAAGGCCAGATAGGTTGGGCCGAAAATTGTGGTGGGCCGGGTGATGACGCCTGAGGCTGAGCGGGCGAAGTTGGGCGCTCTAAATCCGGCCCCCGTGAAGATGTCTGTCAACAGCAGACAGCCCCAAGTGGCCCCCCCTCACCCCCACCACCCCCATACCACACATAAGCCGCTTACCAACCCCCCTCCGTCCCAAGGCCCGCCTTTACGCCCCGATCCTTTATTTTAATTTCTGATCCTGCACAATGTCGGGGAGGGAGGGAGCAGTGAAAAAGGGACACTACACGGAAGGGACCGACTAATCTCTGTGTGCAGTGGGGGAGACCCTTATCCACTTTTGTATTTTTCGCATTGAAAATAATAGTGGTGCAGGTATATTTCGTACATGTGAATAAGGTCAAACTTATAGATAAGTGCCTCCTGATCGTTCCGGGTAGCCGGTGTGGATAATATAGCTGACAAATTAGTGTTCCTTAATTTTACTGTTTCTAATCATATTATTATTTCCATTGTTAGAAATTGACGGTAAGACCTTTCGTTGTAAGATAACCGTGAAAACATTATTTTAAAGGTAGATATATTTAAAATGATAAATTCCTTCGAAAACAATTTTGATACTGCCCAAGAATGACGTAATCTTTCACACATGCCTAGAAGACAGGTATTATACGAAATACTATCGCAATGAAATTCCTTTTATTTCAGCATATGCCATTATAATGAAATGATTATTATATACTTAGTGACAATAGCCTATAATGATTATCATGGATATTTTCCTCCTTGTTAGAGTGAAGTTTTAGTACCCATCAACGTAATAATACTATGTTTATTTCGGGTAGTCCTTATCGTTAAAAACCTATATTTAGCGGCGGCTAAATAACCCCGATGCCAGTTTAAATGCGGTCAAACTACTGTGAGCGATACCCTGCTTGAAGGTTCCGAACCGGACTTCTAATAAAAGAAGTTTTCCGCGTCCGCTAAAGTTTTGTGTATAAAAAACAGGGAAGAGTTAGTTATTTGCTAGGGACAGCTGCACGAAACAAACATAACTCCAAGCGTAGCCAGTTCCGTACAGTTTATTCTCCTTCCGAGTTGGATTTTATTTCAACAGTGTTTTTCACTTAATTAGTATCGAATAAGCTACGAAAATAAGTGCTATATTTTCGATTGATATTCTACAAATATATAAAATCCAAAAAGTAATCAATATCGTGCGTCTATAAAGCCCCCTTATTTAGGGTTCGGTTAGGTTTTCTTATTTTAATTAAAACTAACTATTCAAGAAGTGGGACGGTGACAACGTTGTATTTCTAATTCAATAGCTAATGATTAACAACGGTGCAAGGGTTAATTTGATATTGGGTTCGCAGGTATCGGTCCCGATGATTCGGGTTGATTCGAGACAGGAGAAATTCAATATCCGGGCCTCTGTCCTGGGGGGATTGTCCCTACCCACGACTTCATATCTTTATCTCGACCGTTTTTTTTTGTTCACCGATTCCTAACCTGCACTCTCTTTCCAGTTACACTTTCCGCTTTTATATTGCTATATTAATTTCTTCGATTCTGTCCAACCGTCCTTTGTGTAGCGGGCTGGAAAATATTTTCTGTATTTAATTCTGTTTGAGAGAGTGATCTCAGTTTTTCAGCGACTTGAAGAAAAAAATATATACAATATAGAATCTCATTATTATAGCATTGATAATTTTCATTGTTATAAGGCTTTTTACATGATTTGTATTTATGACCATACAAATTTCTTTATAATTTGACCATAATCGTCTTGTCTCAGCATCAGTGGATTGTTCGGAAGCTTTACGCTGGAAAGACTAATGGGTTGGGATGGTGGCTAAATTAGAAGGGAATTTTCATAGAAAGATCTTACAAAGGGAACTTTGATGTCTATACGTGTAATGAGGATAGAAGCAACGAGAGATCATTAAGGGTTTTATGAAAGATTTTAGACTGCCAGACAGTTTGGATTAAAGGCGCGCCTTAGAGCCCTACTGCAGGTCTAAGTTGAAATAAATATTTATTGTAAATTCCTAGTTTACTGTGGAATGTGATTTTCTGATTGTAAATAGTAGAAACCATCGACTGAAATATTCCAAATTTGTCTACATGTCCCAAATTTAAACTGTAGTCGTTTTTAAATTTCTATAATTCCAATCTAAGACTGTGAAATTTAGTTTAAGGCATTATTTTGCTTTTATACTTTCCTAATATTACCTAATACTACCTTAGGTAAAGGGAGGCCTAAAGAGAGCGTTAAATATGAATCATTAAGCGATCGATAGAATAGCCCATTTCGGCGATTGCTAGACTTAATATTTCCATTGGTTCTTCTACTTAATGAGTTGTTGTTGTTATGGTCGTCCCCCTTATCTGTAATCTTAATTAGGCGTATCATTAAAAATCTCCAACGGTTTGTTATTTATGATCCAAAAATCTTTATAAATAACAGAAAGACCTTGTTTTTTGTCATCATTGATGAATGATGTCGGTAACTATCAAAACGACTATCAAACGAAATTCGTTAATGTGGACCGCCGTGATTTATTGGAATTTTGTGCCTGGTTTGGCTTTGATTAAGGTAATTTTTATAACGATACTTGTTTTTTTACTGCCGGAAATATAAGACAATAAGAATAGCCAGATCTTTATGTCCACAATTCACACTAAAATAAGTATTAAATTTTGCATTCAGTCACACTATGCAACAAGAATTGAAATGGTAAAATAGGCATTCAATTAAAAGTAATATATCAAAACTGAGAATATATAAGGGAAAAAAAATCAGCAAGATTCTAACAATTCATTACCCCTGAATATTAAACGTACGAAAATTATTTTTTATAATACTAATATATTTTTGGGTATTTTAAAGGGATATTGTTTGTCCATTTTCAAGATCATATTACACCAAGCTAGTCCTTCATCTTGGTATGCTGCAGTTGTGTAAACTGCAAGTTAATAATCAGATTACCATTATATTTGTCACATATAAACCCAATTATTTTAGATATTGTAAAACTAATTGATAGAGAATAATGGGACTGGCACTGGCTGTGACGAAACTTTCGTGCTTGGGCTCTTAATATTTGCTTCACGGAATTTACGAAACAGATTTATTTGTCATTGTGGCTTTGGGACTTAAACTGGAGTTTGGTCTGTGTAAAGACTCGATAAGGTAACACGGTCATCGTCTGATCTCTAAGGAGGAATCTATATTATGAAAAATCCTCCGTCCACTAGAGAATAGACTGACTAGTATCTGGGCTGTCACGCTACAACGGGCCAATGGACTCAATTTTTATTCCTTTCAGAGCCCTAATTCGTAGAATATCTACCCGAAACTTTTGTTTTTATAAACAATTCGCTACTGGAAGCCATATTCACATTCTGTATTAGAAATGCCGTTTTAAATTGTAATGATTAATTCCACAAATATCCATCCTCAACTCCATTCCCATCCGCATTCGCTGTAGGCTCGATAACTGGTAAAGAAAGTGTTTCTATTACAATGCGGTCCATTTTGCAATACGGTGTTCACAGGAGAGTAAACTCTTGGAATCAATACGAGCTAAATATTATTTCCTATTTACAGTTAACAATGAATGGCCGCCGTTTTGAATTTTCAATCTGAAATGTTTAGATTCTGGTATAAATAGAAATCGAAAGTGAAAGGGAATAAATGAAAAGGAACTATCGGGTTGCAGGAGAATGGCCGACGCCCATTCCCGGGGGATTTATCGAACTACCATTGTTAACTTTGGCGCTCGCACTTTTATCGAAAATATTCGTTCTGGCGGTTCTGGCTCCCTCCTAGGGGGCGGGAATCAATGGGTCTTTGAAAGTATAATTTCCTTAATTTATGGTAAACGTCGCTTCTTGAAAGCGGTGACTTTTCCTAGCGGTCCAACCGAATTATTCGACCGATATTATGATACCGTTTCCCAATGCGAACAAATCAGAATTTAACAATTCAACTACTTCGACTATATTCTAATTTATCGAACTGTTCTTATTAATGAATAATTCAGTGTTTATAATGAAAGAACTGTGGTCGGTCACTTATATTGACGGTTCAATTCCGGCTCTGGTTGTTTCAAGGATTAGAGTTACAAAATATCTAGGTAGTCGACACCTATGAACCACGTACCAGACACGGTGCTTGACATAGAGTTCAAAAAACGTACAAAAAAGTACATTTGTTCATGAAAGTACAAACGGCGATTCTATGTAAACCTGGACGACACAAAAGCTAGGTAGGTTTAGTATCATACCGGCACGGGGAATTTCAAAAGCGGTTTGTAAGCTTTTTACTTTTATTATCGAAATTCTTAATCGTTAACTTAACGTTATTAAATATTTAGATATTTGATTAAAGTTTCAGTTCAAACTTTAAACATTTCCCGGTGGGATAACGCCCTCGGTTGTTTTTACGCATGCCGACGGCAGAAAACCGGAGGGGAGCCTGTGAATACAATCTTGTCGCGAAGGCAAAACCCGGAACTGACAAGCCCCACCTAGTTTAAGAATCAATATGATTCGACCTACACACTGTAGGCTGAGGACAATGGGACAGAAAAGAGGAGGAACAAGTAAAGTGAAGAGAGGGAGAAAAAAGTGATATGAGATGAGACACCATCGTCTTATGAGACCCACTCCACTCAAACACTGGAATCGCTGGAAGATTTCATATCGTCCAAAAATTATTAAATGCCTACGCCTGTAAACGACTGAATGTAAGTGCGTACAATAACGAAAATTAAAAGTATTCCTTAACGGGACTAGACTTAACGCACTGGATTATCGTCCAATCGTGACTTAGACTATAAAAATGCGTGGAAATGATAGTGAAATATAAAACGGGTAAACCTTCATAAGTCAATTCGGTCTCTGAATTAATTAAGCAAATTCTGGGACCGCGAATTAACAATATAAATTAAAATATTACTCAGTTAATTGCATATTTATAATTTCCCATCGCTTAATATTATTACAAAGTTGGGGAGAGTGGAAAGCAATTCAAGTACCGTACGCTATCAGAGGTCATTATTTTAAAAGGATTTGTGAGACGAGCCACTCATGTCTTAAATCAAACTTAATATATTTGCCCGCGGCGAGAGTAAAGTATTCGGACTTGGGCGTGTTGTTTCTTTCGGGGCTGACTGGTGGCCTGACTGCTCGCTAGTTTATCAGATCTAATTTTAGCACTAGGTGATGTACAACTACATTCACATCACCCATCTTATCCGTTGATTGCATCATCGGCCCCTGCTCTGCTTTTTAAGAGAGACGTAAAGTTCCAACCACCACCCAGTATATTCTCAGATAATAAGCCCGAGAGGAGTTTTAGGCAATAACCTCAGTTAGATTTATGTGACTAAATATTTTGTCCTAATAAGGCTTTCATGTGTTTCCCATAAATTCAAGAGATTGGCATTTTGCGCTTTTCGTTCAGCTTTTACTCAAACAGGGCTATAAAAATATACTAGGTATTAGGAATTAGTTATTCATGACTAGTGTCAAAAAAATCTCCCTGCCATCGTGAGTAGCATCCCTTAATACAGGATGTGTCTCAGTACAATCCCAGGATACAATGTGTCCTAGGAAAACTTTCATATACATATATAAGGATTTCTATGTCCTCATTCGGTTTGGTTTCAATTACATGATAGAAGCGCATAACGGCGAAAGCATAATTGCGCTATATAACCACCGAATATATATGTATATATACATGCGTTTTTTACGGAATATTATAACGGGTTACAATTTTTGTAAACCGAATATATCCTAATTAAATGGAACTTCTGAGAAAATATTATAATTATATCAATGTCATTATTTTAAATTACTGTTTTCTACTTATTATGTTCGTGTGTATAAGATTCACTATTCATTATTTCGATAAATATATTAGACTATGATATGTATCCACTCTCATATATTAAGTGTAATTACCCGAAACGAATCGCTCTCCTGGGAAACAAAGGAGGGACATTTTTAATCCCTATCACAAAAAAGCCCTTCTAGGAAGACCCCTATTAATAATCCTACTTATTTCCTGCTCAAAAATTAAAAAAAGTTTCTCTCCATTAAAAATGGGAATAAAACCCGTCGGGGGGCTAATGGCAGTTTCCTTAGGAGGGTCTTAATTCGTCAAAAGTCGGGCTGCTTTCATCAAGTGGTTGGTTATATTCCGGTCTGAGATAAAATTTTGTATCAGGGATGGAGGTAATCAAATTAATACACACAACGTTTATATATTTTATCGTGAAATAAAAAAAAAGAAAAAAAAAGTGAAGCATAATGTGGTAAGCTTATTAAACAGGATCATTAAAGACTCAAATCGTCATGCGGTAGCCTGGCTAAGTATTATTTTTTATTGACCATAACTAAACTTGATGAAAAATTTCCGCGATTATCCACAATGATGTTTCGAAATACCCTTTTCTATTAAAATAGCCTACTTATATAACTATAAGTAATAATTTTATATAACTACTAAAATAAAAATAATGTTGTAATGGCTTATTTAAGGAACATTTCCTGCTATTAATAACATTTTTCGTTTGATTTGCCGAGTGAACTAGTAAAAACGGACTAATAGGGAAGAAATATATTCGCCGTGACTAAGAACATACACCTCTAACCCCCTAGAACCTCGACACTGTCGCCAGCCTGAACATCTTAACCAAACCCGGAACAGGAATGTAATTTCGGCGCACAACTAGTTTACACAGCTTTGAATCTTGACTCCCAGAGCTTTCAAAGTCAATACCCAATAATACGAAGCAACGAGTATATTGGAAACGGAACGCTGGCAATGTACAGTCGTTTATCGCTACTTGATCTATCGAAGTGCTCCAGAATTCACCAAGAGTTTTTAGCATTTCGAATGACTTAAGATGCCGAAATTTGGGCTTGTAATGGTAGTTGTCAATTTCATAAACGAAAGGGGCTAGTTTGGTTTCGCCTTCCCGCCATCTTCAGTAATACTCAATATTGAAATATTGGAGAGGACCTCTTTGGGTCGGCCGGTGTGCCGACTCCTGCTAGGGGACAATGACCACTAACGACAGAGGAAACCGAAACGACATCATTGACAAAACTAACGAAGGGAAGAAATTAAAACGCGGGAGTAGTAATACTATTCTCGAACACTGGAGCCGCTATAACGCGAATTGTAATATTTTAAGCTTATCATTTCATTTTAGTCTGTCCGATTGCAGTAGCCCGTTCAGAGTTCAATCGCGGAGGTGCCACAGGTTATTCATTTATTCCGGAGCATCATAACAGTTGGAAGGGTGGGGGGAGGGAAAGGGAAAGGGAAACGCGTAAGATTGATGACTGGGGTTGCGAGGGATATAAGAAATGTTTTGTATGTGCGCTGGTTGTTCTTCTGTTATTAAACCCCCCTCCCGTCGGTAAAGTTCGAACCGGATCCCGGCTGACAGATGGCGCTCCCCGATAGTTTTTATTGGAAAGCTTAAACTCCCCTAATTGATGGCCCCGGACTCTGTCCCCTTCCCTTTTTACTTCCCGTTCGTCACCGTCTCGTTTCATTTTATCGCGAGTCGGTGTCGATCAACGCCAATATTCGAGTTTAGGACGTTTTCAAGCATTCCGGAAGGAAGAGCGACGACCTAATATGTCCAAATAAAGAACGCGTTTTTACACACAAATATCCGTTCATAAATTATACGAAAATGTATCGATAATTAAATAATTCCTAAATGGGTGGGCCGGACTGAAATATTCGATAAATCAGATTCAACCAGTACCAACTACAATATTTTATACATGCGAAATTTGTTTTTCTAGGATTGCATATATAAGCAAGTTCACTGTTTCTAATGGGGCGTACCACTCGAACGGCGGGGTCCGATCCCAGCCCCGCACCCCGCCCAGAAGTTAATTAGCAATGTTAGTTCTCATTAAGCTCGAGAGAGAGAGGGAGAGGCCGGCCCCAGGGTATGGAGGGGTGGTCTCGAGCTCGAGGACCACTCCATCCCACTCCCCCATTAAATTTAAATTGTAAGGCTACCACTTCAGCAAAAATTGTCCCCCTCCGCAGCTCTACCCAGACACAGTTATTTTTCTTACAGTAGAACCGGCAGTTTCTACCCGTGAATTTAGATCGTTCGTCCCCAGAATCAGCAGGTTTCAGTAAATTGCATGAATGGGTTCGCTGACGACTCATGATAAAATAAAAACACGTAAATTGGGACGCCCTCAAAATACTTTTGAAAATGATTAGGGATACTGGAAGCGATAAAACAGCCTGGATAAAATGCGCTTATACATGTATGTCGCTTCGCCGCAGTAGTTATAGCCGCTGTTTCTTAATTATATTTCTACTGTTGGCCGGGATACAGAGAATCGAAACCGTATTTATTTTTGGTTCGGTGGTTTGTGATGAAAATTGCTTTCGAAGAAACTCTGTTGTTCATGCCATAGGTTTGTTCCGGATTTTCGGAATTTCAAAGGTTTAAACTATAGAGTGCAGTCAACGAACGTGTGTAAACAACGTAGCGGATATCTCTCGATGTTTACTGTCGTTATAAACGAGTTTAAATTGGTTCGCATTCCTGGTTTCGTATAAATTTCGCTCAGAATAAACACACCGATACGTTGATATGTCCGCCTACAAAATTTTCCGAAAGCCCGTTTAATTGGGGTTCCCCTGTTTGTTGCCAATGACGGCACGTGGTCGCGATAATGGCAGCTACTCTCGTCATTGTTTACGGCCTGGAATTCATGAGAATGTTCCAGTAAGCGACCGTAATATTTATGATGGCCAGAACAGACGATAAATGGTAGGACTACGGGGAAAAGGGAACGGGGGCTTAACTGGGCCGCGAAATGGAAGCTCTCCCAATAACACGAAGCGTCCGAATCGATACCAATTCGACATTCTTTCCGGACTCCTGTTTTCAATTTGTTTACGAGGTGAAAGTTACCCGCTGTAAATTCTAATGTTTTAAATATTGAGAATAAAGAACGAAATATTATAATATAGCGAATAGTCGTATTCTGGCTGAAATTTCACATATTAAACTCCGATTATGGCCAACATTTTTTGTGTTATTCCTCTAATGATTCGTGTCTTCTTTTAACTATTGTATGGACTCGTTGCGTTCTCGTGCATTTTCTCTCACGTTCGATACCAGTTTTTATCGAGCTTTGTCGTCCATTATCTCCCGACCAAAACATTAGATAAATCTGCTGCATGTTGGTGTAGAAACATAAATTTTAGGTAGAGGAGTATAAATGTATCCCTGTACTTCTTTTATATGGAAAAAGCTCAATTGAACCTTCAGGAAAAAAGCAACTCCGGTTTGGAATGTGGAAATAGGATCCACGACGACTCGTCCCAGTGAACGAATATCGCGTCGGTGTTGAGTACAAACCGGAAAGCACAGGGTGAGTTTTCGAGGGACAGGAAATTGGGGGTGGGGCCCTAATAAGGGGAGCGGTGACGGAAGATAAGCATTATAAATTTCTTGAGGGCCCTTCACAGGAACAACATCAAGAGACAAAAGGATAAAGAAGAGTCGGTGGGGGGCCCTTAACAACCCGTTTTTTGCCTTTTAAGCCGGAAAAAACTAACGCTCAAGCAGAAAGATCTTATCGCGGCCTAGTTACGAAAATTCACCGTTAATAATTTTTGAAACTCATTACATAACTTCCTTGTATGCGAACTGCTTTCGAGAACTATCACTAACTTCCGGTGAGATCCGTGTGGAGAACCTCGGGCGGTAGGTGTTGACCCCCTATCCGTTCGAAATTCTTGTTTTTAGAAAACACTTTTTGGAAATAACTCCTTTTTCATATTTATTTTATAAATTTTATTAATCTTAAATTTACTGTGCTTTATTCAATAAAAAGAATACCGTTGATTAATATTTGTGTTTCCCAATCGAAAACTGACAAGGTTGAAAAAAAGACCAGATGGCTGCTAGGAATCGATAATCGTAGATACCCCAGTAATTATAACTCGAGTTAGTTGAGTTAGTAAGAGGATCCTTTCGGGTAGCAGCGAAGAATGAATTCAGGCATCGCTAATGACGGTTTAATTAATATAATAGCCCGAGTAATTAGAAGCTATGTCCTGGTATAAAACATCCGATGATTTAATAATAACAAACAGAGCTTCCGGTTCAATTATCACTTTAATGATAGAAATCGATCGACAAATTTGATTAGGACCACCTTTCGATTTTTCATGTTTTGTACGCGGAAACAATTTATAATGAATTGACCTACAACTAAGCGTACCTTTTAATATTATTTTTAAAGTATAAATTAACAAGAAGTAAAATACTTCCTTTCTTTTCCTGGCACCCGCAAACAATACAATTAGAAAAATGTATTACTGAAAATAAATAAGGGAAAAACAGTGTCAATGAGCAGAGACAATTATTTGACAGATTGATGCATTATTGAAATTGAAAAAAGGTGGGAATTTTTTGCTCATTCTTCGAGAAAACTGACAAGTCTATAGGTTTTTAAAACGACGTTGTTTTATTATTGTTTATCAAGAGCTAAGAAAAGTGGAACAGCAGTGAAAAATAATAATTTAATAGCGGTCATTTCTTGAATCTAGGTCATATCGGAAACGACATAGGTTTGTTTCGACTTCTTTGAGAT
This sequence comes from Lethocerus indicus, assembly GCA_019843655.1. Classification (NCBI taxonomy): domain Eukaryota; kingdom Metazoa; phylum Arthropoda; class Insecta; order Hemiptera; family Belostomatidae; genus Lethocerus; species Lethocerus indicus. The sequence continues at coordinate 6,476,363 of JACDQD010000007.1, read as the reverse complement.
GGTATTACTGAAAATATTCGATATTTTCGGGGATGCGTCTGGCGGTGGGGTTCCAAGAATATACGGTTCCTGGCCTAGCCAGTTTCTTATCCGAGCCCTTTGATCTGGTTTAGGCCCGCGCAGCATTTCCTGTCGCTATCTTCCACTACACAGGCTCCTATCGTTTTAGTTTTAGTACTCTTTCTTGACCCAACCGGAAAACTGTACGGAGTGGGTCATTAAACGTAGAACCACGCGCCTGTAATAGCTATACGTCACTTACCCGTTTTATAGCACCCATCGTAATGCCCCTTATTTTCGAATGTTTACTAGTTGTGCGACTTATCAATGTGCATATTGTAAATCTTTGTAAATATTTATATCATATAGGTATAGGCTATAGATAATTAGCTTCACCACAAAGCCCCCAGGATAGGATGGAAGAGTAGTTATAAACTATTATTGATATTCGCCAACTATATACAGCCAGCGGCCGTAGGTCGTCTTTTGAATCGCTGTTAATGAATCGAGTAAATCCCATAGGTGCTTGTATGTTGTTGTATTTAATACTGTGTACTATAGGAACGGCCAGACCACTACACTGTATTTCCTGGTGGAAGGAGGGCTCCCAGAATATACACCGGGAGAGAGAGAGAGAGAGAGAGAGAGAGATACGATAGTTGGTCGGATTGGGGGGAGTGGCGGAGGGGGTAGCGGATTCTTATTGGGGCCGACTTCGATGATACTGGTGTTCCTTTGATCTGGACGGTATTTCACCTCCCGTGTTGTTGTTCTTGTTCCGCCAGGAGGGCACTTCACTTCACTTCACTCCCGGCTCTCCTCGAGAACAGAGAACGACTTCAAAAGGAACGGATCAAATAATAATATGAAAAGTGAGGGGCCTGTCCTCGTCTTCTCATCCTCTCGTCTCGGCTCCGGCTCAAAGGCAAATTTGGACACTCGACGCCCGTAAAATACGCTCGACATTAGTATTGGGGTCCGATTTAAGCGTTTTGAACAATAGAACTTTCCTATTCTATTGTGTTCGAAGGAACACTAAAGGAAACGAAACAACGGTTGTTCTTTCGTACCTTCTAAGAGCTTTTACTTATTTTTATAGATATGGCATAAGGTTCTGAGCCTCTATTCACTTTCCTTCACACTATTTTTACCATATTTTACCACATTAATGGCCTAAAGTAGTTTAAGATTTATGCCGAGGAAAAGTCCTGATAGTGGACACACATGTTGAACATCGCGGTGAGGAAATAGCCGCGGTATAATCCCCCAACTATATTTTCCCGAGGATTTTCCCTCGTCGCAAGGATGGAAAAATAGAAAAAATATACACGAAGACTATCTATAAATATCCGATTGTGAGCGTATAAGAGCGTGTGAACGGAATAAGAGCGGTTTTGCTCAGGTTCAGCGCCGGCCGTCGTGATATATGTCGGGGACGCCTCTTTCCCGGGGGAGTCTTCTCGGCCGTGCCGGGCCCTATCTCTCCGCCGACGTTTTTATAGTTTATAAGGGAGGAATAAAAGGTCGCGGGGAAAACTATAAGCGTTTTCTCAGCTTTGTTTACGAGCTGGAGGGAAAACACCAGAGTCGGTTTTCCGAACGAAAACCCGGTCGAGTTATGTCGGAAAACGCATCCCCTATATGCTCCAGGGCCTAAATCGTGCTTTTTTATGTCGCCCGTCGCCTGGACAATACGGTTATCACCGTAAGTTCCCACTTACTTTTCTTCGTCGTCCTCTCGCCGAGGAAAATTGGAAGAGGAGATTCCGTTGGATTTCGGGTCGTGTAATCGAAATTCAAATTATTTATGGTTTTCCAAGAAAGAGTATTTATCCGTTTTAAAATATATAATAGTGTTAAGTAGAACTAAAGATAGGATCCCCATATAAGCGAACATTTAACATTCTGCTTTATTACTTGTTCAGTCCTGTATAATACCTATAATAATAATAATTCGATTTTTGGTAACTAGCATATGTAAGTAGGACTACTTGTACAAACTACAATTGTATACAATTTTCCAAGAATTTCTTCCCCCTATTAAACCATTGTATTGATTGACACCATTATCGAAACACGTGGACAAAAAGGACGTGAATACGTACACACGTGAACCAGTTATGACACACCGAAAAGGAACAATGATCCGGTCCCACGACCGGAAATTACTCTTAAAATATATTCTTATCCTATAATAAATTAGTTTTCTAACGCAAAACTAAAATTTAAAATAAATAAATAAAGGAAGTGATAGATAATGCACACACAACTGCATACACACCGCAACTGAAAAGTAATGTGGTTATATTATAACATATTTATATAATCTCCCACAGTGATCTCCAGCAAGTTTCGCTCATACCATGACTCTTAGGATCGTATTGAAACATTTATTTTCAGATTGTCCAAGGAGGAGATTGCGATTCTAGGGTTTCGTTACCGAGGGGGGCGCAATAAAAATCACAGTTTCTTTATCGTAAATCTCGATCCCCCGCTCGACTTTTATTGTTCGGACAGTAAAATAGGTTTACTATCGGTTAGGCCTGGGTCAGGGTTACACATCAGGAAGATTCGCGTCTCATGCGAATTTCTGACTCCGAACGCGGTATTGCACTTTTGCAATTGCACTTTTGCACGAATTTCGAATGCCTTGCACTCACTGAACTTAATTTATTACATGAAACATAGGGTGATGGTACCAGTGACTGTACAATGAATGGTAAATTGAACGAAGAGAAAATAAGCAATACATGAAATGTACAAGCAAGTTTAGTTATTATAAACGTCTATATACAAATTAAATATCTTATATTTATAAGATATTTAACCGATACTTTACAGGTCGGATTTGAATAAGGACATTAATTTTGAAATTTGGTAATCGACTGTTAATATGGGAGAGAATTTAAACTGTACTACGCCATTGAAGAGTGGACACGTTACGAACGTCGATTTATGCCAGCCCAAATTATTTCGGAATTCCCACCGACAGTCGGGACGGGAGATGGGGGCGAAGCAGACATTCCTGCTATGCCTGAGCCGCCGGTATGAGGCCTTTGAGCTCTCGTCGGATCCCTTTCAGCCCCCGCTCTTCGATATGACATACTCTCGAATTACATTTCCCCGCAAGGGGGTGTCGGGTAAACTCCTGCCTAACCTTTCGATTACCCCTGCACGCTCTACTGCTCGCGGCGAATTTTGTTTCACGTACCACAAGAAATATTTTCCGATGTTATTACCTCATATTTATTCCAGGCTTACATTTAGACAATGCAATCGCGGTACCGTTTCGAATCTTTCGAATGCTATGAAATGGATAAGCTCGCGTCTAGACCATTATATCGTACAAACCAGCAATGAACAAAATGTTTTAGAATGACTTTATTTTCAACACCAATCATCAGCGATTTTAGTTATTCAGCATAAAGAAATCGCAATGGTAATGAATAATCAGATACTACAAAAATGTTAACCAAGTAACAAGGTACAAGTAACTAGCTTCTTATATAGTGCCTCCGTGCTGAAGTCTGATGGAAACGGGGGAAAGCACTCAAAAAACTTTACACTGCGGGAATATTTTTATGGAGGATGGAGACTTGGCCCAGTTGCGTCCCACTTTAAAATTTTACGGGACACCGCCCAACTCCCGCTAGGTGTCAATACCCTGGAGTCCTATGGAACCTGCGGAAAAGATAATGCCACAACCTGAAGTTGTATCCTATAAGTATCGGATTTGCCTGCACGCATATTTTCGTCCGCCATATATGAACTTCGATTCCATTACTTATAGTTAAACCATTATTATTATTCTCCATGCATTGAATATACTTGGCGAGGGAATTCCCGAATGGATAAGTGTTGATCAGTTCGTTCGATTAGCTATATATGAAATTTAACACATCCACGATTACCGAATAATAGAAGGTAAGAGTTAGATCAAGGTAGTCTGCGTTGTTCAGATCATGGACGCGGTAGCGTAGACTGCAGTGGCCTCCCTTAATTGAAAGGAGGAGAAAACTCGGTTCCTGAATCCAGGTCAGTGCTCGGTATCTGCCCCAAGACCAACCGTGTTCAACCCTTAGGACGCCGAATTCGCTTCCCAATAACTCGAGTAGCGTTCCTCCGTCCTCACTACAATAATAGAGCCGCCCCCTTCGCCTCTTGTCGTAAACTTTGTTGTACAGGAGGGAGGCAGGGGGTCCATGCGCGCGCCTGCATCCGTGTGTGTATATGTATATATGCGCTTGCATGTTGGGTTGGGGAGTTTCCCTAATTGAAGGGTGCCTTTCCGCGGGGTCCTCTCCAGGGCCCTATCCCCCGAGCTATTCAGACGTCACGCTACGTCATCGCCGACGCCTCGAGTGCCCGCCCATTCAGCCCTTTAATCCAGAGGACACGTGATACACGTTTTTGTCTCCTCCGTTTATAAAAATAACTCACTCCACGTGCACGCGTTATCCCCTCCAAACTTCCGCTTGCACTTTAACTCGTTGACGTCAAGAATTATAAAACCTACGTTTTCCACTTAAACTAGAGTAACTAATATACTCCAATCCATCTATAATATCTTCGAATGATTTACAATCACTGTTATGTTCTGCGTAGTGTTTCACGAGCACTATTGTTTTATAAACGGTATAATTATTTTTTAGTTTTATAGATGTCTCGCTTGGTTTCCGGTGTTTTAAAAACTTCATAAAGGTATTGATGTAATACTAGAAGGAATGTTAAATGTGCATCTTTGTGTGTACAACGTATAAGAAAACGTGCTATACTGAAAATGCCACATGAAATTCATAAATATTTGCAAATATAGTTTGGGACACTTTTTCTCGTTTCCAAACAAATCACCGTATTTCTAAGATAAAGTTCTACTATCCCGTAATTGTATCCCACTGTACCGATTGTACTTTATTGCGCAGATTACAAAACAATGGGTACATAATTATAAACCGATAAACTGACAAAACCGCCCGGACGCCGATCAAATATCGAACGGTGTAATACGCCCGGTTTCGGTCCATTGGAGGGTAACTCCCATGAGGTCTGTCCGGTGTTGCGGAAGCGGCAATAAACAGAGCCGGGGGATTGGAAGCGGGTTTGGGGGGTGGGCGGGGGTTGCCTGACGTTGCCCACTACTATTCGCCCGACTGTTATTAAACTTATCATAGTTTCCCTTTGGGGAGTGGCCGGGAAAGTCCAACGCTCTCCCGCACAATAAACATTGATCGGCGCTTCTCGTCCTCGCATGTCACATAATAAAATAGAGCACCCGACAGTCGGGTCCGGTTATTTATTGTCCCCCTAACCCTAACAATTTATTGCCCTCCATTTGAGTGGTTCGGTTAATGGAATATACCTATCAGTGGTGATGAACTTTTTTCCTTGTTTCGGTCCCGACACACGAGATCTTTTTTAATAGGAATATTGAATCTAATTCCGTAAATAAGTTAACATTTCCGTTTGTTCACTTATGATTTGATATGCGATCGATAAAGTTCGGAGTTTTCGAAGTAATTTAAACCATTAGTAATTAAATCTAATAAAAGATTTGGTGAAACTGTAGAGGCACTCCCGTACGCATTTGTCACCTTTAAAAACATGCTTTACACATATATTACATACATGAGGAAATGCTAAATGTGTTACTCGTGTCCCCGATTACCTCGGTCTCCCATAGTATTCCATGGTATTACTAAGTATTACATGGTAATTAGCATAAGACAATAATACAAAGTTCAGGTCATCTTCAAACAAAGGTATGACCAAAATTACCCTTGATATTTATTTCATACGTTGGAAGCTAGAACCACCAGACTGGCTAAGAGGAGGGGATGGAAAAGAACACCAAAAATACAAAATTGATACCATCTTTTAATTTTTTGATTTAATTTACCTTTCCTAGTAATTCTTTCGCATATAATATTATTAATTGGAGATATATGAAAAATAAACAATTTCATCGGTGATATAAAGCTGTTGTATGAGTGTCACATCAAAAATTGTAGGGCTTACGGAGAATATCTATTAATACAATTAGAAATTTCGAAAAAGAATTTCTCCTCTTCTTCTTTAAACAGTAATGTTTCGCGCGTTAAAACACCGGTGTCGTGTTATATTAATCATCGTACTTTAGATGGGGCGTCCTTTAGAGAAGAGACAATTCCTGGATTCATAGCCGGAAAGAGTGGTGAGGTGGTCCATTAAAGATGGAACGATTCGACCTGACAGTCAACGAAATAAAAGTCCTTCAAAGGTACCGAGGGCGGAATATTTTAAAGGTTATTTCTGTTTACTGGCAGACTTCGAACTACAATACAGCTTTCCAACTGAGGGTTTATATGTGCCTCCAGTGTCAAGTGATGATAACACTCAGCTACCTGGACATCCAGTAATTATGATTGTTTGTTTGTTGCAGAGTGCGACCGAACGTTCGTGAGCCGAGTTGGTGGGCCGCAGAACGGGAGTTTTGCGGCTCCTTCTTTCCTGAACTTGGAGGGCCACTCTCGGCAGTGCCTCTACACCTTTCTGGCCGGACCACACCAACGAGTTGAACTCTATTTCACTGCCTTCAATCTCCGCGGCACTTCTCCAGAGTAAGTTTCGAAATTCGCTTCCGAAATCCCGTTAACGAGACTCCTGACGTTCGAGCACGCCGAATTAGTCTCTGTTGTGGACTCGAGTCCTCCGGCCCTCCAATTAGGACGATGGCCTTCGTTTGATTCCCCCGTCTCTCTTGTCGGCATTCATACCCGATGCCTAATGAGAGTTAGAAAGGAGGCTTTCGTTGCTAGTGTTTTATTTGTTCCTTTTTTCGCTTTTCAAAGTGATGCCCGAGTTTGTCGCCGGCCGGCCGTTACCCCTGTTTTCGTGTCTCGTTATTTACTGGAGGAAGAAGTGAAGTCCTCGTTCTGGATTAATCATCTGTCAGTCGATAAAACCTGGGCCGCTGGGAAAAAGTACCTTCCCGTATTTTCTCCGAATATTCCCGAGTGGCTGTCTTTGTTTCTTGGCGTGCTTTCATTCATATCAGCGACTGTATTCTACTGTTTCTTCTTGCCGGTGAATACATCCTTCCTCGTCCCTCGGCTAAAGGCCTACGTCTCCGCACATTTATCAAGATGCTCCACGTTTATCTGTTGTACGGGGAAACTTACGTGAGGGGAGCCCACGTTGTCATTAATCCAAAATATGAACTGTGACACTTATTTCCATACATTTGTCAATTTATTTCCATGATATAATGATTCGGCTCTATAATTATTTCGCAATTCTTACTTTGTTTTTGTTTGGATAAGCTACTATATGGATAGCTGAGATTTTTGGAGCTTGGGAAAATTCCGATGGCCGATAACTCACGTAAAATCGTTATGGAAATTTATGAACTCTCAGAAACCTCAGGCTTAGGTAATATTTCCGCGACATAATTTTATTCAGCGCCAGTAGCACATTAGTTTCGCAGCCCATGACTAATTAATTAATGTGATGTGGGTCACTATTAGTTCCCTTCCTCGAATGTCAGGTTTTTACCTTCGCATTCCGCCTTAACGCTCGCCTACCCTCGGGGGCCAATCGTCGCTTTGTCGCATCCAAGCATGAAACAAGCAATAAAAAAACCCGTGACGATGGTAGTCCCTTAAGGGATGTTGGGGAAAGGGGAGTGATAAACCCCTTGTTATTGCTTTGCCGACGTGAGGTGGTGACCATAGAAAAACGAGAAACACTGCACCATTCACCTGCTTCTCGGTTCCCTCCTTTATCTGTCTAAATTTACTTCTTGATCTTAACACACCCTTTCTATATTTCTCAATTCGCACATGTGTTCATTTTGTTAGTCGAGGATTGTTACTCTCATTTGGCTAATTTCAACCCAGAAATTTTAAAAATTCTAATGAACAATGAACGGGCAATAATAAAACATTATTATTTATCCCTCCTTTCTTTTCTTCCTCTAAGTAATACAGCATTATGATCATTAAGACCCTCCTGTGGTAAAACAGGTAGTGAACGTCCGACTTCTATGGTGTTATTCGCAACAAATATTCCTCTTTCTCATCTAACTATGTGTTATTTCTGGATCATTCTCTGTCCTTCTTCTAATAATTAACCTTCTCCAACTTCTTGACAAAGGATTATCGTCCTGAGTTAGCCAACTTTCAGCCAGTTTCCTTTCCTAAACCATATTTTTCTTAAGACTGTAGCGAAATTGAAAAAACCGCAATCATTATTTACCTTCCTTTAATTCCATTATCGTACTTCTTCCTTTTGTAGAAAATATTTACTCTTTCCGTTAAATTGTTTAATTTACCGCAAATACGTTTAATGTATTACAACCGCGAGGATTCGGGTTGGGGTTTATTTATTTACCGTGGACCATTAAGCCTGAAGTGGTTTTTGGCTTCATCCACCAATTACTTCCACAGTTCCCGCATGTTAGTAGAGAAGTGTGTAGGGCATCGGGAATTGACTGTCTCATAATTGCTCTTCTTCCCCACCCAATACATTCAAATATTCTACCACCCTATCTTTCAGTCTATGTCTAGTCATTCGCTTTTCCTTGTTGGTTCCGTTCTTAATTACTCTTCCCGACTGTTCAAGCAAACGAGTCTCTCATGTACGCACACATTATTGTTTTGGCCAAGCATACTGTGGCAAAGGGTGGGGTGATTTTATAACATATTACAGACATTAACATATTAGAGTAGAGAAACATATTTCAATCCGTAATTCTATTATTCCCCTGTGCTATAATTCAATGATTCAAGGCACTTGAAAATATAGTACTAATGGGATACTTCATAGATAACCGTGCCGATGTATTCTAACGGAATCGTACCGAGCATACTGATAAGACGAAATGAAAAAATAAAATTGCGCGGGTGATGATACAATCGTGTTTCAATTATTAAATTAATAATTCCCACACAGGGATCGATTTCCCTAATTTATTTATTTAATACACTTATCCAAATTTGCCGCGGTGGGTCGTTAGGGGGCCCTCCGGGTGTCTATTGGGGGATACGCCCCCTCAATCTCTCCTCCACTTTCCCCTAACTAGATTTGGGGGTCTGGGCCCCCGGCCCATTTTTCTCGCTCGATTGATTCCGGGCCTCCTACTTGCACACGCCCCGTTCAAATCCTCCGGCCTGCAGCTCTCCACTCTTCCCAAGGGCTTGCATCCAATCCTTTGTGCTCTTTTCCAAAGAACCCCCCGTGTCCCTCATTGGCCCGACGGCCACTGTCCCACTGTCGCCCACCGTCACAATTCCATTATTGCATTGCATTAGCCCAGGATATAAAACGGGACAATACATTTTCTAGTGCATTTTTTGGTGGGGCAGAGCGAGGGGTGCTTTGCTCAGAAACGAGAAAATGGGGTCCCTAACGAAGATTCGCGGGGAGAAACCGACGGCAAGGATGAGCCCACGATAAAAAGAAATAAATTGGTTCCTCATTAAATGTTAAAGAAACAGTCGCTAGGCATATGTGACAGCAAAACTATAGCAAATACTCGTCAGAAGAAAGAATGAACTAAAAATAGAACTAGTTTTAGATGGGTCTTTAGAGGACTGTTATTTTGGTTTGGTCTCTAAAATTCACTCTCTAAGTTGGAAATATGTAACGTTGTACTAACATCGGACTAACGTTATAACAACGACGAACAGTTACATTTCTTTATAGAGCTATTTTCTTGAGCGGTTTTTCCATTGTGTTCAGCATAATGGAACTGTCACTCAACTCACTTAATTAAGAAAGAAAAAATGCAGAATCGCTGTAAAACGTGAAATGGGGTCTCGACCACTTATAATAATACGTCGGGCTGTCCCACCCGTGTCTCTTCACCCTCGTATATCATTACACATTCATTTCTTTCTTTCGGGCCATGAAGCAAAATTCAAATTCTGCACGGAGTTAAATAGCTGATATATGCCGGGGAGTTAAATATTAGAAATATACTTTGGAATACTTATATCACATTCAGTTCACAATATTAAATTTTCACAATAGTGAAAACCTCAGGCTCGGATGTTGTTATCGGAGTAGAATCAATAATAATAACTGAAACAATTACTAGGGGGTTGTGTATAGGGAGCGCCCTCGAAGCGTTCGGAGTAATCAGCTAATTGTCCCATCACAATCCGGAGAGTTATAATGAATTGTTAACGATGTTACACACTCAAAAGCTACTCCGCCTCTGTACAAGAGCCCTTGCGGTATTGATTGTTCCTAAGCAATCACTTCTCGATCAAATATAGGCTAAGGACTTAAAGCGCCAGCATTCAGCATCAGGTGTAAATAGATGGTATTTATAGAAAACTTATGAGAATAATTTACGGAATAAATAACTTATCACATTGGCTTGAAATGACGATGCTTCTTCTGTTACAAGGGGCTCATCTGATACAACTATGAGAAGGAAAAGAGGATGTATTGAATTTCAAAATTGCGGAAGTTTAGCAATGTATTTCCAACTAATCTGGGATCCAAAGTTTGTCAACAGCACAATATTATTCGAGCTGTTTAATTAATGCACTGCGCCGTAATAGTGATAATAGCGGCGACCAGTGTTTGTGAGTATAACTTCATTGTTCTCAACTGATACAACTACTATTAGCGACAGCAGGTTATGGTAATGAGAGTAGGGGGAAGATGGCAGGGATGATAATTCACCTTTTTATATTTGGAAAGGCTAATTAGTTTCGGGGCAATTATAAGCGCTCAGAGTACATTCCCGTGCTCGTAATCTCACCACTTTGATTTAATTGTTTTCTCAGACGCGTGCAAATTATTACCTAGACTGTCCCTTCCAGTGAAACTCGTTCAACAACTTGTTAGGTGATATGGCACTTTAGCGTACATAACAGAGGTAGTACCAATTCGGAACTGAATAATTTATGGCAATGGCCCTGATATTTATTGACAGTCACTCAAAAAACTAGCACAAATAGTCCCCGGAGGCATTATCAATTACATTCACTATTCTTATTCTTTTATTTGTTTCAATAAGCATAAAATATTTATTGAAAATTACAAATCAGGACAAATAATACACTTTTTCTTTTGGAATGCGATAAAACGAGGTAGTAGTGAGGAATTTCAAATTTTTAGTTATTAAATCTTCGAACATTGAATTGATAGTTGCGATTTTTTCGCATCATCTGTTTACCAGAGTTTATTCCTGTTCATCGTTGGGTCTACCACACTTGGGAATATACCCGAGTGATATAACGCTTTGTAAGGGGGCAACAACAAGGTCTTATCTAGAATACTCGACAGTGACGGTTGTTGCTATTGTGCTGGAAACAGGTGCGTCCACGAATACCTGGACGTCTACTCGGAGGTGCAGCAGGCGGAGCCTTCTGAGCTGATCAACTCTCCGTTCGGGGGCCGTTACTGTGGCCCTATACCGCCACGCCGCCGCATATCGCTATACAGGGCCATCGCACTCACCTTCTACACCGACAAGAATCTCACCACGCCCGACCTATTCCACGGAGTCTACAACTTCATCAACGACTGTAAGTACAACTGTAAGTCTCTCTCCTCTTCACTCAAACGCCCGCCTCTTATTACTACTCTATTTAAGAATATTTTTAATTAGTATTTACGTTTTCTGGCTTGTTAACAAAATGCATGGCCCTCTTCCAATACGGTAGAGCTACTATAAATACTCGAGCGCCGAAGCGATGTTGACCAGGATTCCACCAGGACATGTTTCCTCATATTCAATTCAAAATTGAAGGATATTAATTTCATTTAGCAAATGAGATAAATAACACCAGTTATTACACCGTAACGGTATTCTGCATGTAACTGCATGTCTTTACCTAATCAGGAAAATATACACCATTCATCCTCTATTGGGCACAATATAGCACTACTGCCAGTAGATGAGCTGTTCCAGTGATGTATTCGTATAAATCATGTATAATAATATAGGTTTCATCATTTCGTTTAACCAACCTGTAGAACTATAAGTAAACTTCTACCGAATCAAAGTAGGGATTGGAGACCAATAACCGGAGAAAGTTTGGACTACATACGGCTGATACACCATATAATAAATTGTATTGCGCGAAAACTGTTCTATTCCACGCCGAGATTATACTTCGACAGTTTTGATTTTCACGGGAATTCTTGGCTTATTAAAACCATTACGAAATTCATCGACATGAACTTTCACAACTTCGCGAATAAAGTAATCATCTCACCTTGAACAATAGAAACTTGAACAGTATTTTCGATAATAGTTTTGTGCAGAATCTCAATAATCTTAGATTACCATCATTATGGGAAGCTGTATTACTAAATATAGATTCGCGTAAATAGCGTCCGGTGGTATGGTTGAATCTCATTTACTATTTCTGATTTCGATCTATTTTCGTTCCAGAATTAATCTATCCCGACCGGCCACCGCCAAGGTCTAATTTCAACTCGTTAACGACATTTCTGATTTTCCACATTCCAAATTCTGCTATCGAGGGTACAGCTTCGCAGTATCGTACCGGAACAATATAATACAAAAATATTAAATTTAATATGCATGTACAGAAGTTACACTCACTTAAGTTATAAGGGGGAAAAAAGAACCCGAGAACTATTAAATCCTCCTCATAACCCCCACAATCACACAGGCTCTCAGGACCCCCCGCTATTTTCATAATCGCGAAAAAGAAACTTTTAATAAAGTCGGATTATGTCTTGGCCGGCTCTTGTATATAGAAGGGGACAGCGGACTCAACAATGGCTAATGTAATGCTTGCGGTCATTGTTCAAATAAGCCTTTTCCTCCTACCCCCGCCTTCTTAACGGGGCTGGCCCCGTAGTTACGGCTTTTAAGGTTTGAACGTGCCAGGAGTAAAATACCCCCTTAGGTGCAATTTATAATATTTGACTTGTGTACGTGTTTTGTTTTGGGGGGTTTAATCGCAACATTTTAAAGGACAATAGTTCCGGCAACATTTTTATCCTCCATTCCATGAAAATGGATTCCACTTTCCATTGTTGTAATAAATGGATATATACAGACACACACACGTATATATATATATATATATATATATATATATATATATATATAGGATTAAAATAAATAAGATTCAGCATTTTCACAATATGCCATGCGATATCCCCACGGTTTGACTCGGCACGGCTGCAATGATAACTCGGTATGTATAAATTTATTTTGTAGTCTTATAGTTTTTTGGATTATACAGTTTAATATTGGACATTTTTTAAGTAATCTATATGCCCTATTATTCTATTTACACAAACATACTAAGGCCTGCGAACCGGCATATATTTTCTCTTACTGCTTATATTTAAAACAATGATTTTGTAAAACTTTATCAAAATGAACGCGACCACCAAAATTGCGACTTTCACTCGAGTGCCACTGCCCGTCAGCACTGATATTGTACTGTTCATCGGGAGCCAACAGGCCAAATATCTTACTTACAATGGCCAGAAACTTAAACCGGTCTAGCTTAAGACCAAGAGTGGAGATCTGAAGAAATGATGATGAAACGTTATCGTATATAGTTAAGATCGTTGTCTCCAATTTATTTAAAGCCTCTACTCTATGATACATATTTTTCTCGGACGGTACGTTGTATATGTCCTGAGTAATAATATAATATATTTGTAGTACGATTTGATATAAAACTGTAATTCATGATTTAGTAGCGGACTGCAGGGGACTCAGGACGCCTGTATTAGATAAGTACCTCATTTACAGATTTTAAATGTCATGATTATAGTAATTTATGTTTTTACTTCATTTTATTACAGCGGAGTACCAGGTGGGTACGCCGGCGCCACACTCGTCGCCGTGCTCGTACATAGTTCACGCCCAGAGCAAGAGGCAGGGGGCCATAGTGTCGCCCACCTACCCGGGCACCTACCCCAAGGACCTCACCTGCAGCTACCTCCTCCTGGGACAGCCCGGGCAAAGGGTACGCCTCGAGTTCAGGGATTTTGACCTATTCTTCGGAGGACCCCAGTGAGTAATACTCATTGTAACCTCCGATTTGGAACATCCGTACAAAAAACCGGACAGTGTCATTTTAGTTCTGTCGGGGTATAGAATTTAATGAGGATTAAACTTAATGACTGAGCTATCTGTTTTGGCGGGTAATTTTATTTTTAAAGTAATTTTGTTTCCAAAACGAGTTTAAAAAGAGTTCTTTAAATTGTTGCAGCTGTCCTTTCGACGTGGTGAAAGTGTACGACGGGCGGAGTAATGAATCGGCGGTGATAGGCCACTACTGTGGCCAACAGAGGAATCTTGTCCTCTATTCATCCGAATCGACTATGTTTGTTGTCTTTGAAACTCTACAGCGCACTGCCAATACACAAAATCGAGGTTTTAAAGGAATTTTTGAATTTAGCGAAAGTTTTGTAAAACTAGGTGAGTCCCCAAACAGACGATCGTTTGTTATTCGAGAGTGCTAATAATATAATATAATTAATATTCTGAATGGTTTTGTCTCTTGTAGATTTCATTGCCAAAAACGATGGCGAGCACATACGGGGCTCCGAATGCGACCAGAAGATATTGAGTAAAAAGGAATCAAGCGGCTATGTATTCAGCCCGAACTACCCTTTCCCGTACATCCCTAAAATCGTATGTCGTTATTTTATATATGGGATGCAAGATTCCCAACACTTAGAAAGAGTACGCTTAGATTTTATCAAGTTTGACATACCCAAAGGAGAAAAAGGAGAGTAAGTACTTTTTAAAAAATAATTATATTCTTAAGTAAATCAATTCAAATGAGCATGCTTATCAAACTCGTTTCCTTTTGTGGCCCACACAAATTATAACGTCCTTGTGACGAGGTTAAATTCAGACATCCGCGGTATAAAGCACGCGTCATGGGGCTGATTGAAGGAAGTTATTTAATCGAAATATCAAGTTCACTTTAAGCGGAAATAAATGAGAGTGCATTGCAAGAGATAGTTTTAGCTCCGAGGCAAGTGAAGTTCGGAGAAAAACTGAGGAACGCGGTTCCTGAAATGACAGTTGTGTTACATCTTTTCCCCGAAACTTCCACACCCCTGAATTAGTCACTCGTTATTCACTCGTAGGCCCAGCGCCAAAACAAATAGTTTCAAAGGAGATAAATTATGCCCCCATCTAATTCTTTTGTAATGACTGAACACTTGTGATATGTAAATCACTCTTTGATTTTTGTTGTTTTTTTATAATGCGCATCATTTACGAAATCAGAGTATTTGTTTAAATTTTAATTAACAACTGCGATCTTTTTATTAGATATTTTCTGCGTGTATATTCTGAAATATATTCTCATCGAATTTGTATATTCTTACCAGTTCATATAGTTAAACAAATGTAGTGCGTTCAAAACCTAGTTTTTTCACACGCTAAAAAACGTTTACACGATTCCAATGTACCGCTATAGTATATTCAATTGTTGGCCGCGAATACAAAATGTTAAGGTCTCTACTACTAGGGTAGTAATATGACTTAAATCATCAGTTTCTCAATAAAATGGAAGTATAATTAACCCGCCGCTTACTGATCTATGTTTATTTAAAAGCGAAAACATAATAATAAAATATTCATGCAAAATTTATGAGGCATAAGACCAAATAACTGCCGGCCCTGGAAATCTACTTTGTACTTGTACTTGATATTACTTTAATGACGCAATTCTTTGTTCATTCATAAGGTTTATATTTTTAAAGGCATTTTTTAATAATTGTTTACGGTATCTCTTCAAGAAAATTAATTTGCATAGGCTTATCACTTTCGTTTCATATATCCGAGTCGAGCAACAGTACACAAAAGTGATTTACTTATCATGTGATATTATTATTTTATCAGTTATTTACTTTATTTACTTATTTACATCAGTTCATGTTTAGAATATTAAATTAATTACAAGTGCAAGAACTTCATGATGCCTACTTATAATGCCTACGCACTACCCACAAGCTCTTAACCAGTCAAGGTCATATGAAGAACTAAAATTGCGCCGCCATTTTGTATTAGATCCATGCACTGTATTATATGAACGTTCTTACCTTTCATCTCTTATTGCAGCTGCAGTGATGGATATCTGAAGATCTACCTAAAGGGTCAGGAGACGACGGACTCGTACGAGAAATTCGACCACGAGCTGTGCGGCGAAGAAAGTAGGCCCAGCCAGGTCGTCTCGGACGGACCGAGGCTTGTAATGGTCTTTAGTTCCGGAGAGTTCCAAGGCAGAGGATTCAAAGCAAAATACACGTTCGAAACTGGTAAATTATGCTTATGGAACGAGAGTTTAATACGATCTGTACTTCTGGGACGCGGTTGTACAATAGGCACACTTCATTCCACTAATGTTTTACCGAAAAAGGTACAAGAAAAATGGTCCGCACTTTTCACTGACCCGGTCGCCATTATACAGTGTTGCAACGTTCAAATGTACCCGCACGCAAATAATTACTAGAATATAATATTATGTGGATTTACAAAACTGAGGATCAAGAGAAAAAACATTACAATTATAACTACCTAAATTACTTAGTGGTGTTATGATAGTTTATTTTTTTTATAATTGTTATAATTTTATCGTTAGGTTATGTATTAATGGAACGTTCATGAGCGCGACAGGTTTTTGTGTTAACTGGAAGGCTAGAATTAATGTAGATCGATATCTGTTGCGTATTCATAACTTATTCTTATTGTTCATAGTGAATAAATGTAATAATTTATAACCGTAGGTTGCTAATCATGGATAGGTAAAACTTTTTCAGTGTTTTACAGGGTTTGAAAACTCAATTTCTAAAGTAATGTTGGTAATTTTTTATAAATTCATTTATTATTTCATAGAATTTACTTAAACGCATATTTAAATAAAAAAAAGCATTAGGTTATGGTAATTATCTGTAGAAAATCGATATATTGATAGTATTTTTATATTGTTGATGGTATTGATTTTATTTTCAAATCTCTGAATCCCCCAATTATGTAATTGCAGTAGTAATGTTTATTGTTATAATATTGTTATTATTAATTCTAGATTAATTTTTATATGTAAATAAATTATGGTATTTCAATATTATTGAATATAGAGGTAAAACATTTCATCAAAATATTGTATACAAAGTTAACCTGTAAATATTTGAATATAATTGTACCTGTCCTCTTTTGAAATATGGACAATTCCTCTTTGAGTAATTTACAATAAATTATTGCAAAAATAAGTGAATCATACATAATTAATGACTACTGAACACTATCCAGTGTTAGACACATAATAACTATACTCTATATTTTACAGAGTACCGTATCCCAGGTACTGCTGCACCTGATGGTACTTGCAGTTTCACTTATCGTAGTTCGAGTAGAAAGAAGGGCGAGTTCAACTCTCCTCGGTACCCTTCAAATTACCCGAGCCAAACCAACTGCACTTATGTGTTCATAGCCACACCCAACGAACAGGTGTCCATTGTGTTCGACCACTTCAAAATCAGAGCTGACCTTGCCAATTCTTCATTCGGCTCTTATGGGTATGCTGTTGAAATCACTAGGTTTAGAATATTATCATACCCCTTTTTTAATTGATAATAGATTTTGCAGAAGTGAGAAAATCAAACGTTCATAATTCATTTAATGGTGAGTGATTAAATGATTTATTTCCCCCTTTTTTGAGAGGGGAGGAATTTAAAAATGTTATATATTCTATGATTATAAATCATTGCTATATTAAAACTTTTATATGGAGAAATGGTATTTATAACAAATGTATTGTGTTACACATTTTGTGTATTATGTTTATTGTGTATATTACTCATAATTTTAAAAATAAAATTCTGGATGTACAATACATCAGATATACAAATTGTACATATGTACAGTTACATTAGAATTTTTCCTTCATTGTTTATAATTTGACAGCAGTTATGAACAGTAATAATTCATAAAATTTAAGACAGTTAGATAGGTTAAAAAGCTGTAATCATTACAGCTTTACATTAAACCTAAAATTATATCTATATTAATATTCATTGTCAACATTGTTAATTTTATATACACTGATTCACTTTCTTTTTCTTTCTTTTTTTAAATATTCCACTTCTAGGTCATTGCTGTTGCTATCCTGAATTCGAGCTACATATTATAGTACAGATATGACAGATATGTAGGTGCAATCAATGTATTAACTTGCAGACCATTATGAATGTGCAATTATTAAAATTGTTTTGTATCCTTCTAAACTAACAGGGCAGCTGTATGCCAGGAGGATTGGCTGGAGATGTACAATTTATACAGAGATGGTACAGAAAAGCTGATAGGGCGTTACTGCAGTATGACAGCACCCGGGCCCCTCGACTCAAATAGGGGTGCGGTTGGACTCAAAGTTGTATTGCACACTGACAGAGATGGAGTCTTCAGTGGTTTCAAAGCCAGATACTCCTTTGAAGTAGCAAAGTCAATATTTGGAGGTATACTTGCAGTATTTCAAATACTTGAAATTTTACATTCTTATTCTTATTAAATTCCAGTAGATGAGGTCAATGGGAATCATGCACCATAAAAAATAAAATCGTATTACATTTGTTAAAGAAAGAATTTCATATAATCATCTTTTTATTTTTAATAAATAACTGATATTACAATTGAATGCATCTTTAAAAGCTAGTATTTCTCCTTGGTATAACCTTAGGGATGAAATATGCTTACATTTCTTCATCTCATAGTACTCATACTCATACTCACATTCATTTTGTATTAAGCTAGCCTGGTTTCTGATTTTTACTATCAACATTAGAATTCCATCAATGATATAGTGAGTTAATTTCTCATATTAGCCGCCAATAAATTAAAAACTGGTTTAGCTTAGGACCAGTGTAAAAAGAAAAAGTAAGTGGAAATAAAATGTTCCAAGAACATTGATACAGCTTCATTATTCTGATATATAAATACTCTATAAGATTACATCACTCTAAAAGATATACATTATGAACTTATATAGTCCAACACAACCTTAAGAACTCTTTTTAAATTATGGAATAACAGTATGTACTTTTTGAAAATCTCAAACGTAGATGTGTGAATAAATTACATTCAGTGAATACTTCATAGGTTTTGAGTAGGTGAGCAATTGAATAGTGTCTCTATTAAATATCCATTCAAAGATCCAAATCATTAAATACAAAATTTAATTTTCTACAGACTGCGGTAGCAATGTAAGCAGCAGTGATTATGGATTGATAGTTAGCCCCAATTTTCCTCACAAATATGAAGGACCCAGCAGAGGGGTCTCAAGTAGAACTTGCAACTGGTACATCAATGTGAGGCCAAATTACAAAATACTGCTCAACTTTGAATACTTCGCAGTTGAAGGAGATCCAGTTGGTGAGTATCACTGTACCACTTCTGTAATATTCTACCAATGGTACAGGAACAACTCAATGAATTAATTGACAAAATCTGAATATAACTTTATTTACATTTGAGTTTTAAAGGAAAGTTTACCTTTGGAACACATTCCTACTATGTACACTGTTAATACCTTTAACTATATTCTAATGTTTAATGTTCCAAAAAGTACTTTACAATTATTACTTATTCGATACAATAGGTTTGATATTTTGTGAAATATAATGCATTCTATCAAGACAATTAATATATTTTTAAAATGTTGTTTATTAATCAAATGATTTATTGAGTTTCCATAAAATATTTGTTTAATTTGAAATGAAGTTAAATTTCTCAGATTGGTAACATTATAACCCTTCAACATCTATTTTATGTATTAAAATATTTTAATTATATGCCTTCTTAGGCCATTCATTTCTCAAAATCACTGGTAATTTTTCAGTACTTTTTCTTCTTCATGATCTTAGCATTTTATTTTAGTTCTCAGAATGCTAGAATGACTTTAAATATAGATGTATAAAATAAGTTAAATTCATATTTTACTTCAGGTTTTCTCAGAAATTTCACATATCAGTCAAGGCTTTATTGTTTTAAATGTGAAATAAAGGAAGTGCTAGGACTGGGTTTAAAATCACTTGAAATGTTCACTATTATTTATGCATCAATATGAATTATTAATTCATTACCAAGCTAATGAATTGTTGTAAATCACTCATATAAATAGCTTTTTCTGTGCTAAACAGCAAGAGGATGTCCAGCGGCTGTTGTCAGACTCTGGTACACTATTGATGGCCCTCCGTTGGAACTTTGTGGTGAAAAGAAGCCAACTGACAATTGGCAATTTACATCAGAATCTAATTATGTCCGCATAAGGTATGCACGATGAAAACAATATCTTAAATAATAACAGTTATCACTTTTCAAAATTGTGGGATTTCTTCCCAATAAATATTAAGCAAAAATAAATCAATGAAAAAACATAATGGATTGATATAATTTACTATAATAATAATACATGTGGATCTCTCTATTTTTAAAAAATAATTGCCAAGTATTAAGTTGTAATATTTGTACATAAACCTACATATGCATATGTTCAAAAATTTGAGGGTATTATATGTGTCTACCTGTATGTTAAAACTCAGAGTTTTAAATGGACATATCAAATTTCTAAGAGTAAATAATGGCAATTATACAAAAGTGAAGCAATCAATTAGGAAACATCCTAATCTGATTCACTTAAGTGTATATGCTAATGAATGAGATGAACGTAACGTTCAGAAGTTCCATATAGCAAAGGTATACAAATCACAGGTGTAAGAGGGAGCTATCTTTATTGTTTCAAAATTTCCAACGTGTTATATATTATAATAGTATTTTTAAATAAATCAATTATTTCTATTGTAATCAGTTTTATATCGGCGGACAAATCTGTGGGAGCTCAAGGGTTCAAGGCGGTGTGGACGGAGGTAGCACAGCCTAGTGAAAAATGCGAGGAGTTCAAATGTACCAAGAGCAGTTTCTGCATTGCCGATAAACTCCGCTGCAACAGGGTAGCCAACTGCGGAGCCGATGACTCCTCCGATGAACTCAACTGTAAGTGCCCATTGTAACTGTCTTATTTTAAAATCGGTTTCATGACAAATTATATCAGAAGGTGTTCTTTGCCCCAAGCTGATAGTTGTAATAAGAATGATAGATTATTTTGTAATATATCATTTAAGCGCGCAAATTGTCACACAGTTTCACTGAGAGAAAACACTGTATCAAAAGTTTCCGCGAAGACTATCTCTTCACCCGAGAGGCTTCAAGATATCGCGTTTTTAATTTACCAATCGGTACACTTCTAATTATAGTGACCCCCCAAACTTATTAGTAAAACTTCGCATGTATAATCTATGAAATTCGTTGTGAAAATATTTGATTTAGAGAATACTGCCTAGAGCTTTCATTAATTGCATTAATTATGGGAAAATGACTTAATTAGTCCACCATATAACGATTTATTATATGTATTTTCATCGGAACAAAGTTCTTGACGTATAGAAGAATTTTGTCCAACCCCACCCCCACTCCACCCGTTAAACTCGGGTTAGTGACTATAGAAGGGGTACCGCATTTTACAAATTACAATTACCCTTACGCTTTGGAATCGAACACACTCCATCGTATGTGAGAAGATTGAGACGTCTGTATTGACTGTGCAGGTATCGTGGAAGTGGGTATGGAGTGGGTTTGGCCGAGCGTTGTGGGGGGTTGCCTGGGAGGATGCCTGCTGGTGGTCGGTATGTGCCTGTGCTGGAGAAGACTGCGGCGGAGGACTAGGAGACGGAGCCCCGGGGGCGGGGGCGGGGGCGGGGCCCGTCGGCCGAGGAACCTGCACTTGGGGCGGCAGGTCGGCGGCGGTGGCGGGAGCGGGAGCGGGGGCGTCGGCTCCGGGGGCGGCCCTCCCACCCAGGGCGGCTCCTTGCCCCCGCCCTCCAGGCAGCATGTCTGCGACGAGCTCGGCCAGAGGTTCGCCAGTGTCGACAGTGTCTGATCCATGCTCAACTGCTACGTCCTCCACCCTCCCGCACTTCTACTTCTTCCCCCGACAGTCGGCCCCGCCTTCTGTGTATTTGTCTCCTTTTCGTTTTGTCTATCACTTTTCGTTATGATTTTTATCGCGTCGGGAAAACTCGAGGATTTGCGAAGTGTTTTATCCTAATTAGAGGGTAGTTCAGAATAGATCCGATTCTCTTCGCTCCATTCGCTCTTCCGGTCTGTCCTTTAATCCCATTCGGCTTCTTACCGTTTCCAGTAGGATATTGTATTGTATTTGTAGCTATTTGCTTGTAGAAAATAACTTTCTAGAGGAATGGGTACCCGCAGTCGATAAGCGTACACGCCTGCAGAAAATTATATTCTTCTAGCGAATATTTTACGGTGATAGAATAAAGACGGAGAAACCCGAAGCTGTAGTGGGGATAGACCGATAGAATGAGCCGGTACAGCGATACTTAAATCCGCCTGTCTTAATGTTCTCTTATGTTAACAGGTGGCCCTGACAGTTTCGTAATTAAATAAAATTCTAATATAATTACTTTGGTTATATTTTAAACAGTTTTTTAGTAACCTCCTTGAAAGAAATTTAAATTTAGAAAATTTAATACTGGTTCTAATAAAAAGAATATATTACTCGTATCTGAAACTCATGTTCTGTAGCACTGAATTTAAATGTGTTGATACAAGTTTATGGATAAATAATTTTATTTATTTGTCGATTTAAATAACAAATACTGGTACTATATCATTATCAGCAATTTTATGTCCCGTATTGTTATGTTAATAAATAAAATTTTAATTTTCTTACAAAGATAAGTATTAAGCGAATAATTAGAATAATAATTTTATCAAGAAGATAAGTTTAATTATGTCGTACAATTTTAATTTTATTCATAAATGGAAATTATTGGGTCACCTGTTAAATTCATCTTTCACACATACCTACCTTTCAAAAATACCGCAAATAAATAATTATTTGAATATTACTGCCTCCATAATAATTATCGCCAAATTTTTAATTAGTCAAAATATAAATTATTCATCAGATTAGAATGGGATTGAGTCATTGGCAGAAGTATACTTTTTCCTAATGTAGGAAGTAACAATGTCAATGACAGTACTGAATTGTAATATATGATATAACCCTCACATTAATCTGATATCCGTTTTATATGTGGAGGAAAACAAATCAAAACTTAAAATGTCAATCGAATTTAAAAACTAGTAGATGAATTAGAATTAATTATTTTAATTTTAAACCTCTTCAAAGACCGCTGTTCAGAACTTCTTTGAATTTGAAACAGTAGGGAAGAAAATATAGGAGGAAATCAAAAAGACAGATGGTTATTTATAAATACCAGGAATATAAAGAACGTAAAATGTGTTTGAAAAAGGGTCGGCCATTTGGAAATGTAGAATATCTCTCGAGTCCAACGAATATTTCCTGTCGGGCTATGTGAATATATTATGTGCTGTGCAGTTGTTGCTCATGAACTGAAAAAAAAGGTATAAATAATAAATTATACTGTTTTTTGTATCCTTTGTTAATACATTAAAAAAAGAAAAGTTATATGTATATATACATATATTTATGTGTGTATATATATACATATATACATAAATATATGTATAGGACGTTGAGTGTACATTATGAACCTGTGTGAACTTTTTTGAGTATTAATCACTCAAAGTTATAGAATTATATAATAGGATATGGTGAAAACAAAAAATTGTTTCAAGACTAGTGGAAATTTTTTTTTTGGAAAATGGGAAACCCCCAAGGGATGTCTACACATTTTCAAAAGTAGATTTGAGAATTTGATTCTACAATGGGGTTTTTGATGATAAACTGAACTGCGAATTAATTTATAATTTTTACACTCACTGACATGAAATGTTTTTTTAAATTCATAAAAAATTCTACGTAGTTTAAAAAGCAAAACTTATATTTTGTAAAAATGGGAAAAAATATTGCAACAAAAAAAATAAGCGTTAATCACTGCGAAACATTTCATGGAAGTCGTGTACACAACTGTAATGTCTGTTCCTTCTAATTTACAATAAACACACAAAAAATGATTAATTATTCGCGACAGATTGTAGTGTCGATATTGTTGTGTTGTAATAATTAATTAATATAATAATAATAATTAAAATAATAATAATAATAATACTAATAACAATAATAAGTAATAATTGAGGAAAGCTGTGTGAATGGTCACTAGAAGGCGTTCACTTCCAAGCCCCAAAAAGTATATAGTCAAACATTATATTATTATTATTTGTTATATAAAAAAAATCCTTTTTAGACTTGTAAACTGAAATGATCAGGGTTTACAGATGTAACATCGTTATTCTAAACACAAATTTAAAAAAATTAAAAAAATAATAAAAAATACCTGAAATATATTTGCACTTGCAAAAACCTGTTTATATTAAAAATAAAAAATGAGGTGCAAATATTTTTAAGCTCGTAATTTTAAATAACAAACCAAAAAATCATATTTATATAAATAGCGGCACACACCAGGTAGAGGATCGATTTTTAACAAACTGAGCTTTTCAAATCTGATGATAGTTGGCATATCCCTCCCCAAAGTCCTGATCACCTCCAACCCTACCGTGATTATTACCATATAATTAATGAATTTTCTTAAAACCAGACATTAAACATTTTTTGTGCCGATTCAAATTAAAATACTCTCTAGCTCTCTCACTCACACATTCTATTTCGGTCTATCTCGTCTCTCTCTCTCTCTCCTTCTCTCAAACAATCAATTTTAAGACACATATAGCCTACAAATCGGAAAAATTAAAATTTTGATAAAACTCAATTCTGCACGAGAGAAAGAATGAGAAAATAATAACAATTGAAGAAGAAAATAATACAATCATGTGTGTTGTTATTTTTTAAATTAGGTAAAACTACTGTTGAAAATAAACTTAATATCTAAATAAAAAATTATTATTACATTAATATCAGATCATCGTGTAAGATATTATTGCAAGAGGAAAGTATTTAATCCAAAGAAAAAAATTTAGGTAGGAAATTTATCATTAATAGTCCTTCTTATCCTCTTTATTTTCCTTTACTTTATGAAACACCAGTTTGTTTATTTTTTCATTAAATTTTTGTAATATTCCATACACAAACACACAAATGTACACACAAGCTTGTAATTTTACACTGTACTGAACAAATGACACAATCACCATCAAGATTTTATGTTCTCGAAAGAAATAAATATTATATAGCTTTGTATACTCTCGTGTGTAAAAAACTAATAAACATGCCTTGAAATTTAAATTAAAAATGTTTAAGTTAGAAAGCACAAGTATACTTGATTTATTATTCTATGTAAATAACAAATTGTTTTCTGCAGGATTTTTAGTCAACAAATATTTTTATACATTGCCCAAAGTGATATTTAAATAAATATACATTAAATGTATCACTGCAATATTGATGACAACTCAGCATCAAACTTGCTATTTCCAATTATTTTGGAAAGCTATGGAATTGATATTTAAATAGTAATTATGACATAATACATAAACACATACATACACAAGAACACTCACATTATAAGCAAATTAAAAATTTTAGTTTTTATTAAACTTTCTTTGACACCTATGCATTTTTCTTCTTGCAAAAGGTTGTAACCTTGACATAATTTTCAGTATTAATGAATATAGTTTGGCTGTGATTTATACTTGTGCTTTTGAACTATCTTTGTACACTTTTCTTAAGGATGAAAATTAAGCCAAAATAATAAAGTAAATAACAATTATTTTACGAATGATTTCGATCCTCTCGTTATAAAAAAAGTCTATATAAAAATTGGAAAAAAAACACAAAACCTTCTGCCCAGTATATGATGTATTTGAATGGCTGATAAAATACTTTTTTACTTGCGTTATATGAGCCTAAGTTTATGACAACGATTGCATTATTAAATAAGTCAAATTTTTACTTATTTTAGAATATGGGATTTTAAAAAAACTTACTACTTTTTAAACGTTTTTTGTGAAACATTGTACGTTATTCAATTGTAAATAAAGTATCAGTAATATTGTCTATACAGCTAAGAAAAATTATAAAATATAACCTAATTAATATTGATAAATTTGATTTAGTATTATTAGATTTAATGAATTAAATATTAAGTATTTATGAACAAATTAGATATCATTTGATTTGATACCAAAATTAAAATAGATGTCTGTTTAATGTCAAAAAATAATATTCAATTCAATTTTTAATCGAGATTATTTTTTGAGCAACAATTAAACTGAAAGGTGTTCCTATTTGCACAGATATAAATGCAGTAACAACTTGTTAAATACACATTGTTTAATGCAATACTGGCAACATTTTTTCCATTAAAATCTTTTTATTTATGTTTGAGTTTTATCCTAAAATATTCCTAAATTCACTATCCTAGAAATGAATAATAAAAACCTTCATATAATAAACTATTAACAAATGGGCTCTTAATGTTTTCCACCTAATTATTATACTGAAAATCATGATTTTTTAACCAGTTTTTATTTGTTTTTCGCCTTAAACAAATATTGCACTCGTAACATGTACAGGTTTACCTCTAGGCAACCTATTTATACAAATTATTTTCATCACTGTAACTTAATTCTATCAAAATCTAATTGTCCATCTTTGTTTCATTTCTGAATCTTCTTTTTGATAAACTTATTTTCAAATTTAAAATTAAACGTAACTTGAAATAAAGGTTGTCAAAAAAGGATAAACTTGAGTTCAACTTTTGAAAATTTGAAAGAAAGGAACCATTCCAAAATCACGCGTTAATATACATTTAATTTTTAGAGTAATTCTTAATAGCATTTTTCAAATTAAAAGAAAAACACATATTATAAGACTTATAATAATACTGATTTTCTAAAAGTTATCTAAACATTTCTTTAATAACAAAATAATTTTTAACGCAATGTCCTAAATGCACAAGGCATCTTTTTTTATTGTTGCAATACTTACTAAAAAAATAATGTTATAATTGTTGATTGTCTTACACATAGTCAGCCATGATTATAAATCATCTTAATTTGTTTATTCGGGTGTATTATTTTTGTTTATTGTTGTTGTTGCCATCTTGTTTGAAATGGATGGTATTAGGTATATTATACTTTAGTATGTAGCCACACTATTGGAACCTTACCCATTAAAATATGTTGTCCATAAAAAATGAAAAAAATATGTGTGTAAAAATTAGAGAGAGGAGGCAAACTGTCATTTCAGTTGTTCCTATATATCTTATTATATGTTGTTGAATTGTGCATTTAACATATTGATCAATTAACAAAAAAGGTTAACTAAAAAAAAGCAATTGCCTAGCAAATTTACAATTGTGTTGCACATTTATTAAAGTAAAGAAATAAAAAATGGTAGATCTATTAAAGAATATGAATATGCGTATACATATACATATTATATATACATATATATTACATATATATATTACTTAAGTTTTAACCCACATATTTAATCTACATAGGTGGAATTTAACAAAAAAAGAATCGTGTAGATTGAATATGTTAGTCTGAATATGTTAACCAAATCAATTGGTGTTGTTAAGACTTCCAATCAAAAAAAAGTTGTAGTGAGGGGAAAATAAATACAGGTCGGTTGTGTCTAATAATTAAACAAAAGTATAGATGAACATTAGTATAGTAGTTTTAACAAAAAATAAAACAATGCCACAGGCTCGATTTATAAACAATTTTAATTGAAAACTTTTAAAAAGGTGAAAAAAAAGAAAAACACAAGAGTCATCACATCATCATCTCTTAACTCGCTAATAAGGTTATATGATCTTCCACAAAAATATTTGGCTCAATTGATACATAGGCATGTTTCTTGTTATAATCGAATGTTTCCTTTTTTATACACTCTGTGAATGTTGTGTGGACAGTTAATATATAAATATATTACATATAGTCGATTTGAGTGTACTTTGTTTTAGGAAGTTCAGGCCAACTTTATAACAAAAATAAGAAGCTAACAATAATTGGAATATTTTCAGGACAGTTTTGATTTGTTCTTTTATTTTCGTGTTTGTCCGCTCCTATTTCGCAAGCATCTGTCTATTCTCTCACTCATTAGTTTTTTTGGACAACACTTTTTATGTCGAATGAATATGAACAAAAAATATATAAATATATATGCGTATTTTAAATCGGTTAACTTACTTACCGACTTTGTACCTAGTAAGTTGACTTTATGAATTGGTAGAGCACTGGTTTTTTAGACTTGTGAGACAAGTCTGAACATTGAAATAGAATTAAAAAAAATTGTTAAATATGTTGTATGTTTTATAAGAACAAATTATTACTATTATGGTTGAGACGGGTGAAGATATACACTTATATATAAAAAATATACAATTATAAAAGTATAATAATGTAAAATATATAATATATAAAATTAATGTATGAAAATGCTCACACTGCAATTAGGTAATAATAATAAATCACTTTTCCAGTTAAGGGTTAAACATATTAAATTATTATGTGTAACATAGAATAATAAAGCCTACAAGTTTTGTTATAGGATCTGGTCCAAAGACTCAACAATCCAAACAAATCTACAATAACGATTTGTATGAACAATATTTATGTACATAATATATATTGTAATGTTATGATAACTGTCCCTCAATTAAATGACAACCAACATCATAATTGTGCATTCTTAATAAGATAACCTTTATAAATATTGAGTGCAAATTGTTTCTATTTATTTAATCATATTTTTTAATTTGTTTCCCTGCCTTATGCCTTATTTAATTATATATTTTTTCACTCATATTTCTTTAATGAAGGAAACGCTATCACTTTTTCAAAAGGGATTGTTAACCGCAATTATTGCACAGAACTATTCAGCATGATTGTTTTTATTCAAATTTATGGTGCAGTTCAAAAAGAAAACATTGTATTATTTGGCATGTAATTCCTGTTTGAGCTCTGCATGTCGTTTTTTGTTCAATTGCTTCTGTTTCAATGTAATTTCATATCATGTATTTTTTGCCTCTATGTTAATTTATTTTCAGAAACAGTTTCAAGAATATTGATGGAACTGTTTAACCGCAGTAACTGTATTTTGAAAATACCAAAAACAAGGAGTCGAATGGTTGTTTCAAGATTTACAAATGTGGGCAATTCTATTTACCATATTCTTACCAACAAAAAAGAAAATATTTACAGTTTAAGGTTGATTAATCATTTTCAATAACAGAAATGTCCAATTTTATTTTCAAAATCATACACAATTTATTTGTAGCCTCACACATGAGTTATCTCCATATTGTTATTTATAGAGATTTGAAGAGATAAAGGAAAGAAAATTTCATATTTAATTACCTGTGCCTGATTACTTATTCTGTCCTTTACAACAAGCTGGTCCTTCCAAAGTCTACAACAGCATGAAAATAATAAAAAAAATATAAAAGCATTGTACATTATTGAATGATAATTGTTTTTGTTAATATACTTTGATATAGTACAAATAATAGGCTTATTTTTATTACATCAACATCCATAAACATGCTTTATGATAAGGAAATAATTAAGGTGGCTATTCAAGAGACAATACAAAAATGAGAATTCATATTTATGGATTCTCATAAGGATACTTATGTTTGTAAATAATATATTCCCATAGAAATTCATTTACCTTATCCCATGCATGTTTGTGTGTTTGAGTGAATGTGGAAGAAATCTGCACCCTTCAAAAAATCATTGATACTTCCAATACTGACAGTGATGACATTTTAAACATTTTCTTGGCATATTTTACTATTTCCACTCATGACAGTCCATACATGTTCTCTGTATGATTTTACATCATTTATGTAAAAGTGTATATTAAAATTAATAAGTTCTAACTTTTTTACTCAGAATTTGCTTTGTTTGCAACAAAGAAATTGAAGATGCTCATTTTGAAGTACCTGTATGTTTTGATTTTTTGTGATGTCCTCTTGTATAGATATGTTATAATATACAGCATGAAATAGCAAGAACTAATTAAGCCCTAGAATAAATTGAAATTAAGCTTCTTTTTTGCTTGTCATGATGAAACTATTTTATTTCTCAGTTTTTGCATAATTTTAATGAACCAGTTCAAACAATCTTTTTTTACCATTATTGTTTAAGCTATGATACTAGGTATTTTTGAAGTATTGGTCAGATTAATAATTTCAGCTCTCCAAACATATTCATAGTTATCAAGTAATGTCAAGCATTCCTCCAGTTAAAATTATAATTTTATTTATGTCCTGGTACTGGTTACAAAAGTTCTTAAGTTATACCAACTAAATTTCTAAAATAGTTCAATATACTTATGTGGGCTAAGCTGATGGTTTGAAATATCATTTGTGTAACCCTCCATCTCCTTTCACTTGTTTGGTCTATCCTGGATCAGTTTGTGCTTCTTGCCATTTCCCATACCATTTTCTGATAATGTGATGTAGTGACTGGATGTCCCCTAAGTAAAAAGAAAATCCAAAAATTATTTAATAATATGAAATGTTAACAAAATGTTATTCACAACAAGGCGAAAAAGATATTTGCCTAAGACCAAACACAAATAAGAAAACAAGTAAGAGGAAATAGAAAATAACATGATTGATGTATTCTAAAATTCAAATCAGACGTTCAAGTCCAATTAAGAAACAAACTTTGTGTTTTTTAATTACTGATGAGGTTACCATATACAGAAATATTTGTGCAAAAATTCATTATGGTATACCTCTAATATCTATGAAATTTCATATGTAATGTGAAATTGAAGCAGAGAATATTTATGTTTTGTGAGTTTTCGGTTCAATATTCTTTATTGCATAAATAAAAATGTTTGAATCTGTAGGCCACATATGTAATCACCTAGTACGATTTAATTTCTGAAAGTCCAGTGTAGTAGTGTTAAAATGAGAGGAATTAGTTAACAAATGAAAATTTAACAAGATACTTCACTTTTCAAAAAATTTAGTAACACCTTCTAGAATAGAAATCAGACAACTTATTTCTAGGGTTGATTAGTCAATCAAAAATTCATATTAATGTTATATCATTATGAGAAAACTGAGTAAGATTCAAGTACAAAATTAATTCTATTAGCTATTAGAAAAGTCAAATCAAACAGTTTTTGGAAGAACATTATGTGAAAAATAGCCTGTAAAATAAATTTCTATTTCTAAGGTCTTCCCCATAGTTTTTGATCTTGGATAGGAAAGTTTTACATTTACTGGAAAAGTATTTTATTAAAGTTTAAACTATAGTCCATATCAGTAAGTTATTCTAAACTATCATTAATTAGGTAATTTTTATCCCCTATTTTAAATTTAGTAAGTACCTAATTTACCATCATGAGATAACCTATGCACAACAATCTTTTTAGTTAATGTTATAAACACACATATTGTAAGAAATATTATTGGTATGGGTTCCAATCATTGATAAAGAAATCGAAGTACTTGCTGAAGACAATGATAATCTGTATGTTATATAAAAGACTAATCTCAAAAGGTACTTCACATATTCTGATGTAATCTCTACAATATAATAATCTCTCTAAAATATAATAACAAAAAGAATTACACATTATTATTAAATATTACATCAGAGAAATATTTGTATTTTCATTTTACTTTTTTTTATTTATATGGAATAAGAACATCATACATTTATAACATTGACATTAATTTAAATTGAACACTAATAAAAACACAGCCCTTGAGAGAACAAAAATTGGTGCAACATTTTTAAATCTATCTTGTGTCTATATATGGCAAAGTTGATTCCAGATTGATGTTGCAGATTTTTTTTTATAAACCACATTGTCAAATTAAGAATTGAAACTCCTGAAGTATATTTTGAACAATTTTTTTGTTTATTTATGTCAATAATTCAAATGGTTGTTACATTCAGGTGAAGGATTTATGAAAAATAAATAGTATAAGGAATTTTAAAATAAATTCAAATTATTGGCAACAAAACATTGATAAATAATTTGCATGTATCTTAGAGATTTCTTTTTCACATAAATCTACAACTAAATGAAAACTATATTTTACATATATTTATTCTATATTGGTAATGAAATTCATTTATTTTATATTTATATTATACAATCAATAAATAATATGTGCAGGTTGTTTAGGTATTAAATGAACTGAATAAGATTTAGAATTGAAACATGTCTGTAATGTTAATTTATTTTCAGACAAAATTTGAAAAGGTAGCTAAAATAATTTTATTACACACATCACAATTAAGTTGAGTCAGTACTCATGCACCCAAACCTAAAATATATCATTTTAGTTTAATTATTACAACAGAATTTTATGTTATATTTTAGATTGTTCTTTATTTAAATATTTGCGAAATTGAAAATTAAATGCAATGACTAATGTTTCAATTGGTAGTGTTAAGTAACATTATGTCAAAATTCAAAACTAATTACTTTAGTAAATTGATGTTATTGACCCTAATTAGAACCGCTTACAGTAAATTAAAAAAACCTAAGTCATGTTCGAAAGCTGGTTGAACACAGTTCGATTGTTGTTGATGAGGGGGGGTTCTAATTCGGATGTTTGGCGGGAGATGGCAATAGCGTGCCGGTGATGACGTCACGGGAATGTTCTACCTTAGCATCGTCAGTGATCCTCAACCAGGGAAATGTTTCTGAAATTTGGGGATTTTTCTCATTCTCCGCTCTGAAAATACAAAACCATTTTAAAAATGTCGTTTTATGAATTAAACAATGAGCACTTTTTTTCACTTTATCGAAGAATCTTTCGTAATAGCATTCACATTGCAGGTTTTTCATCAAATATCTTACTTAAGTGCAAGAAGCGTAATTACAGAAAAATTAGTCCAATTAGACAGGTAAACAAGAAGATAGAAGTTATTTTAAAGATTTATTTAGTATTTTCGAGTGGTTTATAATCTATAATATTACTCAGAAATGTATCGTTTGTTAATTTAGCAACGTAAGAAAATGAATCTTCTTCGATTAGTTTTTATGTAAGTAGATTACGGTACGATTGCTTAATCGTAGTCGCGTTATGTCCGAAATTAAATTCTTACGTAAATGAATTATCGAATTAATTCTAATTTTTATTTTGTATCTAGCCATGGTTTACATACGATTACAGGTAAATGGTAATTATGGTTTACATATAAATTAATTTATATGTAACGTTTAGTTTATTTCTTAATCGTTTATTAACTCGTCTATTTGTATGGTTTTTATTTATATCTTTATGCTTGCACGCTCAAACGTATGATTATTTTAACGACGATCGGGAATTTTGGGATAGGGCGTGGGAAATTTGTGAACCTCCGTTGGGTAAGGTTGGCGGCCATAGGTGGGTACCGCGGCTCGACCTACCAGTCGGCCAGAGTGAGAGGCTAGCGGTCGTTGTCGCTCCTGCCGCTTCGTTTTTTTCCGGGTAGTTTTTTTATTTTGGTTCTGTTCCTTCAGTTCGAGTTTTCGAGCATTGTGCTTCGTAGCGGTAATGGGGACGGCGGAGACGTGAGAGTGAATCGTACTTCGATTGAATCGTGCGTCCGGCACCGCGGTGTGAGAGAATCGGTTCGAGACACGATGTTCCGCTGCATTCCAATCTTCAAGGGGTGCAACCGGCAAGTGGAGTACGTGGACAAGAGGCACTGCTCCCTGCCCAGCGTCCCCGAAGACATACTCCGCTATTCGAGGAGTCTCGAGGAACTGCTCCTCGACGCCAACCACATCAGAGATTTACCCAAAGTCAGTATACTACTATTCACTCCGCACAGTACACGCCCATACGCCCTCCCCACCGCGCTACCCACAATCGATTTTGAAACCTACCTCCAAACTAACATTTTTGTACCGTCCTTTCCCGGCTGTTCGCTGTTGTTATTCCTTTGACAGGGCGTCTCTTTACCTATATCGGAAGTTTCTTTATTTAATTTAACTTGAGCCTAACGCTTGCAGTACTTGTATACTACTAATAACTGTATACGCGTCGAATATTACCCTACACTGAACAAACAGTGTGGGAATCTTTAAACGGTAACGATATTTATTTTAAAAATGTGAGAAACGTTGTATATTCTACTCTCAAATTTACTTTTAAAAGTATGGAGCTGGCACATACCAAAAAATCTTAAATACTTTTACAACACAAGATATACAAAATATGTTTCCCAACACAGGCAATCTTTTATTTAAGAATTGCCAGGAATTCTTTTACCATTGTAATCTTAATAGACAGCTTAATTAATTCAGACACTGAATCCTTACATATCCACCCTGGTTAAAAACAGTACTTAGCAAAGAAAACTAATTTCCAATCTTATTCTATTCCTGTATAATATATAAAGTTACATAAAATTGGGACAATTAATCAGTTTCTTGGGATAATTTCAGTTAAAATGTGGTGAAGAATATTATCAATAGTCTTACATATGAAGGATTAGAAAATGTTTTAGAGAAATGTTGGCAGAATATGTAGCAAAGGACTAAGATCTAAGTAAGGTCTATACTTTAATTGAAAAAAAAAATGAATTTATGGGGATTATTAAATTCTTGTGCTCTTGATTCTTAGAACTATCATTTTAGATGTATTTCATTGTATAATATAATGTATGATAGTAAACAGATGTATAAGATTATTTTATGTTTTAACTTTGCTAATGGTTTACATGATACTGGCTTGGCTATGGAATTGATTTCATTGTATTTTTTTTTAATTGGAGTAGTTCAGTCATTACATGATATATTTTTAATTTGAATTAATTATGCAATTAATACATTAAATTTTATAATATTTTTATTCTTTTAAATTATTTAGTTTACTTTTCATAACTTCTAGTTGTTTATTGTGGCAGTTGAAGTGTTTGCATTGGAACTTTCACTATTCCAAATGGTAACCAATTTAGTCACCTACTTTCAGTTTTAAGCATAATTTTTCTTTCTAACCCTTAAAGCAATAGTTGAAATTAAACTTTAATACAAGTATTGTAATTATTTATATTTTTAGTAATGCTTAGTTAAAATGTTGTGATCATTTTTAGTTTAGACACAAACTTCCAAAACATAACAATTTTATAATTCAATATCAGGGATATTGAGTTCAGGTTTTGATCTATTCACAAGTTAATGACGAAATTGGTTCAGAATGTATAGCATCTAGTTTAGAATAACCTTGAAATTTATTAGCATTAAATTGGAGTAATACAAGTATTGTTGACAGCATCTAAAGGGAATTTCCATTGTGAAATCTGTTGAATGTTTTATTCTCCCACTCAGTTATAGTTTTTTCCTTTACTTGTTTTGATTCTTTTGGAGTCAACCATCCTTAAACATAGGTTTTCAAGATTGATTTTGTATTATTTCATATTTAAATTACCGTTTTATGGTAAATTTTACGGCAAACTGAATATTTTCACAAAATCTGAATTTTCAAACTGCAAAACATGCTTTTTCAGTCATACTTGGGAATAAAAAAACATGAGATTCTGTTCCCTATCCCAGTACACATATTCAGATATAATAATTGCACCTTCTTTCATTTGTGACAGTATGACTTCTCTGATTAGATAATTTTTTTTGATAAATTATCTTGAGTGAGGTTGAACGAGTTAGGTTATATGACTAATTTGTAAAAATAAATCTTGCTTTTAACAGGAATTGTGTAATTATTCTGTTTAAGTTAGACATTTAAGCGCAATATGGCCTGAGATGCTAGCTGCACTTTAAACAAATATAAAAAAAGTTAGACATTTTATATGTCAATTGTGCTTATTTTTATTTTACACCTTTTTCTTTGATGGGTTAAATAAAATTATTTGTGGAGTAAGTTTCATAATGTACTGGAAAAGATAAAGATATCTAAGGGGGCAAATAGAAAATTTCAAGTATTGCACACAACATAAAGAAATTTAAATACCATTATAGTGTCTGTTATTATTACTGTTAATAAAGGTAAGTAGGTATCCACCTTTCAAATAATTATCTTAGGTTTATTGCATTATTATTTCTCTAATAATTTATACATTTTAATCTAATTTTGAACTGTAATTTGAATTCATTTAATTTTCAAAAAGTTTTGTTTCATTGATTATCTATAAAATAATGCACTATGAAATCTTGAAAATTTAGCATTATTAAAATGCTTCAGTTCCCACTACGGAATACATTATATAACTGTAGTATAGTGTAATAACAATTCAATGTATATTTTGTGGTAACAGAAGGGTTACTCATTTGAAACCTATTTTTCCAATTTTAATAATCCTATACAGATTACTAGGGATTCTGTGTAGTCTATTGTAGTGTGTCAAAATTGAATTCATAATTGTTAGCCTTTAATCATTTTCAACATTTTTTCAGAACTTTTTCCGCCTTCACAGGCTAAGGAAATTAGGCCTTAGTGACAATGAACTTCAGAGGCTACCACCCGATATCCAGAATTTTGAAAACCTGGTCGAATTGGACCTCTCCAGAAATGGTAAGTTTGTATATATTATGAATTAAAATAAATTATTATTATAATCTCATAAAGATAATCATCATTACATAATAAAAATTTTCATTTTCAGTTTTCTTAATTTTCTGTTTATATTAGTGAATATGAGATCATATTTGCGGTTGCATTTCATTGCCTATTTGGTAATTAACTAGGTGACCTCTCTGTTGAAAATATTTTAATTTAAATTTAATAAATTATTTTGGGTAGTAATAATATGGGACTGAGTTCTGTGTTTGTGGAAATGTTTAAATGAAATGATTTCATAATTGTTTAGAATTTGCAACAATAATTCACCCATATTTCTCATAGTTATTGGTGATACAATTTATTTATCTGAATTTTATTGTTTAACTAGTTCCTGAAATTTTAAAAGCAGATTGTAGAAGTTCTGTTAAAACACTACCAAATGAAAGTTGCTGAAATCTCATTTGAAAGAAATGTCATTATTTCAATGTTATAACTTTATATATATCTTACTAATGGCTAAAAGTAAATACAATTTCATTAAATTATAATTTAATTATGTGCACAGTTATATTTTTTTATTACTGAGATGTACACGTGGACTTTGTTTCATTATGAAATTTACTTTCACTGTCACTTGTTCACTTACATAGGAACACTATAATTTTATTGAATTAAAGCTTGCTGGATCTCAAATTTGTCACATGTTTCTATTATGAGAAGTCCATTTCAAAGTATGTTGTCATAATTCAATTACAGTTTAACATTTATGTATGTGTGTGTGGTATCAGATGCCAACAGGTTAGAAAAGAAAATCAGATTCCACCGCTAATTTTTAGATTCTGTCCACTCAAAATATTTGATTTTACTATGCCCTAATATAGGTTACGCTATACAGGTTAGTTACTAAGCCACTTATATAGTGAGAAAAATTGTAGTTATTCTCATTAATTATTATTCTGGAAAAAATATTATTATTGTTATTAATTATTGTTTAGATTGTTCCAAATTTTACATTCACGTTTTTCAAATGTGCTAAAGTGTAATGTACACATTTATAATTGAAATATTTATAACAGTGAGGTTCAAAATTGTTATGCCAATTGAGAGAGCCAATAATAGTTTTAATCATGTTGGTCTGTTTTAGTTCATTTGGGCCAATGTTTTGTGTATGGAATGGTGTTAGAATTGTGTGAGAATGATGCAGGTGAAATATTAACTTGACATATTTTATATTCTTTATTGGCAAGGAAAGTTTTTCCCTATTTTTATTACGAACTTGGACAGGAAATACGTTTTCTCTGGCTTCCTTTCCCTGCATCTGCGTCGTCACAGAACAGGTTTCGGGATGTTCAACATATTTGGCCTATAGAAAGTGAAGCGCGAATGGCCTTCTGAATTTGGTTTAATTTTTAGTTTCATTTCTGATACTTTGAGAGATATTTTATCAAAAAATTACAGAATTTTTGCAGAAAAAGAATGTACAATTTACATTCTTTGTTAAAGGTTGCAATATGTGTAAGCAACGCTCACGTTGCTTCTTCACAGTAATGAGAAATCTTCATCGACCCTATTTCATCCGATAACATTTTGCCGTTTTTGATTTATTTTCTGACTATTTTGTTTATTTCTTGTCATATAAAAGACGTACTCCATGGTTATTGAGAGTGATTTTTTAAAAATATTCTAACTGTATAAAGAAATTGTCTCCGCGGTATTTAAAGTTCAACACATTTATGGTATCTGGAGGTCTCTGAATAGTATCACTCGCGTTGTTATCTGGCCCATCATGGAGAATTTGGTACTGTACTAGACCGGTTTCCGCTTCTCGCCCCAGTCAGTAGCAACCTGTTAACACTGCAGTGAGGCACTCGCGTACTTCGATTACCGTTGAAGGACCCCCGCCTATCAACAACGCAGTTACTCAGAAGGATAGAGTAGTAGAACAAGACAATCGCACTAATGATTATAGAGTGTACCATATTATTTTTGTTCACAAACAAGTAAGATCGATTGTTTTCAGAAGGCGAAGGCATTTTTACGGGACGTCTTTTTTGCGCTCTAAATATTAGTCTACGTAAGCGCATATCTGAAAGTCTCAGTCCGCAGTGTAAAGGACATTTAAAGCGTCCAGTCTCGATTGCGTAAGCGGACTGAGTTGGAAAAATAATGAACGATTAAGTCAGCAGAAGGCAAACAAGAATTTCGAGATTGTTTACTTCTAATATCTCATGAAATGTCTTAACGCGTATTTATCCGTAGGAAAAAATATTAGGCTCTGTATACATCGAATTTAACCCTAAGTATTTGGACATCTGAAGTAATGTCAGTTGTTTGAAATTTCGAGGCTCATAATATCCTCGTCAACACTTGAAATTATAGTTGCCGTAATTCTGCTAGAAGATTTAAAATAAAACTGTCTCCATTCTGCCCTGCCTAAAACGATTGCAGGTGAATTAATGAACCCCTAATATTAGAACCTTAGGTAATACAAGAATTTTTTCTCGCGCGTAATATTCTTCTCAAGTAGCTTCTGTTTCGTCACTATTTTGTGATCAACCCTTTTTTTAAAAAAAGTGTGGTCGCGAACCCCGTAATTACAGTTTTACATTGATGTAACAGATATAAGTTATACTGAAGTCATGGATATTTTCGCTCATAATTTACCTGTAATGAGGTTAATAAACTGCGCCCACTTTAGTGTCAGTTATTGCGCAATCGGAATATTCCGAGTATCTATCCATCAGGTTAAAAATCCAGCCCTGTAACTTTTCTTTATTTAGTGCCAGAGTATATTTTATTTCTTGATGCCCTCATCTTTCATTTGATTATTTTTAGTTTTAGTTGTGCCCTACATATTCGGTATTTTGAATATATCTGTGACTGTTTAACCTGTCTCAAATATGAATTTTATCTTTTAGATGTATTTTCTAATACATTTCTGTGATGTTTCCTATATATGTTGTAAGCGGGTTTATGCTTCTATTACTGATAACGCTTATATATTAATATAACGGTAGCATGAATATAGTAAATTTATTTGATTTTATACCTGCGTGGGCTCATCTCGGCGACGGTTCCCATTGCGACTGTTAGTTATGTCGATACCGTCGTATCTTCTTTCGTGAGCCTTAAAAGAACAGCAACGAAATCGCCACAGTTTTACAGAAAAATCGTTAGTTTTATTTTTATTCTACATTTTACAGCTTTCACCGCGAAATACTTACCGAATTTTTAAAAGCGAATACAATTTGACTTATTATTTGTAATACGTCTCTTCGTCTGGTTATTTGTCAGCATATTAGTCTGTCAGTTTATAATAGAAGTTTTAGTGATACATTCCTAAAAGACTTCATGGTTGAAATGGCTTTTGGCTTATCCACAGCGACGACAGTAGGCATAATTATTGCGGTTTTGGGCCTATTATTTTTGTCCTTGTTACTTATTTTTTTTACTTCAACAACCCGCGTCATGTAGTAGTGCTATTGTAGTAATTGAAATTGTAGCGAAAATAATATTTTTATGAATGAAAGCATCAAGCAATATATACGTACGGAATGTTTTTAGTCCAATAAAAAAATCCGTGCGATTATGTCTCTTGCATGATTTGGGGTTAGATAGACTGCGAATTATAGCCAACAGCAGTTGTTAACTAGCCCACGGGAGTAAACTTCAACTTAGTGTAGCAACTGCATAGACATGTTTGATAGACACTACTAACCAAACATAGAAGTCTTTAGTTGAAGGGAGCACTACTACTACTATTGTTAGTATAACATCAATTGTCATTATGTTTAATAGACTTCAATTTAAAAATGTATAGAATAATTGCTGTTAGGATCACAGCGTATGGCAATTCCGGATTTTGACGATCTTCAGTAGTACTCGGTAACTAGACCGATTGTTATTTGTGGTGGTGGCCAAAGGCCGTAACCTGTCTCCGATCGAATATACGTGTTGAACTGAAAAAATGGTTCTCCCAAATACGAATTTTTCCATCCGGTTTTAGGCCCACATGTAGGACAGGGCTAGGTTTAGTGTAGTTCACGGAGAGGCTCGTCACTTCCATTGGGGGCCTCTGTCCCATTGATGAAACCGAACGAAGGACGCTCACAGTCGTCAGACGCAAACACATGTAGTACCGAGACCTACAGAAAAAACAAATCCGGCCTAGAGCCCAGCTGCCGCTTCTGTCTCCGCCGTCTGCGACTTCTCTCGTCTCGGGCTATAAATAACGGGGTAATGACGGTGAAATTATCTTTCGCCCCGTTTCACTCTCCCTTTCTGGGGCGTCCACGCGCTGCGTACGTATCCTACAGTCCGGAGCCTGCTCTAGGACACGTAATTGCACCAAGTAAATGCATAATAGATTTCGACACGTGGATATTGTCTGTATGTGCGCTCATACAGACGCTCATATTTATAAATCGTTCGATTTATAAATATTCGTTCGTATTACGCAAGAAACCCTCGTGATTTTGACATAAAAAATTACATTGTATTATTCATTAATTCGAGCTTTTTGAGCGGGATGTACGCAATAGACACATTCAAAATCTATGATCGATGTACCCCCCTCCTACTTTTAACTATTGCAACTAACGCTTCAGAGTACATAATTCTGCAATGCTGACAGGAAACAGAACTCATTCATTGATAAATACACTCGTCTTCCATAAGATATGATATCATTTTTATAACTGTTAAGTGTAATAGCGCAAAACTTTCCTTTAGCTTATATGAGCTAAATAAAACAGCAGAGCGATTTTTTTTACTTACTAGAGCCCCCATTACATCTCTCCAATGTCAAGATCCTACAAAATTTTCCCTAGAGATTTCGAAGAATTTATTATGCCCTTTGACCTGATTTAATGTCTATATAATTTGGGGTCGTTCACTCGTATTCAAAAATACAGTCGGGCGTGTTGCGAGAAATTTATGCGTCGTAATTATTTAATTCGTGATTCGTGCACTGCTGTGAAACTCAGAGGCACGCAAAATAAAAACATTTCCCAGCAGGTTATGTTAAAGTACTGAGTATTTTTTCTGCATTTTCTCCTTCTATATTAAGTTAGGTGAGGGTAAGCTAAGTCAAATTTAGCTCGATTCAGGTCCGACCATTCCAGTTCAGTAAATATATCAGTTGTCCATTAAACTGTCGATGCGAATAAATTGTAGCTCTCAGTCGAGAAAAGACACGCAAAGGCCTCCATGTGGCGGGACAGGGATAGGATTTTTTTTCTCTGAATCGAGGTCTCCTGTCCTTAACGAAGATTCGCGGGGATAAAAAAGAATGAGCCCACGATGATGGCGAAATAAATTAGTTTAAACTTTAAATTTAAAAAGCCAGTCAGTCAGCCTGTGAGCAAAACTTTCTCTGATGCCAACCGGACGAGAGTATGAATTATAATAAAAACTCAGATTTAATGCCTATTAGAGAAAGTCAACACGAAAAAATTAATCCACTTAGCGATCGACAAAGAAAAAATGAGATGGGCGGGCACCGATAGAGATTTCCTG
This sequence comes from Lethocerus indicus, assembly GCA_019843655.1. Classification (NCBI taxonomy): domain Eukaryota; kingdom Metazoa; phylum Arthropoda; class Insecta; order Hemiptera; family Belostomatidae; genus Lethocerus; species Lethocerus indicus. The sequence continues at coordinate 6,434,390 of JACDQD010000007.1, read as the reverse complement.
TGCGGCTGGCCAAAAGGATCCCACTTGAAGGAAGTCCCTATATATGTATATATATATATATATATATATATATATATATATATACACAGGGAGAATAATATTGTTCTCCTGAATACAAAGGAGGGGTGGGTTGTCTGCACTATCAGGGAGTTATATATAGTGTTGCCACGTACGCGCCTGCACTGGCCACTTACATTCCCTACTTCCGCAGTCGGTCGCGCTTCCTTAGACGGCGCCCCATCGGCAATTCCAATAGGAAAAGAATCCACCTAGCGCCATCAGACTTTATAGGCGGACGCAGGACACAAAGGAAAAATGGTTTTTGCACTGATTACTGTTGCTATTTATTGTGGAAATAATTAACAATATTGGATCTAATTTCTAGAGCCTTTGTTGAATTTTTAATCGAATTTTAGTGTTTTTGTTATGCTCAAATTTTCCCATTTGAGTCGATTCTGAATTACCAACTAGGCGCCGTTGTGTACTTATTCTAAAAATAAAGTGATAAATATTTGAATGTTGTATCGCTTATGAATTATGGTATTAAAATATTCAACGGAGAGTTATTAGAACAGTGAAATTAAACCCAAGATACCGAGATTTTCAGATTCCGAAGACTTCGTTTAGGTACTGACCGAATACATTACGTTCGGACGACATTAAAATACAAATATTTTGTACGTTTGCCTTGGGACCGCGAAGATTGCCTCGCGTGATGTACCGTCTGCTCTCACTCGTTCGACCAGTCCGGTTCGGCATCCGGCCTTCGTGGAGAATATCGATCGTGCAATTACCGAACGCTACCGAAAATAGAGGCCGAAACCGGTCCAGGACCAGACCGAACGGCCGAAAGGATACATCAAACGGGCATTCCGGACCCCTGCCAAACATTTGAAACAATTGTAGTTTGAAGTTAGATTCGATTAACATCCAAAATGAAGTCATCATTAGCATCCTGTTAGAGCGGGTTTGATTTCTGTTTTGAGAACCTTCCATTGATTGTATCGGAAACTTGGGACATACGCGAGTTCAAGCGTTTAAGTTTGAAAGTAACTATTATAATTATTGTTTTTAGCCTGGGTTTTCAGCCTTCCGTGTTAACATTTGTATAGTTGTATAGTTTAGTTGAATTTATATTTTTAGTTTCGGTTTTACCGATTTTGGTTTACATTAATTTACGGTGCTGTAATCATTTCTGATAGTTTCCGAAATGACTTTCATTCTGGGAAAATTTATATATTTATATATATTAATGTATATATAATTGCCAGATTTAGGTTTTTGAGTAGTCAATCTATTTAAATACCCTCCAGATATTGGGACTGTTGGACTATTACGAACAGTTGGAGTTGGGCTGTTGTATGGGCTATTACGAATCTGGACAAAGCTCCCGTCGACAGTCTTAGGAATAATTGTACCGGATCGATTTCTTTAATGACCGTGTTTATTTATCCGCAAAACTCTTCCAATTATTTGGGCCAGAATTCTGCCAGTCGGCCGACGCGTGCCGTTGTCGTGCCTAGACTGGCATACGCACGACAGATCGTATTACATACAGGCGTTGGCCCCTTTACGTCATCGCTGCGCGATTACGTTAAGTGAATCACAGCTAATTGAGGTTGAATATGCACGTGAGTCATTGTACTTGTGCCATTGTAACAGAGGTTGATTTGGATTTATACTTTACATCTGTGGTTTTCTGTTGGGATTGTTCGCATAATTTTTAATTCATATGTATTTATTATTTTGGATCACTAGAAAGTCGTTTTTTTACTCTACTTCTTAAAGTTTAAATTTAGTCCATATTGCCTAGAATCCATTGCTTCGCAGTTGATCGTTTTTGTTTGAACACCTAAGTAAATATTTTCTTATTTATGTGGCATATATCGTTTGATTTAATAAGGAATAATAACGTTCAATTTACGTTGATAGTGTATAAAATATAAGTAAACTAACTATGAAAAATTTCAAAGAAATGTTGACTCACATATCTCGTGTTTCGGGCTTTCATTTTTATATGTTTTGTTAGACCATTTATTGTAATTACTTGATTCCAGTTAAGGATATTATTCTGAAATTATAACAAGATCGTTAGGAGAGACAGTGGTTATGTACGTTAGGCAGTTTTTTCTGAGCGTGAAACGGTAGGAAATGTTTCTATACACATTTCTTTTGTTTGTTGTTGCTTCAGTCAAACAAAATAAATGATCAGTCTTCTCCGGCTACTAATTAGTTCCAAGGAGACTCCGAACACGATGCGCGGAAGAAATGGAGAACGGGCGTCGTTTGTGTCCTACTGCGCATCTCAGTTTCCTTAATACTTTTTATCGGTTAAGGTTCTCATTGGGAGAGCGCTGTGATATAACCGACCTTCAACCCAAAATAGGTTATTGCCAGTGCTTTATGTCTGTTTAGATTGTTGCTCTTTTTTTCTGTAAGCGCGACCTGAGCGGGGAAAAATGGGGTCGTTCGGTAACGACCGGACGAGGGAGAGCTTGTTTAATGACCCCACTTGGGTTCGGAAGCGGGGGGTCATGAAGTTGTGCGAAGTTGGCACAATTGTTTAAGGGTTGAGCGACCTGGCTTGGCTTCCGATCGTGGGTGGAAATGCGTCCTCCTCGGACTTTTGGACGATTGTCAAAGGAATTTACCGTTTTCTGAATAGTCGGTCGCGCCAATTTTATTTGTAATTCCTTTTGTTTATTTACCTCTTGTAAAAGTATAACCCGTTATGGAGGAATCATCTTGGGCTAGTATTTCTTTTTGTATACAGATGTTCCTTTTTTTGTGGTTTTGTAACGTGATATTGAAGTGATGTTGAAAACTAGAAGATAGCCGAAACCTAAGTAAAAATATTAGAATTTCTTCACTTTGGAGAAAACTCCCATGCTGAAGGAGTTCCGCGTGAAATTAGATAGTTTTTACTTTCAAGTTACCTCATGCAAGAGTCAGTCCTACGATATATTGGCGTTAGTATGGGCTTTACAGGATTCTCTCGCTTTTAGTTACACGCACATCAAAAAGGTTTCTCGTTGCTCTAACATTTGTTGGTGTTGAAATTTAATACTATTGTACCTGCTATGAATGTCTGGAGCAATTTTAACTATAGGGTTCGGCGACACGGCCGGTTAGCACGGTCTTTACGGTAATAATATTGTGTTTGGCTTGAGAAAAATTCGAGTTATATAATTGAGGTTTATAAATGATCTTGTGTATCTTTGTTCAGTTAAGCGCGCGGTTTAGAGTCAACATAGAATTGAAAATTAGCAGATGAAGTTATTGCGAGCCTTATCGCAAGTAAGCTTATCACTATTGTTGTTGTGGGTGTGATCGAATCTTTGGCTGATTGACCGCGAAGGTTAGAAATGTTATACCCGTGCGATACTCCGTTTGGCGACTGAACTATCGGGGAAGGACAACGAAATATATGAGTTGAATTAATCATGATCCTCCTCACGTTTTTTAATATTTTTCCACAGAATTCCTGTGTTTTGCTTGTCCTATCGCCTAGCGATATATTTTCAATTAATAGTTTATGGACTGGGGAACCATTTTTTATACTCCAACTCTTTTTTGTATTTCCTCTTTCGTATCAAATGGTTTGCCTACCTAATAGAATATAATTTATCACATCTGTTTTATTTTATCTACGTTGGCACGAAATGGCAACTTAACACTGATAATGTTATATTCAGTTTGCCCAAGTTCTAGAATGAGTCAGTTTAAAGTGGGCGGAAGATGGAGAGCCATCATAAAAACGTGTTGTTCCAACCCGGACCTTTCCGAATAAGCGAAGAGTTGAAGAGCGGAGGAGAATAAACGGGACCACGGCAAGAGTTACAGGCTTAAATTGGGTCGAGAGCGTTATTAAGTGGGAATAATTTCGTGGGTCTCTCATAGTCAGCCGCTCTCCCAGGAAATTGCCTTAACTGGGCCCTGAAAGACCTCCTATAGTCCGTGCGGACTCGGCCTCCGCCCGTTTTCAGGGATCGGGGTAATTTGTTATTCATTTATAAGGGCTATTCCGGAGTAGAAAAAGAGCTGTAAGTCAAGACCGTAAATCCCCTCCGCCCCTTTTAAGAAATTAAATACTTTAGAAGTTAAAATCGTGAAAGAAGAATGGAAAAACCGTTGGCCTTGACTTCGTATACTACTCTGTGCAAAAGTGCACGATTGTGCAAGTCCCTGCCTTTGTGTTGATCATTCCGTGAAGTATCATACTCATATCCCGCTGTATTATATTTACTAGAAAACATTACCTTTTAAATATAATGTCTCAATTTTATTATGAATGTGCAAAACAGTTTCTGGAACACATTATACAGGTAGATAATTAATTGGTTTAACGAATTAACTATTATTAAATTGTCTTTAATTAATTCGGGTACTATTAGAGTATAGTATTTTCGATTTGGACGCATGATAGTTTGTATTGTCCCGTGACATACACTGGAAATCTATCGCATGACAGATTGCCACCACACCTTTTCTCCAGCGAAACAGTTTCAATGGCCATAATCTTATTTTCCAACCTAAACTTAGATATAACTGTTATCGTGATATCAGTCTATGTTTCTAAGATCAAAAATATCAATATTTTTATCCAGCCTAGTATGGTCGGTTTGGTTTCGTTATGGTTGTTGCATTCGATTTACAATTTTATATTATAAAATTTAATTTATAAAGATTTATATTTATATATTATACCTTGTTTGTGACAGGCAAGGCCAAAGGATATCTTGTTTCTTGGTATGCCTTGAAAGAGCATTTCGAAAGGTCGTTTAAGTTCTATTATATTTCCTGGAATCGGGCGCAAATTGAGAATGTATTGTTATTTTTCAAAGTCTCTTCTGCTTTCTTTTTTTTTTAATTGTACACTCAATTATAACATAATTATGTGTACAAGTGTTGAGTGTATGTTTCTCAGTTGAATGACTTGACAAAAGAAACCATCCAATGACGGCACTTTTCACAAAGCATGAAATAATTTATGGCTTTGTATAGCAATTCTACGGGCTAAGAAGATCTCAGACCTCTTCTGCTTGGATTGATATGGTCGTAAGTTATTTTCTTTGTACTGCCTGAAAACCGGCAGATTGCGCCGCCTGCTTTAGCCGTTGAATACCGATCTGATGAATAACTGGTTTATGGAAGACTTTCACTTGGTAAGGTAACTCTAGAAGACTTACCGGTCTCTCTACCACATACCTGACCACATCGTTTCCATTACAACTCACTCTCAACATCTCTTCTTCCTCCCTGTATTTTTTCAAACCTCCCTTATCTTGTTAAATGGATGGGTTTAAATTTAGATGTTTTGGTGTTGTTCTCGCGTACTAGGGATTTAGGTTATTTTAGTCACCGGTTAATAGGTTCTTCCGGCTGGTATGGACATATATAGAACCCACTACGAACGATAAAATGCTGGCCATGCTCGCTTATTCGAGAAAAGAACTGCAGTTTTCCCGGGGTCAGCAAGATATATATATATATATATATATATATATATATATATATATATATGTATACATACATATCCTTTTAAATTGGGTAATACTCCAAAAAATCATTAAAAGTCTCGTTTGAAATAACAAATAATCTTAATTGGTTTCACAAGAATTATTTGTTATCTTGTCCCTATTTTCTTTCTGTTCGCTATATTTTATGAAAGTTATTTATTAATAGTTCACAAAGTTAAATTGTAATGGTTTCCGTGGAATCCCCACTTATTTTTTATTTTGGGATGGTGGTGGAAATCGGGTCAACATTTGTTATTTATAATATCAGCAAGACCGCATTTCATTTCTCAACTTTGATAGAGCAAATTAATTAACGAGTCTATTAAAAGTGCTGTTTAAAGTTGGGGCGCATACATGCGGCGAGAGAAATTACAAGTTTCCTGAAACAAAGTTCTGCCGATTAATGATTCCCTTACTGCATTACTGCTGCAGGGTTAGTTAATTTTGGAGACAAGTAAAAATAAGTGTGTTAAGTTCCAAAAATATGTTATTCTATTATATAAAAATGTCAGTCAGTGTATTTCCTTTTGATGGTAAAGAAAATCAGAGGGATAAATAAATAATAAATTGTAACGCGTAATGGCGTAGTTAGTCTTATTTTGCAACATTGTTATACTTGTACATAAAATAGTTGGCTTTATAATAATAATAATAATAATAAACATTTAATGGGTTCTAATTACTAATGTCTGCTTGAGTGTCTTTGAATTTATTGTCACTAAAGAAATAATTGCAAATAAGGAATTCTTTTGTAGAAATAATCGAAGATATAGTATGAGTTTATGCAAACATGAATATAAACCTCTGCTTGTGTAATGCAAGTTTACATTTCAATACGTTTTATGACTTATTCTTACTATGAGTTATTCTGATTCATAGGTTATACTTACCGCACTCCTTAACTCCTTTCTTTCTTCCTTTGTAGATAGGGGAGTGTTTAAAAGGAAACATATTTAATTTCGTCACGTCTTTCCTCACCTGTGAAGCTGCGCGTTTTCCGCATTTCTCAGTCTGGTTTAATGCGACGAAGATAAACGCCGTGAAATTTACCGCCGCCGCGAAAAATGCGAGCGGCGAACTATCCGCCCGCAATTGGCCACTGGGCTTAGGTAACGCTTAGGTACCGTAACGGGAACGTGCTCCGTGTTCTTGACGGGGCCCGGTGCGCAATTCAGAACTACGGCGGACTTATCGCGTCGGAGATAAGAGTTGGCTTACTGTTTATGCCCCTCCTCCCTCCCCCCCCCCCCCCCTACCGTTGTCAGCGTCGTCAGTTCCCGAGGTCGTGAAATGAATTCTGGTGGAACTTCTTATATTAATACCGTCGAGCGCGGTGTAGAGGAGAAACGCGTAGGAGATTTATCGCACACGGAATTAGAGAAATCTGGTGATTAATATGCCTTCACTCATATCTGCTTCGTTTTACCTAATCTCTTTTGTTCAACCCTGGTCTAAACGGTAAAATTCTGTCGGTTAAAAAGGGTTCTCATGCGTGTTGGGTGTCGGTATAACGTCATCGGTCCGAACAAATACTGCGCATTTCGGACTATCTTTGAAATTCCAGTATTATCAAAGATAAAATTGTGAGCAGTCGATTTGTTTTTTTAATGGCATCAGTGCCTGCTTGTCCTATCATCTTGAAATCTTGCCATGTTTGGTATGTAGACCCCAGGTTAATATTGCAACAGACTGTATTTCCTGCTGTGGTTTACTTCGATCCATTTTTTAGACTCCACCGATAAATATTATAATTTTGAATGTTATTTGTATTTAATAATTGTTAAATAAAATAAATAATTTCTTTCAGCGGCAGCGAAATTCGGTGATGACACAGTCAATTCGATATAGTCGTCCTGCTATTTCGTCCATTCCTATTCTTACCCAATAAGCTGTTTCGTAATGCTCTCCAAATGTTACGCAATCGTTTATGTGGCTCGATGAATGCCTAACTTGTACTGTGGGACACTTTTCTACCGCTACAGATATCACCGGTAGCCTCTCCTACTAATTATTACTACGGATACTGTTAATAGTCGCGAAAAATGAACTATTCGGTTCTAATTTCTGCGACCTATACAATACAATTGGGAAAACGTATTAGTGATCAAAAAATGCCAACGTGGTTTCTACTGTTTTATCCAATTTAGGAACTGAGAATCGACAAATATAAAATTATCCGTTGTAAGTGGTAAGAATTCTTAGACGCGTTAAAGCATTTTATTTTATTGCACCTAAATCTGATACTTAATATCTAATATTTTTTCGGTAAAATTTTAATGTTTACTGTCACTGAAAAATGTTTTCCTTTGGATGTGTTAGCACATTTGTTTAAATAAATTGTATAATACGTAAATATTTAATTACTTCCAATAAGGCTCGGAGGGTCGATCTTGTCTCCGAGTTTTGGGGAAGCCTTTTAGTTGAAAGTAGCCAAATGTAACAAGCTTAAATTGTGAGAAAAACTTATGTCGACTTTAAAGTAATTTAAATGGTCAAATAAACTTGTTCTTATGTTAAATTCTTAAAATATATCGATTAATGTTTAAACATTTTTATTATAGTAGCGATATATTTTGTAATTTATCATGTTCCTTTTATCAACAAAGTAAAAAATACTACAATAGATAAATAGGAGCGCCGCGTGAGGACCAATATTGCTTCTTTGTAGGTGAATAATGTAAATTAAAGCTGCAATTCTTTACAAGATCATTTATTCTTCATAGAAGTTAGTCTTGTTTCTTTATTTTTGTGAAAACCCCAAATAATCAGGTTGGGCAGTTATAAAGTAGACCTAAAACGCAAATCGTAGCCATTATCTCGGCGCAATATTATATACCTTTTTGTTGAATATAAAACCGGTTTGCGTACTCTCCCCAGAGTCCTCACATTCCTTACAACCCCTACAATTCGGGGAGTCTGCATCGTCGGGAATACTTTTATAAGAAGGGGATCAATAAAGGGGGAGGAGGGACCAGAACGACGATAGGGCCCGAAGTCCCTAAAAGCCTACAGGTCCCTTGTCTTCTCCGGATATGGCCCATATTCCATTTTATGGTTTCCACGGGTGACCTGTATAAAAGCAAAAGGGGGGAATGACCTCCCCCGTGGAGCACCCCCCTTATATTGAAGGTATATTATGAACATACAGCGCTTAGGGTATATGTGGCAGTATTTCCTAAATAACATCTGCGCGGACTCAAAAGTATATTATCGCCATATCAATTTTATTTTTTAAGATTTTAATACAAAAAATATCATTTTATTTATTAATAATTAACAAAGCAACGATAACTTATTCTAGTAGCTCTTACATACTTACCTCGAGGTCCCGTTCTTGAACCGAGGAAAGAGTCCGTTGAAAAGTGTTTGGGCCATTGGTGTTAACCCGTTAATGGGGCTCTCGTTACTACAATAGGCGAATTGTGATATTGTTTTTAGACTTGTTATTGTTTAATGACCCACTTAATGTGTAGAGACCGTATAGAAGAAAAACAGGACAGCATTCTACTTTGGCGTTGTAATTGACATAAATCATTATATTGTTGTTAATTGCTAGCTGTCTAAAATACAGGGGAAAGTATTACTTAATTAAAACTTAATTAAATACGAGAAAACTAAAGTATTAAATACTTTTATGTAATAATAATTTAAATGTTATACATGTGAAATACAAACAGCCTCACCAGTAATTTTCTTATTGTAATAAATCTGCTGTCATTTCCAGTTTTATATGCTGCATTAATGTTGCATAATAAATGGGTGCTTCGGTAAATAAATTCATATAGTTCGATTCGTCCATGGTTAATAAAACAAGAGCTAGAATTAGTTTGGATTTGTTTTCGGCATTGGGGCGACCTATTTTTATTCTGAATATTCGTGCCCTCGAGATAAGTTATTTGCATTGCTCCCAGTAGATGTTTAATACGAATCGATTAGCGAACGATTTGTCCTAGGAAGGACGAATATTGCCTTCACATACTGTCTAATATTGAAACGACCTTCGGATAATGTAAAACAGGAAAATAATACTAGTGGAAACAGATTTCGTGGATTTTGTAAGAGCGGTCAGTAAAACGGTTCCAGTACGCGTGTGTAGAAAGTGATCCGGTTACGGTGCGTCTGCGTAGCCCAAATTGTAAGGGCCACCCGTCCTCCATAATGTGATCACAAACAAGTTTAGAGATGCCCCTTCGACCTATTACTATAAGGGAGTCGGGTTTCCCCGGCTAGGTTGCCTTTAACCTTATTAAATATTGAACTGTTTATTAGGTTTAACGTACTCGGAAAATGCAATGCAATTTGTAACAGTCTGCGGAAGTTACTTAGTACTGCGGAGTTAGTAATCGGTCCTTCGGGGTCCGCAGTCTAGATGAGCCAGCAAATTGATGTACTCGTGCAAATCGAAAGTGGGTCTTCATCGTTATAAGAGAACGAAATTTCGGGTTTCCACAGTCATATACTGGAATAGAATTCCTGTATTCGCTACGATATTTCCCTTCGGGACGGATCTAGTAGTTACATACAATGAGTAGCGAGGAAAATAGTAAATGGCTGAATATAGCTCTTGTTACGTAAGTCGCTTGTTTTATTTCGGATATTGAGGTGGAAGCCTTAATTTCAAGATATTGGTTCCAAAAATATGTATGTGCATTAATAGAATGATTATAGATGATTCTGACAGGCAGTCAGAGCCTGCTTAAAAATAGGATACAACCCACGAGTACCTAGCGCACACAGACAGTAATTGTTGACGTTTAGCGTACAATGATTGCTTATCAATTCAATCAACTAACTAATCTTAGATTGGGCTTTTTACAGCACATACTCCGTATTAGATACTTATCAAAATATCTTGCACTATAGATGGATAGTTTAGACGTTTAGAACCTGGAAATTTTAGATTTTCATTTTTATACGACGATTTCTCATATTTCTTACCGAAAAATTGTTGGGCTATGAAATTTTGTAATAGTCTCGTGCATTTTTCCTCGTTCTCTCGTGCGTTAGATCGAGTCCGAAATTTGTTCCGCAGAGATACGGCTAACGGCAGTTGAGAAGTCGATTAGGGAATGATTAAATTGAGATGCGGGATGATTCCTTCGGTCGGTGGGCTGATGCGCATTGAATATTTTATAATCATTCCTTCCCCTCTCCCTCGCCGTGAGTTTGCCGTCCCGCAAGGAGCCATTTAAAGTGTGCGCGTGCGTGTGCGTGGTTGGACACGTGTGAGCCCCGTGTGTCGCACGTGTCGCCCCCCGACTCTTATCCGGCGCTTGACCTCGCCTTTGTTTTTTCACCGACCGAAATTTCTTATTTATTTACAGTCTGGGGACCGGTTAAATTATTTCGTCCTTCCGCTGATGTATTTAGTGTTCGGCAACGGCCTGAGCGCTACTATTATTGATCACTGCACCGAGGTTCTAATATCGAACGATGCCCAGTCCTAATCGCCGTACGACGGATAATTGATTGGGCACTGGTCCGAGATTGATAACAGTCTATTTTAAATTTATACCACATTCTGGAGATTACATCATTTCTCTGATTGGTGATTCCCATGCAAGAAACTATGTTGAATGATTGGGTGATTCATATGGTAGTGAATAACTAGTGAGTGTCAGAAGTTTTTTCTTTTATCATGATAACGTTCTTAGGCGAGTTTGATTTTATTTGAATGAATCAAAGCTGGTTGGGATAAATCCGTATCGATAAATGAATATATCTGCGTTTTTGATCCTTTGATTTTTTTTAAGCTGCGTGTAGCATTTTATGAATAGTTATCAAACGATAAGCGGATTAAATAAAGTATATGGCATTTTCTTTTAAAAATTTACCTGTGCCTACCTAATGGAAGACGTTTTTACTGAAAATCTTACTTGTCTAAGTGACCCACCAACGTACTAGCGGAAAGGTATCGAAAGGCAAAATCGAGCAGGTGAAACCTGTATAACGAAAGACCCCGCGGAGGAGGTCATCACAGTAACCATGGTGTGCCAATCTCCCGCAGAAAACCAAACAGGCTTTCCCATATAAGTTTTTATCCTGATGAAGGACTTGTTTTTGGACAATATATTTTCTCAACTCGAGGGCTTGTATTAACATTCGTCCGGATTTTTATTTCGAAATATATTCTTCTCTTTTATTGCGAGCACTGTTTTAGTGGCCTCCAGTAATTAAATATAAATTTGAATTTAATTCAAAGTTTTAAAATCTTGTGTTTTGGCGGTCATTAGGATGTTGGAAATAAATTAAAAACTAAGGTTTAAATGGTCTGGTTAAAAAGTGTTGTTTTACTCGGCTTTAACAACTGCGGGCAGCGGACGGGGCTCAGGTCGGGTCAGGATAGCGTTCGCCGGAAGTCCTCGGGACAGGAAGCGTAATAACGCGTCATCGTTGTCGGTATCACGCGGAAAACCAATGTATCACAGCGTCCTGTAGATCAGGGCCCCTCGCTCGAAGCAGTCTTTTCAATAAAACTAGAATTTTCCAAAATATTTGTGAGGATGACAATAACAATTCGTTTTTAAAATTGAATCTACAACAAGCTATCGTAGCTTTACAATTGAACGTATCAATAATACCCGAAATAAGCAGAATATGGAAGTGGCTGTGGCTTAATAATAAATAATACTGTTAGAAGATTTGATATTTTCTTGTTTAAGTCTTTTGTATTCCAATGTATATTGTGAAGCTGTTAATCAACGCTTTCCTGTAGGAATACAAAATTGCAGTATTTCGGTATACCTAATAATTAAATCGTTTTCAATTGGACCTAATTTTCATGTAGGACAAGGTCTAGAGTTCCTTGTTTTGAATGTACACGTACCGGATTTTTTTAAAACACCATTCGAAGTTTTGTAGGCACTGCCAAGTGGAAAATTTCCAAACGTAACCAATTTTGTTTTGTTTTGAGTGACAAAAACTGGGCCATAGCTGTAATGTTTGGAATTTCCACGGTGTTCGAATTAACTACTGGAAGGCTCTTTTGTTTGTTTCATTCAATGATGTTTTGACGTTATAATTTGGTTACATTAACATAGATGTTAATTTCTTTCCCACTTTCAACAGTTAAGCACCAATTTTCGTGCCTGTTCAATATTTCGTCTGTTCGCTTTTAACAATGGCAATGAACCCTTATCTATTAAAGAGCACGAAGGAGAAGTTAATAAATGGTCTGCAATTAGTTGCAGGAAAAATTGAAAGCATTACATGGCCGAACTCGTTATTTTTTTTATCTCGCAACCCCTCTCGTAAAAAAGGCCAAAGTGTTAGTTTTGTCAAACGTGAAAGTCTTGTATGTGTTTCTTTGTTCTGAGCTCTTTTATGAGCAATGCGGTTGGACGGAAGTGAGCGACGCTCCGTTAACACGGTCCAGCCGGAAGTACAATAACCGCTGTCACAGAGGACAGTCACTGGGAAGCCCGTTCACTCTGTCATCTTCCTTCTAGGGGATTTCCTAAAAATGCTTTGGCCTTTTTATATTTGTGACAATTCTGCACTTTCCTTAATACACGCCTCATTTGTGTTAATGCTGAAAGAAATTGGTTCAATTATAACTCTTGGTTGATGTTTTGGCTTTCTAGAATAGTCACAAGAAATGCTTAAATAAAATCATGAAAGTAGAATTATTAAAAAGTTAACACTAAATTAAACTCAAGAATAAATAAATTACATTATAAAACTTCTAAATAACTGTATATTTAAAACTTCTGAGTGTTAAGCCTGGGAACAGTTCCGATCATATTCATGGAGTTCGATTTCTGTATGATTGCCCAAATATGGAATAGCGGCGAACGCTTTCTTTGGGGTTGTCAAAGTACTTCCCCCTGGTATTTTTATCTTTACGCGTCCTTGATATTCACGAAAAGAATATTTCTGTATACCCCACGACTCTCTTCTTTCTCGAAGCAGGGCTTGATCATCGAATAATAACACGGAGATAACTGGCTTTGTTATGTGGTATTATATTTATAATTTAGATATATAATACATCCGGAACGTATTATGTAAACATCCATATGAAATTAGGTTTTGTGTATTATGGTGCATTTATTACATGCAGATTCTCTGTGTAAATGAAGTTTACCCCTCGGGCCACAATCATATCAGTATTTATAACCCAGTCGTATAATCTGTTTTGCAATTATTTATTGTGGTATTCATATCATACCGCAGTCATTCTGACTTTCCGTAAACCTTTATTCGTTGATGGCTCATAGCTTGACATTCTGTTGGTTTTCAATTGATTTTGTACGTATTCTGTGCAGAATATCTTTCGGCCGTAAATAAATCAGTAACTTGGAATGCAGGAGAAGGATCTCGAACACTTAATACTCTAGGAGAAGAAAAAGCGTTCCCCTCAACTCCGAAAGTTTTGCAACTTTTTATTGTTGGGAAAATTTTGTCCAGCCTAACTTTTTTCATCAGGCGACTCTTTTGCGCGCGCGTATTAAACTTTTTGTATGTTCTACCGTATTTTTTGTGTTTGTGTGCGTTCTCAGAAAGCGCGCTCTCTACTTAACATTAAATCCATATTTTAAAAAAGTTATTAAACTTTTAATTCAGCGGCTTTTATCGTTTATATCGCCAATTTCTTATGCTACATATATTTCTGACTATTCCTTGATGGTATATGTTATAATTGCTGTTCCGAAAATTGCCACAAGCGATAATTAAGGCGAATTCGTATTTTTCATGAGCATCTATTTCCCAGAAACCCCCTTTATTTTTATGGATCCAATCCTCCTTTGACGTCGAGACGTCTCTGATGTTTTTCTGTGATAAAAAATTTATTAATCTAATGTTCGGTTGCGTCAATGTAATATTTACTCTCCTCTTTCTCTTTCCAGTAGATATTGCAAATGACTGGTCGGGTGTTATGACGTTAATTCTGCGGGTAATTTCTAATCAATCTATACGAAGTCATGATTATTATGGTATTTGAATTGGAACAGGGCCTTGACTAATTGCGTCTTGTTTCACATAAAACAAGTTAGATCTATTTTCCATTTAAATTTGTCTTTAAGTTGCTTTCAAGTCACGCCTCCTGCAATGTGAACTGTACTGTAGATATTGTCTAAAACATGCAAGCGAACTCAAATTCAAACGTTCTTACTCCCGTGTTAGCGTTGATCGGTGAATTATCTAGTTAACCCGTTAAATTCTTATTTTCGTAAATGTTGCGTATCTAGGCCGGTTAATAATACGTAATGTAAAAGACACAGTGTATTCTGCTATAATCGATTCGCCCCCATCTCGTTACTGGTTTGATAGATTGAACCAGCCATCCAGTCTCAATCCATTGATACCGATAGATAGATTAGACGTAATTAATTGCGTTCCGCAGTGGATCATGGCCGAATCCAACGGTACAATTCCATCTTCTAGACCCCTTATTTTTCTCGGAATAATCGCGAGTAGTACGTTCTAATTTTATTTTTTGTAATCCGGTTTATTTGCCGGATAGCCAGCCGGAACAGGCCCCTTCGGTCGACGCCCGCCGTCCCCCGCTCAAACTTCAGAGCGTTCTCTAATTATTTCATGAAAGGTCTTCTGTTCAATGTTTTTTAATGCCGGTCAAGCAACGTCCCGAAATTAAAATGAAATATTTCCTCCCTAAAAACTATATCTGCTCGCGGAGTTCGACTTTAATTAAGCGACCTAGTGAAAATTGCACGTCTCTCTTATAATGGCCATCGAGGTGCCCGTATGAAAAATTCTGCGCAGTTTTTTCGTCCCGCCGGTGTTTCTTAACATTTTCTTACGAGCGATGCGACGAATTCTCCTATTAAAATGATTCCTTTGAGTACCTAAAAGAGAGAAGACCTGTATTTCCTGCATCGGGCGAAATAGTTTTTCAGGCATTCATAGTTTTCATGTCATTACAAAACAAATTATAATTGTGCAACAGACTAGTATATATATTTGAAGGCGAAATATTTGTAGTATGACCGATTTTAATTAGAAAACGCGTTATGAATGCCCAAATAATTTGCCTGTAATGACACACATGAGGTCATCGTATAATGAAATTATTTTCGGTTGTGTGTCAGGTTATTCTCGAAAGGTCAGTGACGAGTTTCATCCAGAGCGTTGATATCATTGATCCTGTTAACACATTCTTCCGGAATGTTTCATATGAGTCTTAAGTGTAATCGCACTGGATTCTACTAACTAGAATTAGTATGCTATTTTGATTAGAGCCAATTGGAACATTTGATGATGTATGAAAATATTCAGTGTACGCACTGTAGATGAAATTTCAGTTTTATATTAAAAAAAACTTGTCAATTATTTTATACTTGAATGCAGAAAGTATCTACATCATTCTTGAGCTTTACTTATTTTTATTTCCTTGTAGTTTTTATTACACATTACAGAATAGACAAGGTCCACGAAACATAGTATCGTGTACTGCAGTATTCCTTTCACAAACCATAATACCTTTTTCGCCTACTTCGTATTTCATTCATACGTATAGTGTATGCATTTTAAGGTCAATTCGTGTTTAATTATAAATTTAACTGGAATAGGAGCTAACTACGTAGATACAAAGCAGAGGTTGATATATCTACCCTCCTTTCTTCTGTTCGTAACTTAGCGCTTCATCCATTTTTTCTGCACGCTCGTTATTTGTGAAAATTCGTTTAACTTTCCTCCGGGTATTTTTTTTCTCTTTTATCCGGTCCGGCTCAATAATACAGTGATTTATCCACCATTACCCGTTCGTTTCGCACTAGGGCGGGGTTCAGCGTTCGGGAAATCGTAGAACTGCCGCTCATATTTGAAAGTCACGGCGTTAATATCCGCGCCGGCGGTGACCTACCTCCGGAGCACGGCGCCAAACGGTCCTCTCGAAAATGTAAATCGACGGTTAATTCAGCTGGTCCCGCGCTGTAATGGCGCCCTCCTCGCGAAATTCATTTCTGCCGAGTGCTTTAAAAGCCCGGGCCAGCGCCAACCGCTCGCTCTCGTCGCCCATTATTATATACGTTTGGACGTGCCGGTCGGGCGTTTATCAAATCCGAAAATGTCTACCACATAAAAAGTGGAAATACTCGGTCCTTTTCACCGAGTTACCGAATAGTGAGAGAAATATGCGCAGAGAAGAAACTTGTGACGCACTAAGAATGTGTACTATAAAATACCAGTATAAGTACGTTACTCTGTTACCGTTATACGTAACATAATTATAGATTATAAACAACTGATAGGCGTTTAATTATAATTTTATATCACGTGTATATAGCGTATGAAGCATGGCATAAATTTAATTGATATCTCAATGCTCACGTGTTAAAGTCGTTTACGTTGATTTAATGGAGGTGTCTGTTCGTGCCTCGGCTAGTTAGGTACATTGGCGGGGCTGTGGTAAGAAAGATATGTTTATTTAAATGTCACGTGGCCCCGCCGTGCGCGTTCACTGATCCACGCGATAGACAAATGTGATTTCCCTCTTCACCTTTAAGAATTTTCAAAGTGGAGCATTGTCAGATTTTTCCATTTTCGTCCTGCATTATTTTTATCCTAAGTTTTTTCATAATTGGCAACACGTTCCATCCATGTCATACATTATCACCTGACATAGGCTTTTCTTTTTTTCATGTTAACGATGTTAATTCAAGTACCGTTTGAATGTACAAATATTGTGGTTGCAGCCACTATCACTACTGATATATTTGTAGATGAAATGAAAGATGGAGGAAAATCGGGTCGAAAAGAGTTTAGAACTGTTCAGGCGAGAGACCCCCGGGGTCGTTGAGTCTTGAATTTGAGAAAATTCTTGCATAATTGCCCATTACGGCCGTCGAATCGTGAATTGAATGAATCTTTGAAGCGGTCAGAGTGAGTTGGCCGGAGACCCAGATTGCGATCTATACTTTCTCACAGTTCTCAGAGGTGATGATTTTGTGGTAGGGGAGAGTTACAAAGTACTGTAAACTACAATTATCTCTCCCGATCTACCTGCCTTCCCTCTTAATTCGGTTAAACGTTCGCCTACTTATCAGTTTAATGGAGATTCCCCGGGGGTTTTTCCTTTTCACAGTCTTCTACCCCAGAAAGTTTCTCTTTGCATGAAAGCAACAAGCTTTGGCGAGTGGCCGAAACCGGTCTAGTAAAAGTGGGGACAGAAGATCGTGAAAATTACGATAGCCTGTATTAGAAGCTCATCAAAACAAAGTTCAGTTACAGTTTATCAGTATTGAAGTATATCTTCTCTTTTTCTCGAAGAATGAATGATTCAAATATGCTAAAAAAATTAAAAATATATATTGTAAGGTATAATTGTAACGAATTAGACCAAGAGTAATTGTTATTCTATATTCATTGAGCGAGTCACGTGGCCAAGCCTTTCTTTTTTCTGAGCACCTTTGGTTAACGTTTCGCACTTGATTGTTGCCATTAGTTTAATGAAAATTTCGATTCGGAAAATCTATGGTAGAAGAGTTTTGTCCTCGCGGATGTTCCCATTAGAAACATAAAAGTTCGTTCTAGATTTCCGTATGACCGTAATGGTTTAATCCGTTGGTTGGGTTGGACTTTTGAACGTTTACTGGCTCTTTTTCATTTTAGCCTTGTACCCGGATTCTACGTAATGCGTCAAATATTTACTAGGTCCGTTTTACAGATAAGATATCTAATTTGGGATGATACAGCTATCGCCACTTCACTTTCCGACCCATGTTTATTATTTAGATGGACTTGTGGATTAGATGACGAATTGCTTATTGAGTATTAACGTGTAAAAAGTATAATTAACATATTGTCCATTTAAATCGTATATTTAGGTCCGGTAAAAAACTGAATTATCCTTCCGAGTTGAGTTTTGATTCCGTATTGCCCGAAAGGCAACCGCAGTTATTTTTTCAAAATGTGTAACTCCAACTCCAAGGGTACTCCTAAGTCAACAATAAGACTACAACGTAGTCTCGAGGCATCACCGCTAATGAGAAAGGAGCCAAATTCTTTTTTGTTTCTTTCCCCGCGAGAGTGTTCTGAACCCCCGGGTGTTCTAACGAGGATGTTTTCAGGCTCTTGATAAGGCCGTGGCAAAACAAGTGGAACGAAAAATTTGTCTAGCGTTGTATAACGGCGAGAAAAAGTCGAGCCCTATTCGTCGTCGTTTCAACATTTGCTCCGTCATCTGTCGCATTGTGACATTTAACGTACATCCAAAGGTAACGCGGAGAAAAATATTTATTCATAGTTTTAAACTGACGGGTAGTTCGTTGTACTCTAGAAATTCTCAGAACCATTTCTGCTTCGCGTGTCGACTTGTCAGGGAGGGTGATGTGCTTAATGTGTACGGACGAAACATTGTCCACGATAGATAGAAGCGGGAACTGGTCCAGCTCGGGACCAAATAGAAGTGAGCGAGGCCATTCTTTCTATGTAAGTAAATAAGATAAAATATATTTATGATAGGGAAATCTCCCGTTGTAAAGAAGTATAACACTTCGTCGAGTTCATTCACACCTGCGAACTGGCCTTTCTTCTAACGATTTTAAATCAAGTTTTATTTTTTATAACGCACACGAAGCAATGTCCAACGTGCTTATTTTCTTCAATACCTTTCATCCACGCCTCGCTCCCTCTCCATCCGGCTTCGTCGGTTTAGGGTTGAACGTCTGCGATAGGTAAGGACCTTTGCCAATGGTTTAGTTGGCGTGATGAGGGTAGCCCGGGGCTGGGAAAGAGCGGCGGCGGCGGGAGTGTGGCAACGACCCGAGTGGCGCAGCCCAACTCGGTCCCTGCTCGGCCCCACAAGGACGCCCCTCCCTCCTCTACCACCTACCCGACTGGCTCAAAAAATAACCACTTGTAGGTTCAGCCCGCCCTCAAGCATTCTCCTTTATATAGGGCAGCGTATCCGCTCCACAATTTTTCTGTTTACGCTCTCGGTATATAAGGCCGGTCTAAAGATGGAACCGGACAGAAATAACACTTGTTGAGGAGGAGGCTTCCGGCAGTCATTTATTCTTCTGCCCTTCCTTCGCCGCCCACACACATATCATTCCCATTGCGGTATGTTTCCATCCTGTGGTATACGCTTCACTTTTAGCGAGGATTTTGAAGGTTTAAGGTTGCCACATACGCGGCATTTTAAGAATTGCTGACGTTCGTTACGCATTTGAATTCGTTCTGTGTTATTGCAAATAAATAGCGATTGACCTAAATATATATTCATCGAGGTTGAAAGAAAAATTTTCATAATATCCGTTAATAATGTAGTCAATTATCGTGTTTAATATTGTGGTCGATTGCCTGTTTTATCTGATCGAGTGTTTGTGGTTTAAATTATGGACCTCCTCTCCGGCGATCGATAGAATGGTATTAATAAGACTGAATGTTTTGAATGTATATTTTCTTTTGTCAATTAAAAATTGTATCTAAGCAACAAACTTATTTAAGTGAAGTTCAGTTCTCTAGTCATTTGTAATATAATCTCTACTTTTTCTTCTTATATAAAAAGGGCATTAATCAAATTTCCTTTTCGGTTTTTCTTTAATACCTGTATCTCTAAAGGTAATTGTGTTTAATTGGAAAGTTTCGTTACTGAATAAGTAGCGTTTGGAGTTAACTCAGTGTTTGAACTTCCCGCCTTATTGAAGCCTTGTGGAAGGGTAATAAACTAAAGCGGTAATCGGGTTAAAAACTTCGCTTGCAAAACCTTGCGCCAGTTAATTGAAAAAGAAAGTTACTTACTGAGATCTGTCAGCTTCGAAAGAACTAGTCTGGACAGGCGTTTTTCCCTATAGTTTAAACTTTTGATAAGACCAATTTTAAATAACAGGATATTTAATTCCGAGTACAGTCTTTTATAACGAATGTCGAGCGAGGTTTCTCAAGGTCTATGGGAGGACGGGTTTAGCCTGCATTGTTGCTGCAGCTCGAAGTGGCCCCTGTCTCTAGCTTCTATAATGATCTAGAACTATATTTAATCTGCTTCGTACAATTATTTTTAGCAGCGTTTCATCTTCTTGTGTACCTATGAATATTTTTAAAATTCAATAGTATTATTTTTTTACAAAGGGGGACTTTTACATTGTTCAAACTCTAGATTTTTGTAATTATGTTTTGGATTATATTTAAATACATCGCTACGCAGTATAGTTTCCAGAGAGACCTCCGAAGGAAGGAAGAAGTCAACGGAGAGGATTCTGAAAAGATCTGAGTGCAATGGCTGCTAGGAGTCCGTTCCCTTTCAAAGACCGAAATGATTGAGGGGCAGTGACCTCCGGGCACGCCTCCCGCCTTCCTCGTAGTCCTACCTTAGGGGCAGTACGCCTTTGCCTTTGGACTTATTTCTAAAAACAACTCAGCCAAGTAGCACGGGATCGGACTTACTGCGAGTTAATACTCCAGAAAAGAAGAATTAGAGCGATCTTCGGCCATGGGAAAGACTGTTGGATTATAAGGATGCGACCAATTGGTCGAATTGTAGGAACCCAATTAGGTCGCAGTAAGGATTTATACGTTTTTCATATAATCGGCTTCTACGGGTTTTGTAGATCCCCTTCCGGTCGATGGGCATCGTGGACAACGGATTTGTCTTATTCAGGAAGGGGAAGAACCATCCATTTACAAATTCTATTTCTAGGAAAATTCGATTCTATCCCGGGATATTCGGGTTACCGGCTGCTTTCCTGCTAAGCTATGCCGGACTCCAATCCAATCAAAATTTTGGCTGTAATACGTATCGGTAAAGAATTTCTAAAATGTTTTGATCGTAAATGACAGTATTCCCTTTCGTGTTTAAATTGGAGTGTACAAATCGTGGAAAATCATCTCCTCCTGGGGCGTTCGCACGGTTTTTTTTATCGCGGGCGGTGGGAAGTACAATCGACTAAGAAAGTCGTTTTGGCGTCGGTGGCGGGTCGCGTTGCCAAAAACTGTTAGCGGAGATCCGCGTCTGGGGCGTGTTTAATAGAAGAGAGAGATAGAGATAGAAAGAAGAAGGTCTTGACATTTAAACTGTCGCCAGTTAAGTTGGAGGTGGTTGGTTGGGCGCGTGTGGGTTTGTGTGTGTGTTGTGTGTGAAAGCTAAGGTGAGAGCGAGGGGATGGCTCACGCGTAGAATGTTTGGCTCGGCTCCAGAGATACACGGGGGGGCTTACATAATTGTAGGTTGAGGTCACCGCTTCTCCCTCTCCGTCTATCTTTCCTATTCCTCTTTCGCCCTCTCCACAACTATTTTTCTATTCCTTGTATATTTACCCGGCTCGGTCGGTTTTTGTGACTCAGTTTTAACGTTTTTTAGCCAGACTTCCGGTTTATCGCCTTATACCCTCTTGTTTTATTTAAAACCTTCGGAAGATTCAGAAGGTTGTTCGTACCGATTCTCATTGCCTCATGTGCTATATGAGGTAGTTGAAATATTCTTTTGTAATTCTTCGTTCTCGTTTGTTAAACCCGTAAATGGGACCAAAGTCCCAATAGGCGAAATATTGATGATGTATAGTTTACGAGCAGCACGAACACTGCCAATTGATAGTATGGTAGTCATTCTCCTGTCATTAGTACGCCATAAATTAAAGGAACAAGAACGCTTTTGTACTTACAAAATTCCTGATAAAGTATCTTTGTAGAGTACATTGAAGATAATACCAACAACCATTATACGTTCCTTTAAAATAGAATAGCTACACTATATATATTATTTCGTAAGTTACTTGAATTTGACTTCACCCCAGCGGAATTAGGGGGAGCTAACGGAATTTAAGAGAAGGGGGAAATATTTGGAAGAACGAATTCCTTGAAAATATGTTTCAAATCCGGGATGGGAACTTCGCGCTTCACTGAGAGCAAGCATTCGCGCTGCCAAATATATTTTAATTATCGTTTCTTAATCTGACTGTATATCTCCTCGCTATATAACTTATTAAAGCATCATGCAGCCCTATTTAAAGCACCGTTTCTGGAAACTTTAACTTATGTTCCTTGAATTCCTGGTTCGAATGATTTAATCAGTGTAAAATAATGAATTGAGTAAATAATATGAAAAGTTGTAATAATTTCAGTTTGCATTCATAATTAAACACATCTAACTAAGAAGTACTTAGTGTTTTTATTTCTACTGTATTTATTATTTTTGTATTTTGATTTATATCAATTTTAGCAAAATAATATACAAAATAATACCTATATACCTGTCGCAGTACAATTACGAGTTAGATCCACTTACAAGGTTTGATTTTTATTTATGTTGTATAAATATGTACATTAAAACTAGGTTTATTTTTTTCAGGTATGTATCCAGCAGTGTTCAATCTTCCATTTTTTTATGAATTGAGTGAGTTTTATCCTTCTTTATATTGGTGAGTTCATTTGTTTCATTGTTTTAAAAGGCACCTAAATATATTGCCTAATTTAAACATAAAGGGACTATTTTATTATTACAATTGGCTTTTACTGTTTAGTGTATCTAACTGAATCCCTTTTTTTCAATATTCTCCTCGTTCGGAAGGGTGAATTCACTTCGGGGATGAAGTTCAAACACATCAGTTAATTTGGGAACTCGAATAAACGAAGAAGTATTGGTGACTGGCATTCTGTGTTGAGCGTTATTTTGCTTGGGCGTCTTTCGCAATATCGGAGCTGGCTCATCACCATGTTTAACAGACTGTGAATTAAGGTCATCTCAGATAGCCCTACCGCTCCTGTACACTCTCTCACTCTCTCTCTCGCTCTCACAACCCTCCCTTCCGAAGTTCCTTTGTTTTATTTCAAAGAATATTTCAAATCCCTAGGCGTCAGTCCCTGCCCGAACAATTTACGAGTTGTGCCCCAGTTCGTTTTGAATTTAGCCAACGCATTTCTCCTCCTACATTGGAAAAAACCACCAATGAAGCAAAATTTGTTCTCTAAAACACTGAGTAATTTAATATGGGTATATTAATTATTTAAAATTGTATACTTCAATTTGACAAAATTAAGTACAAAAGTATTGTCGCCCGTTTGATTTTTCTGGTCCCTCTGGCTAGTCTGTCCTGGAGTTAGGCCGGTTCCAGTTTCTTAATGAAGTCACGTTTTTAATTTCTACTTAGTCCTATCTTAAACGGTACGAAAATTCTGGGCTAAAGAAAGAAAGAATGTTACATATTGTCTCACATTGTAAAATAATATGATCTAATGTGCGGTGCGTATAGTGCGCTTATGTATATTTTATTTTCAGTCTGTATGTCAGTCAAATGATATTTCAAAACTTTTATCACCAGCACTTTGAAATTAAATAAATTACCTCCAAATATATTTGAATTTAGCGTCAACAGGAAACACAATGACGAACTCATCCGTACTATCTCTTCAGTTTCACATTCCACAACGAATTCCAAATTCCATTTGCCCGCGACCTCGCGATACAAAAATATAACCCTATCTCTCATCAACCCAATCCAAAATTCTACGCTCCGCGTTCCTGACATTCCTAACAGTAGTTTCCAGGCCACTGTGATTTTCTATTTTTGTCTATGCCGGTAGTCAATCTCGTTGGTTATTTTAATTACAGCAGGCTCAGCAATGAAATGTGAGCGAAAAAACTTACACTGTGAGGTTAGTTTCCTGATATTTTGACTTCGTGACCGGGTCCCATTTTGCGTGGAGTCGCGTGCTAGCAGTATCAAGGGAGCTTATACCCCTCGCCCGTTTCCAATGCCTGCTGTATACCGAATCCCCCGGCCGACGCGTGATTTCAGGCGGAAGTGAATGTCGGAGCCGACGGAGGGGCGGGCTCAATCCACTTCCTGCCTTCTGCCTCCCTTCTCTCGGGTGATCTATACAGCCAACGGTACTTTTATCATGTCCCTCCCTCTCTCTCCCCATTATAATTGTTACTGGATTCCCCCTCGGGCAATGGAAGTGGGGCGTTCGGCCTCCCCATCTTTTGACATCGATTAGGGGTGTACGTGATTTCGGTGGCGTTTTTCAAGACGCATGACTTAACTATGAGTCATTCTACCGTAAATTGTGTTGTCCAAAATAAGCCCTCAACGAAAACTTATTTTATTATATTTACTAAGTACGTCGAATGTTTGTACCACCGAATGAATTAATTACTCGGTATTAATAATATTACTTAGACGGAGATATTGATCCTTTCCCCTGTTCTCCTGGTGAAAATACACACAGTGATTAGCCTAATTTGGCGCAGTGTCAGTCAGATTGTCGCACTTTCTTAATGAGGTACCGCATTGAAGTAAAAACTCTTTAAGGGGGCTTTAAGACTATTAGGGGGCAATTAGTTTTTTCGTGTTTGAAAACGCGTTGGAGGTTGGTTACAAATTACCGCTCCAAATTGAATTCTGCATTCGGAAACCACAATTAGGAGTGATGGCTGGCTGTTTTAAATGCCGGACAGGTTGTGCCGCGTATTGCCAATATGGTAAGGGGCTGGAAAGGGCCTGGGGTAAGGGGCATTCTTCTTATTATTTTTGTATAATAAACTGTTTTCGCTCTTATCCAGCCGGTATGAATAGCTCGCAAGGATGAAAAATGTATGCGGGGAAACTGGAGGGACGAGGCGAATCGAGACTGCATTGGCGGTGTCTCATTCCTGCCGGGACAAACTTTCATTGGACCGGAGACTATCCGGTTTTCTGTTGGCCATCGGTGTTGTAATATCGTACTTTCTAAATGCCCAGACTCGAAGGTTGCGAATCTTCTCCGGATGTCTTGTTCAAATTCATCTGTATGGCTTTTCGTCGTTGGTTCAGCAAGAACGACTCATACTATATTAGATGTAAATGAAACAGTTTTAATCTTCCTTCCACGTGCTATTGTCGTAATGCTGCATGAATCATATTAATAGGTTTGATCTACTTTTTATACTTGGCCAGAATAGTAGAATTTAAGTTTTTGGAGCCAAATATCTGTCTCTCCGTGTAGTACCAATAATTTTTATGTGGGTAGACAATTTTAGTTAATAGTATACATATTTTATTTAAACTGTAGGAGTTATTATTCCTTCATATTTTAATAATTATTGAATTGTATTTTAAGTCACATGTTATTAATTCTACAAGATATATATTGCAGCGGAATTTTCCGTACTAAGATTACATTTCAGTACCAGGTCTAATTTCAATATTTGTTTTGAAAACATTTCTTACGAATTCATGTATTTTTAGAGATTGATAAATAATTTTAGTGTTTAGGTATACATTTTACTCTGAGTATTAACTCAACCCGCTTTCAGTACACTCGTGTGAATAATTCGAATCGGGAGCGGTTCTGGTTTCTATTTCCAGCGACACTATTTTCAGCGTTTCAAATAAAAAAAATGTGGTCAGTCGGTCTTATACGGTAGTGGAGTTTTAATCGTTGGACGTTGTCGGCCGGGTAGAGGAAGCGCGGCATCCGGTCAGGTAGTATTCCGCAACTAAGAGGTTCACCTCCACTTCCGGCCCACATTGATGAACGGACACGCAGACAACCACCAATCCGCGTTCCTCCTCCACTTCCTCGGCCTCCTACTTTTTACGCTTCCCCCATTTTCTCCCCGTCCCCCCGTTATCTCGCGGTTCATTCTATTAACGGGGTAGCGATCGGCCGCCCGGACTAACGGTACGGCGGTCATTCTCCCTCTTTCTCCCGGTCTCTCTCTTCTTTCATCCCCGGAGTCCCGTTGCCCGAGTTTGCCTTTTCGCTGTCTTTTTTTTCGGGCAACTCATCGTCGGGACTTTAAAGCGGGGGGGGGGGGAGTCTTGCCTTTGTATCTCGTGAAAGTGCTCGATATCTAGTGGGAATTTTTTTTGTTACCTCTTACAGAACTGCATACTCGTACAAGCTTTTCGGATTTCTGCTGTATTTGATTCCCATTTTAATAGTAAGGGAAAATTCTGTACATATCTATTCCGACAGTCTCTTCGGTAACGCTTCGCTTACCGCGAATCACTCGCATTGCGAACTGGTCGTGCATCCGCAACGAAATTAATATTTAATTTAACTTTTAATATAACTTTAAAACTTGTTCCACTCTAGTAGTGCCCGTTTTTAATTTGCACCACAGACTAATAGCCAAGAAAGAGCATGACATTTTTCCGTGCGAACATGGACTGGGGACGCTCTAAGGACGTTGCCCGTGAGCCAAAAAAGATTTGGGAACCCCCACTTAATATGTAATTTAAAGAGATGGAGCGACAGATGTTTTGATTTTTTCTAACGCCAGTTAGAAATGAAAGTAACATGCGTTTCTACTTACAGGAAGATTCGGTACCGTCTTGCATCGTATGAATTTAAATGTAATGATAGAAGTTTATCTTGCTATTTAAGATATTTGTAGGGGAAGTTGCCCTGACGTCACGGGAAAAGTTCTTCGAACTTTAGTGCAACTTTGTTTCACAGTGTGCTGGGTATTTAACTCGCTTAGTCTTACAGATTATTTGGGGTTTTTATTTTTTATTTTCCATATTTAATTTTTCATTTCCATGTTTAATCACTTGCATTGCTTGTAGTCAGGCTTATTAAGTTAAAGAGTGCGTTAAATAAATCAACTTCTCATTAATGGACATCTCCCAGGTAATAACAACAATAATACAATTAGAAGTAGGGTTGTTGAGGTGTGAAATGAAAACAAATTTAATTAAGAAAGGTGGGTTCTATTCAGACAGATGTTGAAAATGGGAATCAGTCAGTGTAAACTTCGCTAAAATCACTCACCTGTCAAATGCAATATATTTCTTCAGAAAACAAGTGTTTCGCGTGAAGGAAGTTGGATGAAAATTTTAATTTACATCTCGGTGGGTTAGGTAACACAAGGCGCCTGAAATACATTCGGCCCGCGGCTATTTGCCTTACAGTTTCATCCTTAAGCGGCAATAAAACAGTGAAAGGCCATTAGAAGGAGTTTCTCGACTCTTCCTTAGACTTCCTCCCGACGTGGGAATGGTTTTAATTGAAGGCGCGAGCCCAAATATACCGTCGGGCCCATATTCTCCCACTACACCTGTATCACTCTTCCTGATTTAAGTCTACCGGCTTTCACCGACCAATTAACATATTTTTTTATTCCCACGTGACGTCTGGCTCCTGATTTTGTACGTAGTTGGTAATCTCTTCTCTTTTCAGTCAGTGTTTGCTAAGTTATTCCAATAGTCGATTGAAGTGGTGGTATACCTTATGTGACATATAAGGTTGGACTTGTTGATTATTTATTATGCGCTATAATTGGGATTAATGACGTTTATTAATAAAGCTAGATTTTTACGTTATCTATCTATACTAGTTTACTTTAGTTAATCATTAATTTAAACTTGTTCCGTCTTCTGTTTTATACTCGTATACGCATAATTATTAACAGGGAATTATTTATTTATTAGTAAATTCGACAATGTTAGTATCGATTTTTATACCCGGAAATTATCGATTTTTTCAAGTTTGATCACATATTATTTTGTTAAACAGGATGCCTCCTAGACAGCGACAAGGTTCACGAATCTTTCCGATAGTCCCTATAAATATTTATTACTACTTACACCTCTGCTATATAAACAATAATAGCCATATTTTATCATTTGTAACCTGTAAAGTTTATGAATGTACAACGTTGTAGGTATTTTACAAAAGGAATTTGCTTCTATAGTCCGCCGGAGGTTGTTGTACGCACAAAAGAGATCGATTGTAATTAGGAATTATACTAATAGCGCTGACGATAGGGGGACCGGCCCATCTAATTTAGCTATCTGGTTGCTGGGTTCAAACTGATTGCGGATAGGGAACCCCGAGGATGGATATTTAAGGCACTCCGATAATTGCCGGGAGGATGATTCCCCCGGGCGAATATGCCTTCGCCTGTGCTTTTCTAATGGGAGAACAATGTCTGGCCTAATTGTTGGTAAGACCGGGAAGTTGACTGTGGAGGTTGAGCAGTTGCCGGAAGTCTCGAGTTCGCTGTCGCCCCCGGTGACGTCCCAGGGAAAATTAACTGATCTTGTCTGACAAGAGTTTCAGGTTGAAATTATAGCCGACAACCTTTGAATATAGTGCTGAAAGTAATTTATTCAGCGGTAATAATGGATTGTTCATATCTTGTTGCTGCCATGGATACTGTTATTATTACAATCCTGTAATAGCTTTGATTCATTGTTCAACATAGCGATGTTACTCAACAGTTTATGTACGCATTTATCTATAAATAAATATACGATACTGTATTGTACGGTAGGCCTAAAATTTTAAATTTCACGCGAAACAATTTTGTTTCTCTTTGGACTATAAGAGAACTGAGGGGAACGTTCGTAAGTTTTCAGTTATATAAATCTGATAGTATAAATAACATATAATCTTATACCAGAAATATTGTACTGCACCGTTTTGGGTAGTATTGGTGGAAACGCGCATTAAATTTTCGGATAATACTGTAATTAATTGTATCTTAATATACCTGTGACATCATGAGGAAGTCTTGGTTAAAGCCCACTTTTCGTCGATTAGCATTTAAATGATATAATTAAAATTAACGTTCCAAGTATGTGGGCATTCGTCCGTGAGAAGGTTTACTGTTAACATCCGTAAGTTAACAATCCTTGCATATAATGATATAATTGTGCATTAGCATAAACAAAGCTAAAGTTGTTTTGATATATGGTCTGCTGCATGCGATTATAATGAAGCGCCGGAACACTGAGTGGGCGTCCGACTTATTCTTTTTGTCCCTTCGCATACGATTAATCACCTTTTTTGTTTCCGAATAATATATTCCGTTCTGCCCTACTCCAAAGTGTGTACGGCCGGACAGATGGGCTATTTGCTTCTCTAGATCAAAACGTCTGCATTTTGACGTGTACACTCCGCGAACGGTCTTAGGAAATATATGTTTATGTTCCATCAATACTGCGTCGTCCTTAATTTTCAAGTTTCTAATTTTCCAATTCATCGGAGACGTTGGGAATATGGCCGTTCGTTATTGGTCACCTCGATTTTCATTGAAATTGATGGAAATTTATGGGATGGTGAAACTGTCATAGATCTAAACTATAAGGCGTTAAGCGAACGCGTCTCGGCCTTCCACGCTATCGGCAATCAAGGTAAAGCGTCTGCCCAAATGTGGTGTCGAACGCAGCTCAGTTCGCGTAGCGATGCTACTTGCCAGAGCAGCCATTTATAGAACGCTTTGAATAAATTATAGACTTTTATAACGAATTCTTCAGGTAGTTTGTAATGCCCTCAATTTAATTTTTAATCTTAAGCGTTTTCCTTTTTTGGCGCGTCAATAATTTTCTTCTTACGTAAAAGGTATGTTGACTTTGTTGTTAAGGGATAGGTTTGTTTTTTAAACAACACCCGAAACAATAGCACTTTCACATCTTACTCCCTGATATTTTTATGTATTTTGTTATGAGTGTTCCCATTATTTACCCCGTTGCTTTAAAAACATTAATGTTGTACGATTGTATTTAATTATTACGTCAATTTACTTATTAGTTTGATC
The DNA here is from genome assembly GCA_019843655.1 of Lethocerus indicus. NCBI lineage: Eukaryota > Metazoa > Arthropoda > Insecta > Hemiptera > Belostomatidae > Lethocerus > Lethocerus indicus. The sequence goes on along the minus strand of JACDQD010000007.1, from coordinate 6,404,444 downwards.
ACTTAGTAAATTGAAGATTCTCAGAAGGTTATGTTTTTGTTCAAGCCTAGTACAAACTGGACGCAACTCTCCATTAAATTCGTTATCTCGGAATAGCACCAGCCGCGATATATTTAAATTCAACGGAGTTAAACTTTTAATATTTTATTTTATTTATTTTCCGTTTCTTTCTACCTTCGGCGAAGAGCAGGCCCGTGTTCCGGAGGTAATAAAAGTGTCCGACTAGATCGAGCTATAGTTCGATTGCACTTAACGATTGGCTTGTACCGGATAGATTTCCGATAATGACTCTAGTCCTGGCTGCTGTAATCGTCTCATTAAATGGATGTACCACAGTGTATATTAACCTTCGCCTGTCGGACGGCGGTTTCCTGAAGCGGCCTGTCTTTAATTGCGACGCTTGGTTTGTTAGGCCGAGGTTTGTTACTTCAAGCATCATTTAATTTGAAGTAACCCTGTTTATTGAAATGCCAGATATAATGTCTTTCATTAGGAATTCCCTAGATCCGCATCCCAGTTCACTCGCTCGACTTTCGTTTTCTTTCCCATCCCTTAGATCCTCTGAGATAATTAAAATTAAATACCTCGGAGTGCTATGAGATCCATTCTCTATTCAGAATTAGATTACTCATTACTGAAACACATAATTTTGACTTGTTTTGATTGTTGGTCGCGAAAAATGTAAATTATATTCATATAATTAGGAATGTTAACGTTTATTACAACAGTTTTAAACCCACCGGAACGTTTGGTATTTTTTTCCGGATGTGATATGCCAATCGTCTAAATGTTTACTCTAAAATTTAACCACCTGGCCAACCTTGCACGTTCCCGGCGCTATTTCGAGACCTATGAATGCAGTTGAAACAGCACCAGAATACTGCTAAAATACTTGTGAAAAGTATCATTTTCTCTTAGTTGCAGACGCTTTATGAATCCAGTAATACCTGGGCATTTTACGAACTTATCGAATTTCGGTGGTCAGTTGTTCCGTCCTTGTTCGTTGTTTTATTAGGTCAGTATTATTCTGGTAACTGGGTACATGGTATTATCTTGAATTTACGTTAGTGTAACGTACCCGAGACCCAATTATTCTGTCGTTTGCGGTGCAATAAACTTGAATGTAAAACGGAGGTCCCTTGAGCGGTATTTCCTGCCGCGTAAGTATCTCTCGCGGTGTTGAACCGCTATATTTATTGTTGGGAATATATTCCTTGTTAAATAACATTAATCAAAATGGCGGTACATAGGAGGCCGAAACTGTATTCTGGTAATGTAGATCACAGCGTTTAACATTAATGTCAGCTCGTAAGTAATTAATTACTGTTCCTTTTTAATGAACTTCTATTGTTTGTTAAGCACCCGTTTGTTTCTTTGGGCGTTGTTTTCTGGGCGCAGGAAAGTGACGTGTAGGTAAACGCATTTGTGTGCCGCTCTCTGTCCGAAAGTCAAGGACTTTTCATGAATCAACATTCGATTTTTAATTAAAATGAAATTATCTTGTTATCGTATTAACCTTATAATATCGTACGCTTTAATGTGTAACCCGAAAAAGATACCAGTACTATTAATGGAAACCATGCAAACAAAATACAAAAGCCGTATGTGACTTTTAAATCTTGTTTATTTACACTATAGTGAGTTCAAAATTTCTTGGAATAATAAATCTACTCGGGTATTTTAAGGAGAACTAAGACTGGACTAAAGGTAGATATTTTAATCCCAGGTCATGATAAGAACTCTTGACTTATCTGAGCCAAGTGGTAAGATACTCCAACCCAAGACCTCTTACTGGCTGCGGATTTCACTTTAATTTTGCTCTCTTATTTTGGTTTTCAATTTTGTTCAACAAGCAGGCCAAAATTTGCTCTACCCTGTTTAAAATAATGTATATTATATTTTTTATGTATAATATGATACTCGGTTTACGTGTTCAACGATACAAATCGGAAATCGATGTACCTATCTAATTATCTACTGCAACAATTCAATTCAAATTTACAACAGAAGGAAAATTCACGTGTGAAATTGGAGTTGACCTTTATTGAAGGGCAATTTAAAACCGAAACTCGATAACTTTCGAGCGGAAACTCCGCCGTGGGCGGGCTGCACAACACGGGGGATACTTTGTGTATCGAGTTAACCGAAAATAACGAGCTTTTGTGTCATGCGTAGTAACTACTCTTGAACGGAGCCGCAGGCACCCTCCTGACCGACATTATTGCGTAGTATTCAGCTTCACTGGCTAAACTATAGAGTAATTTTCGCTAAGTCAGCTAGCCTACCTAATGATTCATTGTGACCTGCATGAGACTGATAATAGGTAACAGTTTTGGTAGATACATCATTCTATAATAGACTCCATTCTAATTGATAGTTTAAATTTGCAGAACTTTCCGATTAAGTTATTTTATGGTCAGATAATCGAGATATTCAATTACAAATAATATCTTAGTTTACTGGAACTTCCTCTCCTGGTCTCCTCTCGCCGGTTAGGTTTTCTGCTATATCTGTTTCGGTTTCTCGCCAGCTTCAGTAGCAGTTTCTGTCAGTAGGTTCCCCGCAAACATCCAAAATATGGCGAGCAGCCTAAACCTGTATAGCGGCAGAAGCGAAAGGAGACAGGTGGTCGAGATAACTGCGGTATTCCAAACCCTAGCAGAGCGTATAACATGTCTAACTAAATAATGTCCTCTTCGGTAGAGTGTTTTATAATACACGGCAGATACTGTTAAAATTCGAAGTTATACCACCTGGCGTCGTCGGAAAAATATGTACCGCTCGCATCGGATGTTTTCGCCCTCGTCAATTCACTTTGCTCCGACCAGGCCATTTGGGGTCCGCCGCGGCTTTTAAAGTTTTAAAAGTCACTTAAGGAGACGCTGGCCCATTAAATTTGGGCGTGGCGTTGGGGCGCACTTTCCCCTGCCGCGGCTAAGCTAATTGTTCTGGTGGAGCGGCGGCGCTGTTGTCCGAGTGATGTCTCGAGCCGCGCTTTATCTCCGTGACGTCACTCGGCGGTATACGCCTCTCGCTCCGATTGACTCACTCCCATTTCGGGCACGAGCTTTCCCCCTTTACATCCGTTATGTCATTTAACCCTTATACGCTATCGTGTCAAGGCCTTACATTAGAATGCAGCAAAGGTCCAGCAACATGAATCACATTTTTTTTATAAAACACTGAACCGAAATATATGTTAATTCGTTAGCCCCGATGACTGCGACCTTCCTTTCTCTTTTCCTTATCGAATACGCCCCACTTATCCGCAAAAATATTTGCTTCTGTTAGTATTGTTATTTTACTAATTATTAGTATCACTATTTAATTTGTACTTCACTCCTGTACTTACCTTATAATTTTTGCCGTTATGCGGGAATCATATATAATTTAAATTAAGAAATGGTAACGATAAAGAATCCATGCGTTTGTCTCATCTGGAACTATACTATATTCCTGAGACCTTCCTTAGTTATAATAGGCGAAGGAGACAGAGGGTCACCAACGTGATGATATTCCGAATCTTCCCGGCCATACCTTAAAATATTAAAAGTCTGTACGGAATCATCTTCCTTTCCTTCGGTATATAAGCGGAAAGGAAGCGGAACGAGGGACAGAGTGTTTTATAATGCAGAGTTACGGGCATGAAGGAAGCAGTCAACTGGGATTGGGCGGAGGCTGATCGAATTTTCGCTTCCGGTTGATGAAACGATACGCCTCTCTGTCGGCGTTAATTCAGTCTAACCCACCCCCCTTCCCTTCAAAAATTGACTCGTGCAACCCGATCTCCGCCTGCCATAGACATATACTTTTTGCAATTGATATTGGGTATCTGCCAAAGTGGGTACACTTGATACAAATTCTTGGTACATTTAAAGAGACATCAATTATATTAACTATTTTTAAATCTGGACTACTCAAGTAGAGTTGCCTCTGCATTAATGGAAACTGTCCATTTCCCGTAGATATGCAACAGTACATGTTCGCATAATAACTTAAATGATAAAACAGACTTACGCTGGGAAGTCGAAACTACTTTCTACAGCTAGTTTGATTATAGCTGTATTCCTTACTGCTGTAATTATGAAAATTGATCCATCACCTTTGTATTCCCCCCTCCTCCAAATTATTAATTTTATTGTATTGAATGAAACAATAGCGGCATGTTTGCGACAAACAAATGAACTCAATAGGATAAATATTTGGTTAACATTTAACGTTAGTTCAACATTGATTTTAACCTCAGCTCTGGTACAAATTGTGATTAAACTATAAGTGAATAGGCCTACATTACATTAAGAGAAAAATGAATAAGAAAACACTCAATGAAAAAACAAACCATGAATTAAATTCAGTTATATGTGGAAATTCAGTTAAAATCTGAATTGATGAACATTGTTGTGCTCGCCTGTTCATTTAATAAGGTACCACTCCCCTTATCTAATCTTTCTTTTTACAGGATTATTATTTGATTTTATATTTTCTTAATATTAATCTTCTTCTTATTATTAATTTACTTAATTCTTAATATTAATATTTTCGTAATATTAATCTAATAATTTAAAGTTTGTTTGGAAAAACGGGCATTCGATAATGATACGCTTGTTATTATTGTTTGAAACAAGGAAAATATCGTCCCTTATATATATGAATAGTATTTCATTACTTAAATATTTAAAACATCGAACTTGGAAAATATACAGGCAACTGCAGTATTTTCTACATGGGGTGACACAAAAGATTAATTTTTGTTATGTTGAGTGTACCTAACCTGTACCTACCAATTGTGTTGATTTATTTTATAACGTTACTCATGTAAAATTTTTTTTTCAGGTAAATATCCCGTATATTCAGAAATACTTTGCATACTGGCGTATAGGTGAGTTTTTATTACTCTTTCGAGACTACTTCGAAAATTTTTCCTAGATTAAATTTGATTTAAAGCCCGGCAAAATAAATGTGTTTTAAATTTTGTTCGTATTTTTCTTGTTGAGAAAGTCGTGTCTGTGAGAGGTTAATAAAATAGGCCTGCTCGACGTTTCGGTCTGTACAATTAATAAGGTTGAAATGAGACTGGCCGCAATTTATGGCCGTTTTAAATTAATAATTAGTGGAATAGGAGTGCGTAGGCGGGGCCCGTATTTCGTGGTCTAAAAGCGCAATACGCTGTTGAGGTCAACCTACATTCTGACCACTTAACACTACGGTGTAAAATATTGTATCATCCGAATTTAGTTCATGAATTGTGACTAGTTGAAGTGGTATTGAAACGACTTCCCCATTTTAAACGTTTCTGTCACCCACAAAGAAGTGGCTTTAGTGCCCTTTTCTGCCAACGAACGTTAAAACGTATTAATTTTTCGACTAATTCGCCCTATCTACGCGCTTATTACCTAAATATTGATTCGGAGTTTACCTTGGGGTCCCCCGGCGATAAATTTTAAGCCTCGCCATCATAATTTCTACCGGTTGTTTTGAGGCACGTGTACAATTTCCTGTGTTAATATTTAAAGTGGCCGGGGATTGTTTTAACAGGGGGTGGGAAGGGGGCCTGCAAAGGGAGCCAGTCTGGATATGGTAGGGAAACCCCTCGGCATCTGCTCCTGAGATAAGCGACTGACGTCATGGCATAAAATTCAAAGGGGGTGTTAACTGACTGTATGCACTTATCGTGTTTAATAATAATAGTATTTCGAATGTTGCTCGAGTTATCATCATTCTTCATTAATAATCATCAGAATAATCATTATTCTTTTATCAGTCGCTCACCACCAGTATGGTAACGATATTCTTTTGTATGTATTTTAAACAACAGGAACATATTTAAAAACTTTTTACTTATTCTATTCAAGATAACGTATTTTGTCATGTTCTCTATATAGTTAGATAGAATATTACCTTAAAGCCAAATCATCAGGAAAAAGTAATTTTGTAAATTGTACATTTTGCAGAATCTAATGTAAACGTTTGATCAATATAGAGCCCCTTCAGCATACGTCGTCCCCAAACAGGATTCCCTGATTGAAATTTCCTTAGAGCTATATCCTCCATTACAATTAACTAGCTGCTGTATTTAGGGTCCTTCGATGACGTTCCGGTGGGTACGTCCATGTGTCCACTGACTGGAAATTATCCTCCTTGTAGACGTAAACCGGGTGGGTATTCATGGAAGGACAATAGTGGTTTGCGACACGCAACGGTATGTGTGCATGTGGGAGGGGGGGTATTCATGACTCGTAGCGCCCCCCTCCCACATACAGTGTTTGTAGCGCATTAAGCCGGGAGTTATCTCCTGTGTACAGGTTGTGTGGGCTCCTCCCACGCGCCCGCGCCCGCTTTCGCACAAACGCCCGGGAATATATATTGTACAATAGAGATGGGAGGGGGAGGAGGGGTCCGAGCCCTATCTAGTCGCCCGTTGCCGGCCACCTGTTCCTCCCACGCCCGGTTGCGGTTTGACCCTGGTTTGGCAATTACCATCGGCCATATTTCGTTCACTTATTTCGGTTGATACCGAAGCGTCGCTAAAGAAGTGTTTTACAATCGGTGCACTAGAATGCAGTGAGAAGGAAAATGCCATACTTGAAATATGAACTCAAATATGAATTTCCAATTGACACCCCTATTTTCTATTCAGTACTTTCTATATAATACCGTTATTTATTTACATAGTTTAAACCACTATGCATTCCAATTACTTGGAAATATTCCATTTGCTGGCCTATAAATAAATTGATGTTTAGAAATACGATCTGACCACGAGTCAATTTTAAATAGATAAGTCGAGTTCGAAAAATAGACAAAATCCTCAGAACGCTCACATTTGTTTTCTGCATACGGCAGTGCGTTCCTAGGTTAAAAGTTGGAATTGTTTGACTTGTTTATTCGCCCCATTCTGTGTCGGAGGTGTGAGCCTGATTCCTATCAGGGGAAAATTTTTCCATTAATTTGAATTACTTGTCGGCAACCTGGCGTTTCAATGGGTTGTTGGGTGCATTCCGCACGGTTGCTGGTTCAATTCAAGAACAACTTGTCCTTTGGTTGTTTCTGTTGTAGCTTTAATCAGTGATTAATAGCTAACGACCCCTCCCTTCTGGGTCGGCAACATAAAAAGAGTGGATAATAAAGTGTTCAGTTATTGGAATAATGTGATTAAATGGTGTATTTATCGCTCCACAATAATTTAGATTCGTAAATAACCTCCTTTCGTCAACAATGATGTAAGGAATATCCCAGCTCTAACAGAGCCCAGCGTCTAATGCTGGACGGCCAGGATACGTGATAATAAAGCTGTCTCTCTCTCTCTCTCTACCCCTCAATCCTAGTTCAACTCGGGTGTTATGTCTCCGCTACAAGGGAAGTGTCAAACCTTTAATCTCACTTACCGAAGGGAGTTGCCCTTTGACAGGTTGGTAATTTATTGGGCCGGGAACTCGCTTGAATAGATTCGCTGCAACCGTTAGGCATTGAATTGTCTAGTGATCTCGTCGTTAGTCATTTAGTATATTTTTGTTTCATGTTTTAAATATATAATTTCCATGTTTAAAAAAATTTTGTCTATTATACTTTCAAGTTTCTTCTAATTTGAAATGTATAAAATTATATAAAAGATTAATATTTTATAATTTAGTCATTTGACTTATGATTTCAGTCGTTTCAAGAAATTTTTTTATTCTATTTATTGCTGTTATATACTTCAGTATTACATGAATGATTATTTACACGCGTTTAGCAAAACATTTACTCTAAGCTTTATTTCATGTGTGTTATTTATACAAGAATAAACATAAACAATCTAATTTTCATAATTTTACGCCACTTACTATTCTTCTAGCCGTACTTATTATTAGTGTTGTATAATTTGTCATTGAAAAGATCTATATTTTATATTGTTTCTTCAGAATGAGTCTACATTCAGAATTAGTACTTTCCAATTTAAACTCCACACCAGATAGGGTTTTGGTAATTTTCCCATCCTATTCTGTTCGAAAAGTCAGGGAGTATTGTTTTCTTCCTTAACAACATTTTTATTTACACACGCGATGATGCATACTGGCATATTTTTATATTGTCATACCCGTTCTGAATTCGTGTAAGGTCAGGGCGGGAATGAGTCATGTGACATTGGGGTAGCGGCCCATGGCAATAAATAACATTCGGCTCATGACGTGACGTGGGGTGGGACCCTTCGCCGTTTCGCCCCTTATTACAAATTTACGTTGTGAGTCCCCTATCGGAGTCTGAAGGGAAGGGGGTGTATTTGCAGTTTACCCTTATCCGAATGAATTTCCCCAGCCGAACAAATATTAATTAAGGCAATTAATGTTTCTCAGAGTCAAAGTGTGAAGTATTTTATCCTTGAGTTAACTAATGTGCACGATTAATGCACAACACACTAAATCAGATAACTCTTCTAATTTTATATTAGCTGGTTTGGTTTATGAATAGGTTGTTGTCGACAGTTACTGTTATCGTGTTCAGTATTTTTCTCGTTTATGTGCTACGCAGAATATTTATCAGAGGAATATTATTTTATGGGCATATATATCCAATATCTGTTAATAAACCTACTTATCAATTGAAACTTGAAGAGAAATCGAATATTTACACATGACCCTGGAACCCTCCATCCATCAACGTTGAAATGTCCGAAACGATTCCTGTTTACTGATCCTGCAAAATCACGAACCTCGCTGAAAGTAGGTTATAAATATCTGAAGGAAAAACCTTGAATACTGTAGTTATGCGGCTCGAATCGGTAGAATAAAAGAACAACGATTATTTCTAACAACAGTACATTGCACGAGACATTTGTTCACCTTCTTTCAATACCAAATTTTCAACAATATCTATAGGTATAAATGGTTTAAATTTACTTAATGACTTACGTATTCTCACTCCCGTGTAAAGAACCTGGTTGGAACAAACGAAGTAACCGTTGCTATGAACCTTCTGTTCCTAACTCACTCATTTTCACGCATTGCCGATATTTATGTGAATGTATGCGGTACCATAATTAGGCACATTGTTTATAGTTTAAGGAAGATACGTTCTGTAAAATTCATAACTGGCTGTGGTATTCCCCTAACTAGGAATGTGTCGCTTTCAACGACTGGAGTTTGATTTCACCGTGAGAGATACTACATAATCCTTTTTTTCACTTTCCGCAAGAATTTACTCCACAGTTAACGAGACCGCCGCCGACATAAATGGTAAGCGGCCGTTTTATCTCCTCTACGGCTTCGTACCGTTATTTACTTCCACTCTCGTTCCTGCTCCTTCAATAAGCGTGCACTGGGAGTTTTAACGGGGCGTGCACGCGTCCGTTTTAATTGCTCCATTTCATTTTTAACCCTTTATTGGCAATTATCATTTTAGAGTATCGTGTACGAGGAAGCTGAATTCTTGAACCGAAACGTTTTTAAATGGCTACGGTTTTTGATACCCGGTGCATTTCTTGTTCAGTTTACATCTTGAGAAAGTAAAAATCATTCCCGGATGAGCGGAAAAGCTCCTTAAATATACATTTGGAAGTTTAAGTGCGCGAATTTCAATGCTGGTATGCCGACGTTAGTGAGAGCCAAGTCTTAAGTGATGAGGAGCCAAACCCGCGGAACCGGTCCAGCAGAACCGCCGCTCTCTACCACTCCTCCCTTGTAAATCCGTCTTTCCAACTTGGAATATTCAGTATTAAATCCGAAAGGGAATTTCACTTTTCGCTTGTTATTACAGTATTTATTTTAATTAATTTTCGATGAATTTTTTCGGTTTGCTACAAGTCAATTTAATTGTGCTATCTTCGATTTTGGAAGTTGTCCACTCGCATGAATATTTGGAGTTTTTCTTACGCAGACGGAGGGAATGATAGTTTTCTCAACATCCGTGGTGAAGATCATGTTATGACTCCTCATTTTGGTTTGTGGTCTTCAGATCTATTTACGAATTCTCGCCATCGTAGCATTAAACTGAACTATCAGTCAGAGCAATTTTGATCTTGATTTGCTAAGAACGTTTCATTGTTTCGATTATGGCCAGTTGAGGAAATTCGTTCATAATGAAAACACGATCTGAAATCATCAGTGTACTAACAAGATGTTCTCGTGCTCGAGCGGATGTGCGCTTTAAAAACTGAATGTGCTACCTTGCGATGGCGACGAGCCAGGACTCGTCTAGCCGAAAACCAAACAAAAGTGAGGATACAGAAAAAAAAATACGGCGGTGTTATGGTTTTTTCTTTATATACACATAACATATTAATCACTGCATCAGCAGGAGTGTAAAACTCCCATCGACACGCCGTTCGTTTACAACTTCATTCATTATGTAAACATAAACGGGACGACTTCTACCTAATGATACACCATGTCTGGGCATAACACTTGTTTTATGTTCCTTGTAAAAGTCCCAAAAAAATAGTGCTTTTTTCTGTTCCATTGCCCTTCAATTATAGGATGTAAATCATCTAATAATAATCTAAGCCTTTCTGGGGCCTGCCAAGAGCTTCTGGTCTGCTCTCTGTCTACTCCAACTATCGCCTCTGTACACGCTACGTTCTCACTATCCCTGACAGACCATATTTCAGTTTTCTTATAGCGGTACCGGTTCCTAACTTTTATCCCTGCGGGCAGATCCTAATTTAGATAACTGAAGTTTCATCCGAGTTTTGAACCATCGAAAGTAGTATCCCTTAAAAGATTACGATCGACCTCTCTCGAAAAAATACAATCCTAATATATAGGGAAATTTGATAGCTTCGTTAGTTGTGCCCCGTGGGAAGTTATATACTTATTAATAAATGCACTCAAATTATTGTAACAATTTATTTGCCTTAATTACATTGTTGAATTGTCGTGTTGCGGTTTTATCAATATCATGAATAATTCATAATCCGTGGCCATCGAGGACCGTAATTTTCATAAAAAGGCTACAATTATGACCTAATTCTTGTTTAATGTAGTTTAAAATGTTTATTTGTACTAAGCGTAAGTTATTATTAATATTTATAATAACAGTGGTGTAATTTGTCTTCAAGTTTCCTCCTGCTCCGTTTACGCCTTTTACAGCGTACCGGCTATCTCCTCTTGGTATTCGTCAAATGTTAAATACCAGTTATGACGTCACGAATTACGTCAAAGTGCAATCGTTACGTAACGTGTAGGCCGGAGCGTGTGCTTTTTTAGTCCTGGCACGACTCGAGACCTGACACAGCGTCTGGCAACCGAGGATAAATCACAGCAACTCAAATATACCCATCCAGTTAATTCTTCAAAAAGAGAACTCATGTTTCTTCAGCGTGTGCTAATAATACTCCGTACAAACCTGTTTTCAGCTCCACATGCCAGCGAAGGACCTTTTCTTTGGACTTGGCTGTCTTGTATTTCCTTCTCAACGAAGCATGACCTTTATCAAATAAGCCTTCTAAAAGCCAGACTATTTGTTTCAATTGTAGAAAAAAACTGACCGGGTTGGGTAATGTTCCATTTTTTAGATATTTCGCTTTATGATCACAAGTGTATGCGTTCTTTCTCATGAAACAACATTTTGATCATATAGAGTTCTTTAATTAGCTCCTACCGTTTGCAGTCCAAAAGAAATCGTTTTGTACGAACTTATATATATATATACTAATTTTACTTATAAATATTCAAAAATAGTATTCAAAAACTCAAATAATATTTTTTACCTTGTTTCTTGTTATATAGGAATAATGTCCGTGACAACCCAGATACTGTAGTAATTAAATAATTAACTTCGAATTAAAGATTATTCTTAGAAAATGTATGATAATCGCAAATTTCTGTAAAACAATGTGTAATCTGTAATTCAACAGAACGCTATTTCTTTCGAAGGTGAAAAGAACATAAAGAATGTCGACAAAGAACCGATATGAAGTGTATAACTCGTTCACGGGAGAATATCGCATTCATTCAGCCTGACTATAGGTCAGAATGTAAGTAAACTGCTAACGGTTTTCATTTCCGCTTCCTTTGAACCTGAATGTTTAACAAAACAACGCGGTGAAAGAAATAGAAATGCTTCTTAGGCAAACCAAAGGTGATACTTTCTTCGACAAGTTCTGTTAGACGTGAAATCAAATATTTAATCACAAATTTAGGTTAACTTTACAAACTTAGTTTCTTATCTCGCCCTATGTGTGTGTTGTCACATGTGAAACCATATTGAACCGTACGAAATTTCTTCCTTTCTAAAATTATTATTGGACTAATGCATAACCTTTGTTCTGTTTATCGCATATTTTCATGATCGTGATTCAAAAAGATATCTCTACGCAGTCCTTTATTTTCAAAAATAAAAAAAGCAAAGAAAAGGAACAATGTTTGGAGCCCCATGCGTAACGGTGGCTTCGCCGTCTAGAGTAAATTGAGCTTCGTGGCCGTCAATTTACAGTTATTTAAGCGGTCTATGTGACACGGCTATTTGTAGGAGCTGGCAGAAAAATGTGTTGGCGACGGTTCGGCTCTTTCTTGAAAAATTATGCTGTCTCACCCCCGTTTGTTCGCGGTCCTCGTATCATCTTTCGAGATAAAAGCCTGGGAGTTCGGCGCGCGCGAGTTAATCGGCCCGGAGGAAGCCGCCAGGGACCGGAAACACGGCCCGCTTCTTCTACTTCTGAACGGAATAATATTTCAGACGCGGGTGGAAACTGGTATTTTTCACCTCGAGTAGGTTCCGTATGTAGATCTGTCAGTGAAATATAAAACTTTTATATTTATAACGGTAAATGGGTGGGTGGACTGGCTGTGGAAGGTGAACGGCCTCGGTGGGGAGGAGGGAGGTGCTCTTTCTCCTTTATAGACTCCTCCCTTTCTCCACACCTTATTCGGCTCCATGTCCGGCCTATTAATAGGACAATATATAAACGTACGGCCAGAGACACGGTACGCCTAGCTTTTATTCTTTCGTTTAATTATTTTTAAATGGCTCCTCATTTGTATATTGTGTTCTAAGCTAATAAACCGGCCTGTATTTCGAACAGCCATGCATTTCAAAGGCTCCCCTCTTCCCCGTCCTTCCATCAATTTATCTTGAACGTAATAAGAGTGTACTACCAATGAACACATTGTTAGTCGGCTAATCTTAGTGACTCAAGTGACTCCTGAACTCTTTCTCAGTTAGCCCCTCAAAATTCCCTGTTCCTAATTTGATAGTAGGGATAGTCGGGACAACAACGTTTATTGATTCACGGAATTACATCGAATTAAATCAAGTAAACTAAAACGATCCACTTATCGCCGCTGACATTGCCTACATATTGCATATACGTAGCTGATATAACAAAGTTTTTCTTATCTGCTATTTCCACGTACGACTTACTCAAATATAGCTTAGTGATTGCGGTTGTATCATGTTGATATTTCCCATATATTGTCGTAACATGAAAAGTTAACATTCTACCTTGTATTAAATATTTACCATTTTAAAGTCTAAATATAGGAAGGGCGCATAACTTCAAAGTAGTACTTATATGTCTTATTATTGCATTTCACACTCTTGTACGGTGCATATTTTGAATGGAAAGTAGTGTTGAGGAATGTTAAGATCGAAATGTAATACGACACGTGACGCAGGGTGTGTCAGCGAACTTGGAGCAGGGGGAAACAGACGAAAACCCCAATCTCGCGAATTAGTCAGTAACAACATTGAACGAAAATAAAACTTTACCTTAGAAAAGTTGTGATCCCAGCCTGTTTCGAAATCAGCGGGTTGGCGGAATTGTCCTTAAAACTATTAATAGGAAAAAACAATCCCCCTAAGGAAGGTCAATCGTGAATAGGACAAGGTTAACTGAGCAGCGCTGACTACGCGGTACGCACAGATTAGGATAATGGGTGTAGATTAATGCTCTCGAACCGGGTATTGAAACATGGGCACGCCTTCACAAAAGGCGCTCCCGGCGAAGCAACCGAATTTTGCACAGAGCTAAAAAAACAGCACTCAAATCCGGCAGTAAAAAGGCCCTTCTCGGCTGTGACTCGTGACCCCCTTTTCACTGCCTATTTTAGAATCCCAAAAAGCGAGGCGCTGTATATCCTCAATTCACCATGTTTTTCAGCCTATCTCTTAATGATGAGTTCGTCCAATTACGCTTCGATTTAATATAGTTTAATGGATCTGCGATTATTTTATCAAACAACCGATATTATCCAGTTAGATTGAAAATTGTGCAATTTACATAAAAAAACTAAATATAAACATAAAATTAATGAATAATTATAAATTATTTACGTGTATAATTTGAATATAAAACACAAGGTTTCTAACGCTTATTACAGATTAGTAATACAGTGACATATTTCATAGAAAGGACTAATTTCTTTTTACTGTTGGTTAATGGTTTACGTCTGTGATATTTATTGGATATGTATTCAGTTTATACACAGTTTATTGTAATGAAGAGTATGGCTTTTATAGTTCCCGTTTATTATTTTGACTTTAATTCAGGAATTACGGTTTCCATTTATTGTTTATACTATTATCCGTATTAGACATATATAAAATTTTCGGTCGCTAGAAAGTCGTTTCTTCTAGAGCCCCTTATTTTTTTACTGCGTCAATTTTCGGCAACAAGCGTATATTTTATCATCGATTCTACAGGCCTATGGAGGAAGCCGTATGGTGGCGGGGGGGGGTATTTGCCGGAGGACCATTAGGGGGACCCCCGTGTCCACCTTTTAGTGTTGTTCCGTCCCCCTCCATCATTAGAGGAAAGATAGATAGGGGGTAAATTGGGGTGGCGGGGGTGTAACAAATAAATGCCGGCCGTTTATAACAGTTTATTTCCGGACCGATGACCCCAGACCCCACCCCAAAACGCTCGTTACACCATACAGAACAGCCCGGCTGCACAACTACTATTTCTCACTATTAAACGCTTGTTAATTCGAAATTAACCAGGCCCCTAAGGCGTTGTAGTGGGTTTAAAACTTATGAACTTGTGTCTCCATATATGGTTTTTAGTCCTTACCAAGTGTGAGAAACTTATTTGAGGAGCTCCAGTCAAATTTTTCTGCATTTATGATTAAATTCATTTCCAAATTTGCAATTACAGTGTTAAGCAGACTGTGAATATGATCCTGCGCCTTTCTGATTACTACGTCTTGGGGTTTAGAACTCAAGTACACTACATACGAGTATGGTAAGACGCATATTCCAACTTTCAGATCTATCTACGTGGATATATATATATATATATATATATATATATATATATATATATATACATTATTATCGGCACCCACACTTTACTTAACTATGTACCTAACTCAACAAACTCAAACCTCGACTCCCCTTACCTTACCTCGACCAAACGTTTCACTTTTTTATTTTACACGGGAATTTTTTGCTTTCTGAGGAAACTCGTCATTGCGTTCCTGCACTTATTTATTTGTGAGGAAAAATTCCTGCATTTTTTCAGGGAAAGTACGAAGTCCAAAGAACACAGGATTTGTATTCATTGTTCTATTTGTGTTAAAGTTGGGCTTTTCACTCGCAGTGCAAATTTGATCTTTGCAAACGGATCTTTCGAACTCCCATCATCAATGTCTACCAGTTAGAGTTACATGCGAGGAGATAACTAGTGATCTGTTATGTACTCACTGTTTTTTCTTTATATTTGCATTGTTAATTTGTTCGTTACAATTATTATTAATCGTTACAACCTACAGATTATTTAATTGTTCAAATGCTATCCTGCCGTTTTATCTTAAGCGAATGGGTTCTGGTTTCCGTCGACGAAGTTTCTTCCCTCGACCTTTGCTCTGAGCTCGGGCTTCTCGGCGGAAGTTTGCATATTACTGCCTGCCCCGATTTATTTACAGTCGGTCATCGCCGGTGAAATGTAAACAAGCGCTCCGACAAGGGCCGGGCGGTACTACTCGATTAATTTACGCGCTCCGGGGGAGCGGATTTATGTTTTGGAGACCTTCCAAGGGTGGCCGGAGCCACTCGGCTAATAACTCAAGAGCTATGATGGAGGCAGAGTTCGTTTCGACTGGCTATAGTCCGTTAATTTAATAATACAAAAAAATCGGATTTGACGGTCGCGCATAAAAACCAGTCGTCCCTCGGCGCCGGATCGAGCCCTGCCTCTTAATGTAAAATTCTTGGCGTTAACTCCCTCACTTCCCTCCAGTGCCCTTATATAATATATAATCGCTCTAATCGTATTACCATTAGCAGTTTAATATTCCTCCTATATATATTCGGTACATTTCTTGTTTTTGTTCCCGCAGATTTCCGCTTCAATAAAACAGAAAAAATCAAAATTAGATATTAAAATGTAGATCTACAGACGTATTAATTAAAATTGTAATTTTAGAATTGTCACGGAAAGGTGAAACATTCTACAAGTTCTTACTACGTATTTATAAATGTATAAATGCTAGAATGAATTCTAAAGTAAAATGTTAATTTTAAATTGTAAGGTTAGTTTTGTTATTTTTTGGTTCGTCACGATCTCAAAGTACTACTACTTGAAAAAGTGGAGAAATAAATACGCCGCCCTCAATACCGCTGGCTGAAGACCGTAATAGGATTAAGGAATAAGATGTAATTGATTGGCGAGTGGGCGGCTCCGGTAATAGTGCCCGACGACGACAGTTCCTTTATCGGAGACAGTTTTTACACTTAGTTGTACAGTACAATGGATGCAACTCATAAATGGAATCAGGAATTAATATTGCTGCGTTTTGTTTACGTGCCATTCATAATTGAATTGTGTGTATTCACAAAAATCCCTTTGCGTATAGCAATAACGCCTCTCCCATTCGCCCCCCTTACACAGCAATTATATTCTACGTTATCGAAAGTTCTCATGCTGATAAAGATAAAAATGCCCAGATTTCAGTGAATTCCCACAATACTGAATCGCCAACATTGTTCGTCACAATTCAAATGTTTGTTTCAATAAATCGCATTGAATTCCTGGCGTTATCATCGATTCTTACAATGGCTGTATTGTCCGAGAAAAAAAGCGATGGCTTTGAGGTTGTACTCATAATGCTGTTAAAATAATATCAGTGAGGTTTTTTCATTGTCATTCAATTATTGTCATTATTTTTTCTACGTTAGGTAGCAATTTAAAGAATTTAAATGTCGTAAGTGGTCGGGTCAGGTAACCTACAGATTGATCCGATATCGATTCCCAGTTGTGGCGGCGAATTATCATTCAGTTTAAAATGTATGTTGTTTAATGTAAATTATATTTCATTGTTATAGTACGCTTTTATGTATTACGTCTTATAGTACACAACGAACAACCCAATTTGCACGTTTGCCGAAACAGTGATGATATAAATGGGGCAAACGTTAGACTCTGTCAGAGACATGCACGTTGGAGGTGTTAGGTGTCTCCCTTTGGAAAGTACAGAACACGGAGGACGGAGTCAGGTGTTCACCAGGAGGAATATTAGAATCGATGGAATGTCGGGAAAAGAAAACAAAATAACTTCAGTCGGTGAACCGATTAAACTTAACGGTACTGGTTGCAACTGTGCCAGCGTTCCTAGCGCGACAAGATATATCACTATTATATGTCGATAGAAATCTACCCTATTCCAATACCCGACAAATTAAAAATTTATTTGTCGAGTTTAGTCACAATAAAAAAATTTGTACAATCTGTTCTTTCCCCAAACTGGATTACATTTTTACCATCCCGGTATGTAAAAAGAAGGTTTGTTTTAGTCTGTGCCTTAGATGAATTTTATTTTCCAACAAGTTTACGAATTGGTATTTATAAAAGTATGATTATAAAACACAGGATAGTTCCGTTTTATGGCCAGTAGATGAACTCGCGCTTTACTCTTGACCTTGCTCTGGATGTTTATGAAACCGAGTATTCTTTCGGTGTGTCGAACCAAGTTTATGATGAAGAACAAGTTAAACTTTTCCTCCTTATGTCCTGAGTCGGAGACTTCTTAAGAAACCTGTCTCTTGAAACTTTATGCGGCGAGGTCTGTAATTTTCAAGCTCGGCGGGAATAAATGTGGCGGGTTTCGAGTCCGAGGAACGGAAATGGGTTTGTTTGGAAAACTTTCACACGCGGCCCGACCGTGTGTATACGGTATTGTAGGAATTGAGATGAATAATAACTTATGGAGTACTCAATATGGCGAGATATTCAAAAAACTGTTTTATGTACTCTACAAAAGAGGGTTTCTCTTTTGGTCATTTGGTACTCCGGTCGTAAAATAACTGAATTAATCACATATTAATCACAAAATGTTGGTATTTATTAATGTACTTGTTCCGTGAAACCATTCTTTTGACAATTGACAAGCATCCCTAGGTTCTCATATTTTACTTGACTCATTTGTTTAGCATTAGTCTAAATCTTAAATTTAACAGTATGAAAGAATGTCCATTTTCATTTCGATTTTCATGAAGATTCAATGGAAAATCTATTCCGAGGTGTCGGCGCGGAAAATAATCGGAAATCTATTTACAATTGTTGTATGCGAAGAAAACCTAAAAACGCTGTTGAAAGAGAGGCGCGAAACCCGCGATTTGTTTCCGAGTTGTATTTTTGGACAAGACCCAATTTGTAAGGCTTAGCTCGTCTTTGCTCCCCCTCAAATCTTCATAAACCTCTTACGTAAACCTTCTCCTTTTCCCTTTGTTATTCGACATTCTCGTTTTTGACATTGACGAAATATGCAAGCCTGCGGCTGAATATAATTATCGATCGGAATTAATATCTGAACGGCTAATATAGCCTAGTTTTTGCTCTTGTTAATTTCATTTCTTTTGCACCTACATTCACCTTACTTGGATCGTTCTCATTTAGTTTCATTTGACAAGCTAACTGCGCATATATGTGCGCTCCCGTTAGAAAATTAAAACCTTTCATATTCTGCAGTTTCCACTTCTCAGAATGTACATGACAGGAGCTTGCAATATCACGTAGCTCTTGAGTATATTAAAATTTATATATATAAAGTTTATTTAATAGATTTTGCGGTTATTACGTTAATATTTCTTTGCAATGTATGGCATATTTCTTCTCTTTTCTTTGTCGAACATATATCGAGTGTTGTTGTTTGGATCGTTGTGACCGGTTTTATAATAATCACGGGTTTCTGTTGAATAAGTAGCGTGTTTCGAGAGAAAGATGGGCTGAAAATGAACGTTCATCTTCTGCATGGTTCAGTTCCTCACTCACTTTCGTGAAGCCGAAATCTGCGTTGCATTCACTTCCCTCTCTTTTACATTCATTCGCTCTTTACTTTGCTTCATTATTATATTTTTCTGCTATCTTCTGCTTTTATTTTCACCATTGCCGACAAATATAATTCGCTAAAATACCAATTTGAATGATATTCCGTTTTGAACAGTATTCGGCATTATTCAACAGAAAAGCTAAGCTAATATTTATTATCATTTCTGCTCACCTATTATAAATTATTTATAAGAAAAACAAATATGATATATAAGGAAAAAGTTTTAATTTACGTGTGAAGTCCACGTTAACGTATCCTTAAAAATTCAGGAAGAAAGAACGAGTCTATTCTTCGATCGTGCAACAGCTCTGGGCTTGTTAGCATTGTTTTTTACTTGGGCGCTAAACGGTTGGCGGTCGGTTCAATTTTCAGTGTTGAGTTAAAATTCGATGATCTGACTGAAAGAGCAGCAACCAATTTTTCTGGTTTACTGTGAATACTATTAGCCACAAACAGTATTGAAGATAGAACACTTGCAAATGCAATTCAAACGAGAGAATGAACTCAAATAAAAATACTGGTAACTACAGGCACTACAGATAAATACATAGAAATTAGGGGCGCAACGTTCACGTAGGATAGAAATATGAATCGCTGTAATTTTATTGCTATTATTATTATTTGTACAGTAATCAGTGCAATATGTATTAACTCCACGATTTTCGCTGTTATTCTAATTGGCTGAATGCAGCATTGACAGTGGGAACTCGCATTTCCTTGTTATGAATTCCTCAGTTGATTATTCACATCCTGTAATTTTTTACACTCGCTCTTTGTCCGTAATATTACCTTCTCAATTGCCCGTCTTATTTGTCTTCGTTTATTCGTGTCCCATCCTTCAAACGGTCGTACCTTTAAATTGATCGGGCGAATACTGAAATAGACATTCAACGGAATTGCCTACTGTCTTTCAGAAATCAACTATATTTTTTCGCACACTGCGCATTTTTTGTTCGCATTAAATTTCTTTACATAAAAGCAGTTCTAATCTTTGCTTAAACCTGTTATGAGACAAACTATTTATTTGTCCTTTAGTTATACAAAGAAATAGTTATAAAAATCGCCATACAATTTTTGATTAATTTCTACAGCTTTTTATATTGTGCATCAAACGCTTCGTACGTTATACATGACGTATCTTGATTACTTCATAGTAACACTTTTATAAACGCTCATTTAAATGTGATAAGGGCTGGGTACACATGTTTATGTAAAAGTATTTTTTCCTCGAATATGTAATAAAACAAATAATACGTATTGTTCGCAATCTATATATTAATGAATATATTTTGAATCCTTATAGAATGAAATAAGTGTATTTTGATCATTCTTATTATCGCATAAAACGCAGTGAATTTTTCGGCTGAAACATTTGAAATATTGCGCCTATATTCGTCGATGACCTCGGTTCGAAATAATTTAAACGCTATAATTAAACCCCAACATTCAGCAGTTTATTTTCAATGTATTTATAAAGGCGAATTTCGGATTGGCACGGTTGAATTACAGAAGTCCCGCGGGACATTTGTGGATGCCGGAACCGGGGGCTGTTGGTCGGGTGTAAACAGTCCAATAGTTTGCACAAGGGATACGTGTGTACTGGAATTATCGGTGTGCGAGGGGGATCCGCTAATTTCGCTCCGGTATATCAATAAACGAGCCCGTCGCATAGGCGCGGGCAGGGGCCGAAGCCGGCATGACTTTTGCCTTGGGCACAGTCGTAAACCGACCGTTCCACTTAGCGGCCGGGGAATTATTATAGATTCGGTATTTACCGGTATAAAAATGCTTTCCGTCCGACGGTAAAAATAATACGTTTTACACGGTACATTGCGACATTTGTGCATGCGAGTAATGCGAAATGTAACTCCAGTAAGTGCGGAGATCGGGGATTATAGAAACAAATACATTTCTGGCACCCTTCCAGTTTTCTAGATTTTTCCTCAGTTCCAAATATCGACGTTTACCCGGGATATAATTTTGTGTTAAAAATTTGTATTATTGTATTCCTTGATTTAATGTAATTACTTGAAAATACACTACAGTGTAATAATAACAAATGAGCATAAACAGACCCAAATTATTTATCGCGTTATATATCGCAAAGTAATATCAGAATTAATGGGCATTATAGTTTTAAATATGTGATGAAAAATGAATATTTTTAATGTTATTGCTCGAAACATTTGTGGTTTACTTGAATGTGTTGTATAGGGCGGCTATGCTATTCGTTCGCTTTTGGAATGCGGCCTTGTCTTGAGAAGGGAATGGCGGGGGGACGACGACTATGTTTGTACAGCTAGACCTTAACGTTCCTATCCCAACATTTTACTTTGAAAGGCACTATCGCAACGATTTAAATTTAACACACACACGATTATTGAATAGGGTCCTCTGTGTTATTCGGACTTTCATATGATATTATAATCGAGGTGGAGGGAAATAAATATACGTGGCAGAATTGAAATGCATTACATTCGGAATTAAAATTATTAACTGATTGATGATTCAATGATTATATATTCTGTAAGTTCTGAACTTATTGCATACATATTACGATGTAATTCTGAGCATACTTTTTTCAAAGGCAATCCGCTCCGAAATTGCTTTTCATTTTTCTCTTCATTTTAAGAATCCTAATGAAATTCGCTGGAAGGATTGGGGCAGGGCGGGATTTAATTTGGTTTTCAAAATATGACTACAGACCTGTACAACGGAAGGACTTCATTCTGTGATATTGAGTTTTTCACGGGGAGAAAATTATGTTTTAGAACTGCCGAGGCGACTAAATTCACCCACCGCCCTACCCAGTTAAAACCACGATCTCATTTTCCCGGTGAAGTTCCAGGAGAGCTTCATCTCCGAGTATAGCAGCGGTTATACATATTTGACGCTCGGCAGCATCCGGCCGGCTAATATGGAATTGAATCTAAAAAAATTCCTCGAGTCATGGATCTCATTTTGGCAAAATAAATTCAAATGGGCACTATGTTGTGGAGATAGAATGTGCGGCAATTGATTTCATGTATCAAAAAATACATCTAAGTCACGATACTTTGTCTTAGCTAAACCTAACAGTATATTAATATGTTCATACGAAATAAATTGAGACACAAAAACAATACAGTGTTTTTAAATTGAAACACACTTCAGGAAACGACCACAAAAACAATTTCGTTGTCTCGGTGAACTTTCAACACTATATAACAATTTATTTAAAAATACTACTACGTTATTAATTAAGTTTCGTTCGAATAATTTTTACCAAAAAATGAAATGACTCCCCCTAAACCTGGGAAGAACTTATCGGAAAATAATTAGGAAGATGTCTATAAATTTAAATTCTATAGAACTGGATTGTCCGTTTGCTTAATAATCGAAATATATACACGACTTTTTTAATGTACTAACTATGTTATATCCGAGCTTTAAATATACTTCGGAATTTCCTATAATAACTTTCGATTCGCTACCTCGAATTCCGAAGGCCGGACGAGAGAAAATTAATTCTTCCAGATATTGTCTGGAATTACCTGCAGTCTCGAACTCAGTTGAAACAGAGTAACCGTTTTAGGTTTTAACATTATTACAAGTGTCAGGAACGGTTTTGAATACTATCTAGGCGGGGAGATGACGGGCTAGTAATAGAGGTGTGTAACTGACAGAGGGTAGTTAGGGGGGGGTGGAGGGGTCGCTTCGCCTTTTCATACCCTCGCCGTATAATGCTTTTAACTTCCTCCTCCCACTTATCTTCCTCAACGCTTCCCCTATCTCCGCTTCCTTTCAACCCGCTCTCTCTCTCTGACCCTTTATTATATTATTTAGCTTCGAGAGACGCCTTCCTCGTCCTCTCGAATTTTCCTCACAATCGATTTAGGCCATATTATTGCAATAGGGATCCAGAAATATGGTATTGTCCTTAAGATAGATCTATACCAGGAACTGAGCAAAATGCCTGATGGTTAGCGGAATTTATATAGATATATGGAAAATAGTACAGTGTTCTTCAGTTGCCCGTGGGTTATCCCTTTATTGCTTCTCCCGATCATTAAAAATGAGAGTTAACGTTATTCGCATGAAGGGCTTCGTTCCATATATTTTACAGATTGTCAGTTATTGTAAACGTATACCCATTTAACGTTCATTACAATACCTCTTTGGCGATCGTTTAGGGCTTGGAATACAGTCACTGTGACATCTGTCCAGAAGGTCGCATAAAATATATGACATATATTTGGAAATAAAATGCATTCATAAGTGCAGTACAGTTAGAGAAATCATAATAAACTTGCAATATCGTCTCTAAAAGAAAGAGGTATACCACCGTTCAGTTTTTTCCTATCACCGATGAAGGTCACTTAACTGTTGTTACAGTTATCCGTTTGAAGGAGCTGCTCAAACCGAAATCAATGGATATCCCGTTGTTAAATAGAGTCGCTTTATATTAAGTTAAAACCGGTGGCGGGAATGATGACTCTGGCAACATGGCCGTGGAACCCCTTCCTACAGTGAATTTATAATTCTTCAGCCCCGCCCGGTCAAAATTTAATGGACCGTAAATTCATGAATTTTCGGTAACTGTTGAGACTCCGATTGGAGGATTTTATTGCCGGTCGTAAAAAAGCCATCCGTTGCTCATTTTAGAGAGAAAACGCGCCCGATGGCGGAGGTCTGAAAATTTTTAAATTTTATTCTCCGAATTCCCAAATTGAACTAACTGTCTTTTGCTATTCTTCGTCCTAATATATTTGTATGACCCATTTTAATTCTTATAAATGCAATACGTTAACTGGACCCTGCGAACAAAAAAAGTATGGTATAATAATTATGATTTGAAAATGGTTCTTCAATAAAATAGGGATAAAAAATTAATATACTGGCTCTATCCAGTTGTTCTTTTCGTTTAGATACTGAATATTGTGTTTTATGTTAAGTGTTCTTCGGGCTCAACAAATTCTTGAGGCGTGATTCAAAAAAATAATAGAAAATATATCAATCAAAAGTATGTACTTTTACTGTATGTAGATGAGACTTTCTGTTTCATGCCCATATTCTGTTTGGGGTAATACTCAGGGCAGATTTTTCGCATTCATCAGTGGTTTGATAAATAGTTAAGTACTATCCCTCGTTATTAAACTTGATTAGTAGAGCTGTTCCCTAGTTTTCAACACGTCCGTCAGGTGGGTGGGAGTGCGTGTTATTAGTGGGTAAGCGGCTGTAAGAGTGATGTGTACCGCTATCGCGATGCGTGTCGCTACGTAAGCCCCAAGATAAGAGGAAAAGGGTCCACACGGCTGCACGTGGCGCACGCTCACGGCTGCGTACTTTAAAGATAGACACCCGAGATTTAGGGTTACAAAGATAGGGCGTCTAAGTAGAGGTCTCACGTACCGTCCCAATCGCGTCTGTGATCTCCATCTGTAATGTTTCACTATTAAGAATTAGTATTAATGCCCGTCAATTGTTCTAGTACCAAGAAATAGTTCTAATTATATTGGTCCGTTCCTATTTCTTTTACGCACAAAAATTGTACTCTGAGGGCTCTTAGAATCACTAAACACACCATTTGTGAGGCTAGTAACCTATCGTTTTGACGTAATAATTTTGAAATCGTTGAGGAACGATTGTTATTGGTGAGAACGAGACAGGATTGACTCATGTTTCTCGGGCCCGCAAGATGAATTTCAGTCTTAGGAACGGGTCATATTGAGCACGAATTCCCCCCGGGGTTTTCCTCGACCTAGATTGGAGGACGCTAACAGTTGGGTGGTTCAGGCCCTTATTGAGCCAAGTAGCCGAATATTTCAGTGTGTTAGCAGAGGAGAAGGACGCCTTCTGAGTGGCACCATCCATGCATTATAAGAAACGCTGAACAAGCGAGGACCGCCCTTCAGCCGCCAATTCCCGCCGACGCCTGATTTACCAGTTCCCTTTACGAGAGCCTGATAAATATCGAAAGGCGTCTCGTACTTGTTTATACTTATTCTTTTCTGGTATTTTTTACGATATCGATGTGACGGCAATGACGTTGGCAAAAATTCGCAATTGATTAGTATAAAAAAAAACACATGCTTGTTCGAGTTCACAATAAAACGGATGAGTGTTATTACTTTTCTGCTACGTGTTTACGAACATTTCGTGTCCCCTTGTGTCCGATTTATCCGTTAATGTTGTTCACCTATATTCCCATTTAAGATATAATACGAATCCCCACGCCAATTAGAATTGCGTTTTATGTGAGTCGAAAGTATTTCTGGACTCGAATTTGAAAAGAACAAATTATTAGTTTTATGGGACTTTTGAGAGTGTTGGTCTGCTCGGTTGTCGGAGGAATTTAAGTTTAGGTGGACTGTTGTTTTTTAATTGTTCCCCGCGGAAATTACCGTTTCATAAGAATGACCTAATTCAGGCACAAAAAGAAAAATAAGTGGGTCTAGCTTTCAAGATACACCGGAAGCGGGGCACTTAGCATGCAAGCGGGTGAAGCCCAACTTAAGAATCATTTGTTTATTCATGAAGTCATCGATTCATTTAAATTCTAATCATCCTGTTAATTCAGTTTCTAGCGTCGAAGAAAACTGCGCACTGAACTGCGGAAACAATTAAGTCTCCGGCCGAATTTATATTTCGATCTATCGGGTCTCCGGGGAGGAGACCCTTCCGAAATCCAAATTGAATACGTGGCGTCCGTTTCCACTGACCTGTCTGTGACCTGTTAGTAGTAGTTAGGTTTGGTCAACATCCATCAATTCGCTTCAATTAAATTTTCACAAAATCAAGATTTTTAAAATTTTCCATGAATAGCAGGACTATAGTTAAAAATAATTTAAATTCAATTAACACAAGATTCGTACCCTGAATTTTGGCCAAAACCTTAGTATAATATTTAGTAAAATTTGTATTTAAATTATACAAATAAAGCGCATAATAGCCAAAGTTGCCAATCGCGTTATATAAGGAACGAAAAGAAATTAATACACACACATATAAATTGATTGTTAAGATTCGGTATTATAATTCTTGCCATTTGCTTAAATCATTTTGTTGTTAATGTTCTTTTCTGCATAATCGACTACAGATTACTATCGCCTACGCCAGTCTAAATATATCGTACAGAAAGATGGGCGTGAAACGGACGCGATATTTTAGGGCGCCC
This sequence comes from Lethocerus indicus, assembly GCA_019843655.1. Classification (NCBI taxonomy): domain Eukaryota; kingdom Metazoa; phylum Arthropoda; class Insecta; order Hemiptera; family Belostomatidae; genus Lethocerus; species Lethocerus indicus. The sequence goes on along the minus strand of JACDQD010000007.1, from coordinate 6,378,047 downwards.
ACAGTTGCAGTTTTTGTTGGCGAATTTTCTGGGAAAACAATCCAGGCTGACAAGCGCGCGTTTAAAAGCCCCTCAATGCGGATTCATACGGGAAGACAAACTGTAGTGCCGGCCGTATTTCGGATATTGCATTTTGCGCCCAGTTGTTCGCAGCGATCCTTATCGCGAAGATAGCGCCGCTGTATTCCCCGGCCAGTATTCACTAGCATTAACGCCCAACCAAATTGTCCCCATTTATTGTAGCTAACGAGAGCTTCGTGACCTCGTATACCGAAATTTAATCTACATTTCCGAAATGGCAACGTGTGACTTCATTACTGCAGATAGAATCATTAATAATAAAAATATCTTCATTACCATGGTACAGTGAAAAATGTCTGAATAGGAATCTATTATCTTAATTTGACTAACGAAATCATCAGTTGCTTGAATATAGAATTTCGGTTATACAGAATGAAAAGTGTGCTCTATAATGGATATATTGGGCGTTTGTTCAAACCTTAATGATATATATTTTAGCAACATTACGAGGGTATTGAAATTCCACCATGTTATCCGTAGCATATAAACCCTATAGGAAACTTATATTAACAATTAATTCGAACGTAATAAATGCCAGATTATACATTAGTGCACCAGATTTATCGCATACTATATTGCGATAGATATATCGAAATGTGCCATATCTGATATCATATGATCATTTGGTATTTTTCGCCGATAAGAAACTGCCACTGTGTTGCTATTTAAATTAGAACAGTGGATTAGAACAACGGTAGATAATGAAATCGTACTGAGTTGAAGTTCGAGATACAAACCCGAGCACTGTTCGGCGCTTTATCGACCTGGACCCGTTTAGTCAAAAAGACGATAACGTTCATCGGGTTCGCTTTACTCAGCTGGTTATCATCCGATTCAGTCGCTGTTATCATGTTTTTATTGAGTTTTACACCTCTTATTTTTTCTTAATGGTAGGAAGGAACAGGGTAATTTAAACTGAAAATGTTTATGGGTTATAGCGGAATTAATAATATTTTAAAGTATTGTTGTTTGTACAGTTATTAGATGGATTCCAATTTGAATTCTGTTGAATCGCCCAATTCACTTCCTCGCCACTGTACGGCATAATTACAGTTGCAGTTGAACATCATACCCTTCAACCAGTAATTCCGGACCTATTAAATTGGTGATAGCTCATTGTTGGGAGAATTCCAGAGCGGGCGATCTTTCCACCCTCGAAATGTTCCGACCGGTTCTGAACTAGTTTCGAGCCCGCGACGCTGGTAGGTAGGAAACAACTACCATTAGCTCCGGCGATTGGGCCCAGATAGGCTTCATTAAATTAAATTAAATCACATCGGCGATCCCCTTAACTGGCCACCTGTAATCGTAAACCGGGCATTCATAATACCGCTCTGTATCAGGTTCAATGACCACAGAGTACTTTTCTTCAGGTTCACTACAAGAATTGATTATCTTGAGTTTCTCTTAAAGTGGACAGTAAGTCGGAAATTAAGCTAATAAAACCTCGTACAAACAAAAAGGATATAATTCTGTTATATGAAGAAGTAAATTAATTCTCCAGGAGTATTTGTCACATTTTTGTGAGTTATCCGTTATGGAATACAAATTGGATATGGACGCCACCTTAATACGGCTTCTTTTCCCCCTAGTTCTTTCTTGATGACAATCCCAAAGTGGTTCACAAATGGAAACAGACAGAATAGGCAAAACAAATACACTCTGAACTCTTTGTGTAAATAAATAAGTAACATCATCATTATGTCGTTTCGTAAAACTTGTAAATATAAAAATCTAAACGCATAATGTCGTGAGCTCTTACTGCTATTGTATTTCACTTATCAACGCCAGTATACGTATGACTGAGAGATATTAATAATAAATGTTCAAAAAATGGTTATAAGAACGAAGGAAATAGAATCAACCTGGAAACGTTTGATGCAATTAGCGCTTGAAAAAAGCCGCTCTTCAGAGCCGTTTATAATACGACGGCCGGACGTTAATGACAGACTCGAAATGGTCATTCATAATATTCAATATGTAAAAATAAAAATACCTTTCGGGCATATAATTCGGTTCAAAGCTCGGTACCTTCTATTTTATTCTACAGTTCAGTGTCCATTTTGTACAACGCAGGTCGAACATTATTCTGCACCCTTATATCAGTAATAATATATGTTATATGTGTTAAATAGCGCGTACAACTCAATAATAGGGCAGCAACTTCAATTTTTTTCATGGATTCTGAATTCGTGCCTTCCGATGCGCGTTTTAAATGCTGTGGCGGTAGGGAGTCGACCGTTGCAGTTTGAAAACAGGACGGACGAAACCGTTTCTAGGTCGCCAACTTTGCTTACTGGGGGAACCTGTTCTCCCCTATCGCGATACTGTTGTTAATTTCATCGACGCAGCTTTGATGGCAACTCGATCCCCAGTCGCCGGTTTCTGGTCGCAGGCGAATTCAGAATTAAATTTATGATCGACCTTTTGAAATTTATTTCAAATTAAATCGAACCGATATTTATTATATATAAAATTTATAAACCATTGTGAATATTTATGTTGCCTACATGTAGTACATGAATATATTTATTTGAATCTCAATTTTTGTTGCAGATATCCCGGATATTCCTGAGAATATCAAACACCTACGGGCTCTTCAAGTGGCCGATTTCAGTAGTAACCCAATTCCAAGGTAAACTTTAATTTTAAACAAGCAATTAAATCTACCCTCCATTTTTGATTGGATATTCTGAGTTATTCTAGTTGGCAGTTTTATGTAGGGAATTTAGTATTTTGAAAGTGTGAGTGCGTGCGCGTGTGTAAAAGCAAAATATTGATTGAAGAATATTTGCAAGGTTTATTATATTTTTTATATTATCATTTTCGGTTTTATTGATGATCCAACCACTTTTAAAAAATTCCACAAAAATCCTACGAACGGCGAACCTAATTCCGCGAGTTGGATTTGAAAAAGTTATTTCGTTCAAATGAAGGAAACGGTATTGTAGCCATATGTTACCGATGATTCAGGACGCCAACGCCTCCGTGTCCATATGACGTAATAACTTGTGCATTTGGGTCAATGTTGAAGAGTCCGCGACGACAGCTTACGCCATCTTTTAAGGAGCCCCTTAACTACGGATGTACGGGAGGGGAATTTAAATAAGTTCAATCGTTGCTTGGAGTTTTAATGAAGCTAGTTTCATAGATCGCGCACCTGAATTAGTATTGTACTTTATAGTTGGTCCGATAGGTAATTTTAATTTGGTTTCGTACGATATTAATCGTACGATACGTTATTAATGGAATAACGGTACGTTAATTCCACCCCATTCATTATTTCCGCTGACGTATTCAATGTTTAAATAGTGTTTATCGTGTGTACGCCAGATGGTATCAAATATTAGGTTGTTGCAAAAATAATGCGGGATTTTCCTTCCTTGACTTGTACACACAGACTAGGGAATAAACAATGTTATTTACATATCTTACGATATATGTTTTTGAAACTTTTCTCATCTTCTTTCCTTCAATAGAATCCATTTCGAACATTCATTTGATTGAGGCCCTTCATTTTCGCTAAATCTACTTTTACGAATTTAAACTCGGTCGCAGTTTAAATCAAACGGCTTGGAATATCAATGAATTTTATGGTAAAAAGTGTATATGAATACACCGTTAAGCGTTTGTTTCAAATTTTTATCCTCTACGATAACCATATACGTTCAGCGCAGTGGATGAATCAAGGGGAAGGTCCCTAAATAAGTTAAATTTAGTGAGATTGTATTGGTTCAATCGGTGTAAATTTAATTCGCCTAACAAGAATAGCATTCCGTTAGTAACGTAGTGTGCGAGAGACGATTGACGATTGAAGTCGAAACCCGTCTAGCGTAATCGGAATATATCACAGGAGTCGCGATATCCAAGAACCTCAAACAGGTGTCTTGACTTGGAAAAAAAGTGTGGCTTCTGCCACACCCAACACTCCCCACCCTGGCCAGTCGATTTTTTGGTTTTATAGGCCAAAGGATTGTGCAATGCGCATATATGTAGGAATGGGCCGTTTGAAAATTCTAACCGAACTGGGTCCGGTGCATCGTCGGAGCTAAAATTAAAGTTTGGTGGTATCGTTTTATAAATTCCTACCACCGGCTACTGGCGCATGGATATGAGGAATGTAATTAATTTAATAATACAAGCCGCCGCCACTATCGGCACTCTGGCCTCTTTGAATTTATATACAATTAAATCCGTTTTCAACATTCGGCCGGGTTCGCTTTTCAGAGGACGCGGATTGTCACTTCAGGCCAATCAATAGGGAGAGTTGCATACCCGGTGGGAACAAAGAGCCGGCCCGGTATTAATACAAAACAAGAATGGCGACGGAAAAAAAAAGATTTTGTCCGCTTAATCGAGCCCAGACCACGCAATTTTAAACAATACCATGGACGGGGGAGTGTTTTTGTTCGGGGGACAAATAAATAATCAGTTATTGGGGACGACCAGATTTCAGAGCGTTGTGTATATTGAAATTGCGAGGGAAAAAAGTTATCGACCTAATAGGTTTATAGATTGCTCCACGTTCGCGTTTCTCACATGAACATGTAACTTTTCTGAATATAAGGGATAATAAAGAATCGTTAAAATTACGAACTATGCTACATTCAAATTGTTTAAAAGTTCATTTGAAAGCATACAATTACGTTAAATGTTAAACATCTGTTTATGGGGCACTCATTATATAAAAACTGCTAGAATGTTGCTCTCGTGTCGTGAGCAGAATTCCATCTGTATTATATGGCCGGAGCATCATCCCATCTCCACTGTCTCTACAGTTATGCGGTCTGTAGTCGACATGCTTAAGTACGTCACTTCAAATTTAAGGGGAGTGTTCTGAAGTTACCTTGGGTCCAACTCGCAATACGTTCGAATTTTCATTCGAACTGCACATTCGAATTTGCACATAAGTGCAAATGTGAAATCCATCCCCATATTTCCGATAGAATGTTACTGACGATGGAGAGAATTGGAGACGGAAAACCTCATGAATTATTGTATTGGAATCGGCGGTGGGAACCCCAAACAAATTAGTAAACGTTGCGCTGTAGTACTGAGCAATTATAATACTGCCTAAATATTACAAGGTAAAATAGAAAAAAAATTATCGGGGAAAAGTTAAATTGTAATTTTAGGTCTAAAATGTAATCATCATTAAATTTTATCATCAGATTCTACCGCTCCTTAATGATTGTACAACATTTAGGAGAAACGAAAAAACAATGTCACAATGTCCTCCGAGCAAAGAGTAAATAGGATTACTTAAGGAGGAACGTTTTGTTCTGTGTGGTGTTTACAAAGAATATCGAGTTTCCCTTTACTCTGCATTTCTGGAACTCTCCGACGGTTTGAACTCGATGAGCCCGGAGCCGGCTATTTGAGGCTTGCAATCAGGTTAACATATTTCGAACCTTAGGTATTGCTTCTACCGCCAAAAAGCGGAAGCGAAAAGGCCCAACAGTTTGTAAACTTGTATCAAAAAATAATTTCACCGGCGGTTCGTCAATCAACGTTGTTGGCTAGTGTTATATTAGGCGTATTTAAAATTTGCTCAAGGGCAAAAATACGAGCCACGAAATTGGTTTATCTCGCCTCCGCAGATTCAGTTCCGTCCGACCGACTCTGGCAGAATTCACTGAGCGCGGCACCTCATAAAGGGGACGTTACGTGCGCTGTTGCCAAATTTGGCAAATTGCGAAGAATTGCGTGCTCCTAAATTCCCCTCCGTTCCAAATATTCATAATTCATAATTCTCTTGATTGCTACTCCACTAATAGTAAGTATAGATTGTATAATTTATCTTCATTAAGTAGCAAACAGAAATTAATTAAATTTTTAAAAACTTCAAAACAATTTTTCCGTTGCCATATATATGTTTTCGATGACCTCGTGTATAAGGATAAGATGCATTTGAATATTTCAACAAGTGTACTTAATAGCTTGTATCGTGAAATCCGAAAAATATCCAAAATGTGAAGTTTTTCGGCAAAAATTGGTGTTCTCCTACTGAGTATAAAATGGACGCCATTCATAAAAAGGCAGTCGTCATTTTATTTTTATTATGCCTTTTTTTCAGTGGCATGTTTTGAACTTTACTTATTGTTGTTAGCCGTATCGAATTACAGGGCCACCACACAATGATACAAACACGACCGAAAATGGAACCTGAAAAGAAATTTATAACGCCAACCAAATTCTGTTACTACTTACTAGCGGGTTTATATAAAACAAGATTCAGTTCTGTTCAGACAGATGCAAAAAATAAAAATTTTACATTTCGTAGGTCCTAAGATGCTGAAAATTCGAATCTGTGAACTAATTCTCTTTTAAAAAGGTATTGTGACGTAAGTATGCTCTTAAGAGGAAAAGCGGTACACAATGTTTTGAGCGAAATTCGCTCGTGATGGGCTTTACGCCGGCTGAAAGCGTCAAGTCCTACAATTGATTGACGTACGACCATGCGTCAGTGTCACGCCGGTAATGAAAAATGGATTTCGCGATATCAAGAGAATCGAATTTTTTCATAGTGATTATAATTTTGTTATGCATTACCTGTCGTTTGAATTTCTTGTCAGAAAGGGCGAGCTGAAACGAAAGTTTAAAGGGAATTTTCGAAGCAAAGGAATACTGAAAAATATATCGACTCAATCCTGAAATCGGGTTATTAATTGCAATTACAAAATGCATTACTATGTTACATCCGGTGAGATCGCGTGATACTGTGGCGAGAACCCCTGGCAGTAGGCGTTTAACACCTATCTGCCAAAGATTGTTCCCTTTTTGACGAATACTTAAGCAGCAGAAATGTTTATTCCGACTGGAGCTCTCCTGGGCGTTTTCTGCTTCGGCCATATTCGTATTCGTACTGGTTCCATCATCAGGACCCGACTGGAGAGTTAGTCCTGTATATATATATATATATATATATATATATATATATATATATATATATATCGGATGGTGGGATATCTCCGCGCAGAACCTTACATTCCAGTTGCAGAATTCTCCGTACTATGTAGGGAATTACACACACGTTACGCTGAGTGTTATTATCAAACAGCACTTTACGTTCATATCTTTTAATATACCACTCTTCGTGTCCATTACCGTAAATATTGTCCAAGTACTTCTCACCTTAGTAACCAATCTTAGTTCAATATATATCTACTATATATTGTCCTTCCAGACAATCATCCCTGAGAAATTAAAATGAACCCAACAAAGTGACCATTTCTAGATAACAGTAGTCCGTATAACCAAATTAAGTGATTTACTTCGAAAAGACGTACGAAGCGGGCCCGCTTGAAATTCGGTGACACCAATTAACGGGTTTATGATACAATCAAACTCGCCCCTCCGATTTTTGCTTCGGAGCGAGGAAAGAGGTTATGCCGTAAATATTTTCAAATTTCAAAGAATGAGAGCGGGGAAACATTTGTGGAAATACATGATGACTGGTCGAATGTATTTTGTTCATGTTGACTCGGTTAAGAGACGCTGCAGTGTTCGGCACGCGAGACGAATTCATCACGGAGGTGTTTCCACCTGCTCGCCACATCTCCCTGAAAGTTATATTCTTTAAAGTTTCTTTTTTATTTACCTACTGCTAAGCGTGTATTAGTGAACGTTGACAAACCTACTTTCAGCATCCAGTATATTGTATAAATGGTTTATGATTATTGTTAACATTTGTACAAGTGAAAGAACATACAACAAACAACAGTTAGGTTTGAAGAAACTGATTATTCGGTAATTCATATTAGTTGAGTTCTTCTTTCAAATTTTTATTTAGTGGTCAGTCGCTGACGGAGCGCTAGGCAAACTTGGAATTTGCATATATGAATTTGGTCTTAACAATTACTTGAAGATTTATGTCTAACATTTAAATTATGTTTCATTTTAAATTTCTTGCCTTTCTGTCGATTTATATACAAATGTGAACATTGCTGTTAACAGGTCTATTTTTTGTTGGCAGGTTACCACCCGGATTCGTCCAGTTAAAAAATCTCACCATCCTGGGTCTTAACGATATGTCGTTGACCAATCTTCCGCCGGATTTCGGCATGTATGTATACCGTTCAATTTTGAAATGCATCCTTATTCAGTGTATAAGTCACTCAAGTGTGGGTTGAGTCATCATAAACTGTGATGATTGTGTTATTAACTGTTAGGCAGATTATTATTTTAGAGCTAAATGTTAAATCATATCTTCTAGTTTAATCTAACCTATGGATTAAAATTCCTTTAAAAATTAAACTCCCGAAAGACTGCGTACGAATTTTATACATTTTCGTCGTTTAATCCGTCGTTTAATTTGGTGTAATATAACCTTTTGTATTTCCAATGAGCTTAAAGTCGAAGGTACATTTTCAAACTTAGTCCTTTATCGGACATTCGGATCCACCTCGCGACACAATAACCACTAAGTCCACTCTATGAGCGGTGAGTTTCGAGTTCTATTCCAAACGTTGCGTTCCTAACTGTAAGTTTTTGGGTAACAAGAAAAGTTAAATTAAAATTATCTCTATGTTAAAAAAACGATTAGTTTCACTGTAAGTGAGAGTCATGTGTAAAAAAAGATGAGAAAACTGTTCGCTCCTACTAAACGGAACTGTGGGGAACAGTTTCCAGTAATTCTGCACCAAATATTCGCTGGCATTTTGTTTCAACTTTGGTGTAGTTTTCATTGTTTACTCGCCTTCGGGCGTACAGCTCGTATACCTGTTTCGTCGAAAATGACAGCCGAAATAAATCAGGTCGTGGCCGAAATCGAAGACTCTTATTATCAAACATTATATCAGTAATCTCTATGTTTGGCTGATAGCTTAAGAATTATGTTAAGCCAGCTTTATATCGAGATTTATGCACAGAGAAAGCCTGGTTATAAAAACGATTATCTAACAAAATCTACCGTACCGTTTACATTTATACGGAGTATGTCAAGACGGCAGTTCGGAAATCGGTAACAAAAGTTGTAGTAATGCCGTCACTTACAGCTAAATTAAGTAATTTACAAAGCGATAATTGGTCTGAGAACAAAGTTCTTATTGAAAGTTGAACTTTCGTGGATTCTTCGAGCATGAAATGATAAGCGAAATTGATTTTTTCTGAGGATTATTTTAACACGGCTCTGAATTTGTGATTGCGCGATATAAAATAAATGAACCACAAGTGCCTGGTGCTTGGCAGGTTTAGCTCATTGAAAATTAATTGAAGGTCTTATCAACATCGATTAGGTAATCGGCGTGGCTTAACAAACAGGTTATGTCACGTCTTATCCTCCCCTCTCTCCTCTTTTACTTACCTTTTTATTGAAATTACATTTATTTATAATATTATTGAATGCACGCCTCTTAAAAGTTGTTTATCGCCAACACTTATGAAATCTAAAATATCATTTATACACAACTTGAGTATACATTTAATTTTGTAAACAGTGAAACATTTGTCTGACTGAATTATATGAATTTTTTGGACCGTATTCTCTGATATTTTTCTTTATTTTTAAAATCGAAGCGTAATTAACGGGATTAGATAGATGGCGGCAGCACCATTCATGCCTCCAAGTTTGTATACGTAGGTTCATATGAATCATTGTCGTTATGACTGTACACGACGGTTTGTCAAGAAATGAGCCATATGAGGAAAATTTGTATCCAATAATTATTTTTCCAGGTTAACGAGTCTCCAGTCACTGGAACTCAGGGAAAACCTTCTCAAATCTCTACCCGAATCATTGTCTCAGCTCTCCAACCTCGAGAGGTTAGATCTGGGCGATAATGAAATAGAAGAATTGGTACGTTTTTCATTTTTGTCTATTTCATCTGTATTGTAAAACAGATTAATTGTGTGACTTATGGTATTGATATACGGAAGTTGAATTTGCTCTCTCCTTTAGTTATCGAATATTTAATATTTTATCATTCCCGTTTATTATATCATCGTTGTAAATATCTCAAATAAGAGGGTCCATTAACCCAAATATGTATATTGTAAACAATATCCTGTCTACATTTAAAGAATATAAAGTATTTCGTAAATTGTAAAAAGTTCATAAAAATAATTATTGTTTACAGCCACGGCACATAGGAAAATTGCCAGCACTGCAGGAACTTTGGTTAGACCACAATCAGCTTCAGCATCTACCTTCAGTGAGTAATTACTTGCATTATTCCTTTTGTTTCACCAATGAATTTAGTGAAATTTTGCATTTGCTTGCTCTGGGTGTTTTTTAAATGTAATTTTTAAACTCCTAAATCCCAGAAGAGAATATTTTGTCGTAGGTTGGTAACGGTATTTATAAATAAAAAACAATTCGTTTATTCGTATTTATTCATATTTTAGTAGTTTGCCTCTGCAGTTGGCTGAATTCATTGTTGAATTCCTTTTGAAAAGGAACGGTTATATGATTGCGAATGCCTTAAAATGAAAAGGATTCTGTTACCGTACTCCACGTTACCAAAGACGTAATAGGCAGTAAAGGGTTTGAGAAATGGAGAGCATATGGCTTCGGTGTTACGTTTCATAATTCCTTTCCAGTATTGTATGTTCATAATTGAGAGAAAAGAAATCTAATAAACTGTCTATTGTTTGTTGTAACACTATCATTGCAATGTGCATTGATTAATTTCACAATTCCTTCATCCTTTCATTTGTTCCTACTACTACTTGTTTGGACAACATTAGATGTTGGACTTTTTTGTGGAACAAATGTTTTGATCTTTGTGAAATGAATGTTTGGCTAACCAATAACTCATCAGTTGAAACTGTGTTAATATCATTAATCATTATCATAAGATAGTAAAATTAATAATATAATAATAATAAATGTTATTGTCAATCAACTTTCTCTATATTAATGCAAATGAATATGTGCCTCATGTATGTTTTCTTTTTGTGTAGGAAATAGGACAATTGAAGAGTCTTTCTTGCCTGGATGTTTCTGAGAATAGGCTGGAATGTTTACCAAATGAAATCGGTGGCTTAGAAAACCTCACAGACCTCCTCCTGTCTCAAAACCTTGTTGAGACACTCCCGGATGGTTTGGGCAGTCTTAGAAAACTCACAATACTCAAAATTGATCAAAACAGACTTGCCAAACTGAATTCAAATATTGGAAAGTAAGTACATTGTTTTCAACTTCCATTTTTATTTTTCATTGATTGACTGAATAGTAAAATAGAATAAACTTTTTTAATTGAACAGTGATTATGTAATGTTTAATAGTGATATAAATAGTTCATCGGTTCTAATTTCTTGTGTAACTACAGCTAACTCAACTTTGAATTTTATTTCTTTTGTATTTTTAAATTTTATTCAGTTAAACTTTTTTTACCTTTCATCTACTCCATGGTCATATAATGGAAAGAATTCTGTAAAGTTTCTGTGTGATTTATAATGAAGAATTTACTTTAATTATAAATGCAACATCCAAAGCTTCAATAAATTGCCATTTAAGCCAGACCTCCTGTAATTATATATGGACATCTCACAACATGATATGATTTCTGTTTAATGATACTAATAGTTAAGGATTAGTTTATATATTTTTTCTTTTCAAGGTGTGAAAGCCTTCAGGAGCTAATTCTCACTGAGAACTTTCTAGTGGAACTACCAGTTACAATAGGCAATCTTGTAAGACTCACCAATTTAAATGTTGACAGAAATAGTCTTCATAGTTTACCCTGTGAAATAGGTGAGGTTAAACACTTTTTATTTGTGTTTGTGTATATGTGTATCCACATGTATTGGGCACTCCTGTGCTTGTATGTTAGAACTTCTGCTTGTATCTTATAATGTGAATATAATGAAATTTTCTTTAAGTTATACATTAATAGAAAATTAATGAAGTATGTGTTTTATTTTTGGATAGAAAATTTTTACAACTTTTTGAATGAATAAAACAATTAATATTTTTAGGCCGATTGTGCAAACTTGGTGTGCTTTCATTACGAGACAATAAGCTGCAATACCTGCCACCAGAAGTTGGAAACTGTACATTACTACATGTTTTGGATATATCAGGAAACAGGTCATTGACTACATTCATTATTCCTTTTCAATTGGTTTTAAATTATTTTAATGTGTTTTATATATATATGCTCTGTACGTAATAAATTCTTTCTAAAATAGTTATGTGAATCATAATAAATTTGTTAGACATTAATTTCTTTAAATATATATACACATTACAGTTGAGCTATTTTCATATTGTTATTCAAATAAATTCTTCAATTGTTTGCCTCTATTAATTTGGTTTTTAATATTGGTGAGTAAAATTAATTTTTCATATTTCTTTAATTACGATCTCTATCGAAGTCTGATTTCTTTTATAGGTTAGAATATTTGCCTTTTTCTTTGACAAATCTTGAATTGAAAGCTATTTGGTTGGCTGAGAACCAGGCTCAGCCAATGCTCACATTCCAGACAGATATAGATGAAGCTACAGGTGCACAAGTGTTGACTTGTTTCCTCTTACCGCAGCTGGAATCTGAAAAAGACACTTTTGGTGGTGAGTGGTACTTTATTTTATCTTTGTTACATTTTTTAATCTATTTCTTCTTTTAGAATTGTCAACATGCTCTCATCTGTAATATTTTGTGAGTAAATTCATTTGTAATTCTCACGTTGACTGTTTTGGTTTTATTTCACGCAGGGCACAGTCTGTCTCCTTCAGTTATCTTTCTTTTTGTCTTGACTGTATCAATGTATAATTTGAAAGGAGAAATTACAAGTATTTTGTCTTATCTAAACCCCTTAACTGCATTAAATGTTCGCATATTTTTCGTTTGAACCCGTGTATTATATGAAGAACATGACATCGTGTGTGTGCTTATGCACGCACTTGTGTTGGTATGATTTTTTCACCAAAATATATTTATATTGTTTGATATACACTCAGAAATACACATGCAACCTTAATATACATGCCAGTGTACTTATAATTATAGAATGAATGCATGGAAAATTAATAATTTTATGGAGACAATCTTTCAAGTTGTTTTTGTAGACTAAGTCTTAATAAATAAAACATTTGCACTTCATATTATACTAGAGTATGTATGACATCATCTTTAGCGATCATTACTTCAGGGAAATAATTATTAGGGATGAGGATTAGGATGGAGGACATTTTTTAAAATGTCATTTGAATCGTAGGGTTTGTTTATATAAGTATGCATATACGTTTGAATTCAATATATATTTTCTTTTAACTTTAATGTAATTTTGTAAGAAAAATGTTGTAATTATAGTAATGAATTAGGATATTATTCACTGTGAGCGAAATTAGCATGTTTTTCCTTCAAATCTTTATCCTGAGCAAAAGTTAGCAGTTAAGGGGTTACTTTAGTGTGATGGGCATCAATATTTGTTAGGTATATTATATATTCAAAAGCTGGATACTTACTTGTCATCCATTTTGAATAGTAAAAGTTATTCATCCCTGCCACTATCTTAATATCAAATGTAATTCTGTGGCCAATAAATACAATTCTTTTTTCAATTATGCTTACCTGGCTCTGTCTTCTCCTGCTGTTGTGGTATATCTCTTATACCCGTTTCGGCTGTCTGCCATCTTCAGTTGATTGGCTAATCAGCTTGGGACTAGGTACGCATAATTGTATTATCAACTCCCGCCAGACAAGTTAACAGATATAACTGTTTTTATTTTTCAATTAAAAAATGAAATTTGAAGTGTATTTTTCCTAAAATAAATTCAAATAATACTTAAGTAACAGTATGATCATGTTCTGTTGTGTTTCCTTAATTGTTCTCTAAGTTTGCCATTCAGCCCTGCATCCTGTTTGTGTTTTGAACATGTTTGATTTTTATACAGGCTTAAATAATGTTCTGATTAAGGCTAACCAGCCATTCAGTTATCTTTAATTGCATGTTACTTAATTGTTGATGAGTTGCATACTTTTATGTAACATACTCATTTGAATAGATTATTTTCACAAAAAATTGTTGATGTATTGTTTTCCATTTTTTTATTCCTTTCCTTTTGTAGGCCAATTAAATGCTGATCTGGAGGAAAGATTTGTCCTGCTGTTTAAGGCTATAATGTTTAGATATGATTTTGTGATGACAAAATATGCATTTCAAATTAGTTAATATATCTTAGTTTATGTGCATACTATAATTCTAATAACAGACTAGGAGCTGTGGTTGTATAGAAATTACATAAAAGATGAGTGTACTTACAGATTAAAGCACGAATATTGTTTTGATGTCATAAATGTTATGCCTGCTGTTAAGAGTCTAGAATTTTTTTTTATGTATCATCTATTCATGGTAAGTATTTTAAATAAATATTTTTTATTTGTTTTAATAATATATACTTTAAATGTTGTATAAAGTAAATTTGGTCTAATATAATATTAACGCTTGACACCTAAACACCTAAAACTAAAAGTATCACAATTTTCAACCGCTCCATTATGATTTAGAATTATTTATTTTAATTTCGTATCCTAGCTTGACATGCACTGATAAGTGAAGAAACTGCCGCTTTAAATGTGTATATTGTATATTGCTCATTGTAATATTCACCTAATAAGTTATTTTTCCATGCTTCTATGCACTTATCTCAATAAGTTTATTATGGCACTCCAATTATTTTAAATTATTTGAAGCAGAATTTTTCTTATGCATAGGAAAAAGCATGAATACATTTTAATTAAGATTGTATCATTTAAATAAAAGCAAATACGTCGATTTACTCAAAAGTAAATACTTTTAATTTTTCATAAAACCAATCATTCATAAAAGTATTATAATATCTATGCCAGAAATTGGTATAGCTCAATCTCTCATCCAACAGCGAGTAAACCAAGGCTAATCACATAACCATTGCAAAATATAGCACTTTTATAGATTACAAATATGGAAAAAGTTAAATGAATTATTTATTAAAAATTATGAAAAAAAGTTTTATTTAAATATCCACCCATATATTTTGAATGTTATTAATATTTATTGTTTAGGTATCTTTTTTTTAACTAGTATTATTGATATGCAAATCCCAGCTGTATATTATTATTTTTTTTAATTCAGTTTCCTTATGTAATTAATGCCTTAAGTGGTACCTTGATAATGATAGTGAATATACTGCAAAAATAGAATGCACATGTAAAAATAGAATTGCACTGCATGTTTGTGTTATGTATTTGAAATGCACGTTAGGTCGACAGAACAAGTTTCTTGAAGAGTTTCTTGAATATGGGGTTTCATCCGCAGATGGAGTTGGTGGAGTGGGTGAAAGTGATGAAGAAGATTGGGTGGAAAAGGAAGCCTCAAGAGGTCATTCAGTCAAGTTTACTGAAGATGTTGAGTTGGACTCAGGAAAAGAAGTAAGATGTTCTAAATGTATTGCTTTTCTACCTTTATCATATTTTTCTTTTAAAATGTTGAGTGATTATGCCAACATTTAGTTTACCGGTATATAACATTTCTGTCTGATAAATAAAACAATCTTATTTAACTTTAAAATTAACATAAATTCTTTAAGAAATTTGTTTGGGGTTTCTTGAGGGTTTGGATTATCAGTATCCTTATCACCCTCATTTTATAATTTAATAAAATGGGCATAAAGTTTATATTTTTTCTTTAATTTATATTTTCAGGCTATGCATACTTCAGTGCATTAAGCTTTGAAATTTATATTTGATATATATTTATTTATAATCATAATGCAGTTATTTATGAAGTATATGGGCTGTTTTATTTCATGATGTTTTTTTAAAGTAGACGTTAATGAAGTTTGTATTTGGCATTATTAAACCTGTTGACCTCTAGAAGATGTCACCACCCCCACTTCTTTAATTTAAGTAATTTTTATGCCCCTCCTTCCCAGTAGTTTATTCAGAACCTTTATTTGAATGCCTTTGCAATAGTATGTTTTCCAACAGTTTGTTGGAAGAAAGTAACTGTGATTTATGTTTATTTAATAATCTTTGAATGATTTCAGACACCATTTGTGAGACAGAACACTCCTCATCCAAAGGAGCTAAAAGCAAAAGCACATAAACTCTTCAAAACATCTAAGGTGAATGACACTAGTCAAAGTGGGGCAGATGAAATGGTAAGTGATACATTATACATTTACTAATTTTATGTTAGTTCATTTAATAATATATAAAAAGATATTTTATTAAGTTATATCAGAACCTATATTGTAAAATTTTCCTTGGTTATTCCACAGTTCCGGGATGATTCTAGAAATACATACCGCAATGAGAGACTGAGTTCAACTGATGTAGAACCCTCTAGTGATAGAAGTTCATACTCAGAATCAACAACTAGAGATGGAGAATCAATCCGAGAAGGAGTTGTAAGTTTTAATGATTGTAACATTTTATTTTTTATGTGAGTTTCGTGCTTTTAATGTCAGTCAAATTACATTGAGCTTACCTTAATGGAAAAAACTGTTCACTGTTTTAAATTAATATAGTATAATAACAGTGCTATTTAATTATAACAAATTTTGCTGATGTTCAAGAATAAAAACCCTTATGAACTTCACTCATCATTATGAAAACTAAGATGGAATATACTTTTATAATATTATGTGAAGCACCTGGAAATCTCAGCAATTGTTTCAGTGACATATGCATATTATTTGTTACAGAATAAAATACCTCCAACAAAGGTGGGGAATGATGTTCGTGTCAGAAGTGATTCATTGAGTGAAACTGGACAAAGTGAAATGGAGGAAGATGATGGTGATCAGGTAAAATGATTTATTCTTACACTGGTAATTTATTTCTTAAATATAATGTAATTTACATTTATTATTATTGGTACATCAGGTTTAATACTAACAATACTGTTGGACTACTTTTTCTGAGTGCACTCAGTATTTTCCTCTTTTTCCAGAGCACTGTAGAAAGATATTTATATATGGCTTATTTTTTCCTACATTTTTTATATGCATTTGAAAAAACAAAATTGAATAATTTTTTATTTTTAGAATTAATAGATTAATAGATATATTATTAGTGGGAACAATATGTGCCGAAGCCACTTGGTGACTTGTTTTATCACTGCAAACATTGGAGTTTAGGTCTCAGTTTGCATTCTGTGAGTTTATGCTCTACTTCAAATATAGTGTCTATTTCTAAATGAGTTTAAATGATATATGGCATCATTTTAACCTTTCTATACGTGGTACTTTCAAAATGATCCCTCATTCACACTGTCATTTGCTAACCACATTCTCTTCATGGGGATTTTGTTGGGCAGCATGAAATTATATTGAATTCTCGAATCCCAAGACATATACCTATATGCTCCTTAACAAAAGAGCGGAGCAATGGTCTCTGTAGTCATCTTGAAACTGAAAAAAATGGGTGTTGAAGAAAGAGATTTGGGATTCTATGAAGTAATGAATGATACACAGGAGAGGCACGTTGGTTTTGAGTTGGAACATTGTATGGATCAAAATCGGCCCAACCGGCTGCACAGGAGGGACACTCCACACCACCTAAAAAACAAGCGAATCAACCAGAACTCACCTAATCTAGACAAGGACAAAGTTGCTGCCCTCATCGCCAATGTTAGTACTTATAACTTCATCATCAGATTCTCAATTTCTCTAACCCTGCATGTCACCGAAGTTGTGGCTGTCTCCCTACTCCCCACTCATTATTTGTTTTGTCATTGATCCTTTGTTGTCTGTTCCCCTTCATCAAATTGTTTTCTCCTCCACATGCAATGTAAAATAATTTATAATATTTTAATATTTTGATTTTCATTAGGTTAGCTAACCATTTTAATTAAATGCCCTTTAAACATTTGTAAACCATAAACATTATTATTATTAATAAATTTACAATTCAAAAAATTTGGTCAATAATTTTTTTGTGGTATTTGTCTTTATGACTTATATTATTACAGAACAATAAAGAAAATTTACTATGGAACTAAACAATGAAGTATTGGTCTTTGGTAATTTCCAGTAAGATTAAGATATGTACAAATGTTTAAATTGAGCAATCAGATTCAGAACTGGCTTATATTTATTGTAGTTTTTTGCAACTCTTCCTGTATGTCAGTAGAAGTAGTTAGATATTTCCTCCTCATGCTTTCCTCTTGTTATAGCTATAATTTTGTTGGTTATTTATTGTTGCGTAGTCCCATGCCCTTTGCAGAAACCCTTTAAGAATATTGTGTGGGTTATTATCTTCAAGGTTTTGTACATGTTTATCTCAAAGTGCAAAACCTTGGTGAGGGGTCCTAATTTTCAGTGAAAGGCGGAGATCAACTTCAGAGGTCAGCAATTTAAGTATGCTTCTCTTCAGTGCAGCATTATACACTCTGATATAAAGCCATATGGTATCTCATAAAAGCAGGATGATATCTCATAAAAAAAATTTCATTCGCATAATGTAAAATGAAATTTATTTGACTGAACAAATACTAATTGGTAGATACCGAAATTTAATTTTATAAAGAAGTGTCTGATTAGACAACAGTGAAAAACAGATTGGCATTAGAACTGAGTGATGACAGCTTAATGGCTTATTGTAAAAAAGTTATTATTGTTCAATATACTTGAAAATGACATATTTCATAACAATTGTAGATATTTTATGTATGCTGTAATTATTTGTTTCCTGGGGAAGAAATGAGCTATAATTCAGAAAACTGATTCTACAAAATATAATTTTATAATACTTTTTATTACATAAAGAAATGAAAGTATCAAACAAGAATGCCTGTCAATAATTCATTAAATTTTTAATTAATTTAAATCGCCAGGACTTGGGAAAACACATGTCATGTACATTGTTTATTATATTGTCTCATCAATTAGAACATATTTAATTATTATTTTTTAATTCTGCTACATTTTATTAGTGTTACTGCATTCCTATTGTCCTATATATTTTTTGCCATCATCCTTTGTTGCATCATTGATTGCGATAATTCTTTATATAATATTTCATTTTTAATGGTATAAAATTTTGAAATAGTACATGTAGCATTTACTTGGACTAAAACCCTATTTAACACAACATTAATGTGGGAATGAGTTCAGTTTGGTTTGTTTTTTTGAGATAAGAAATAGAAGTATGTGGAAACACAATTTGTACTAATATTTACTCTGTTGGGCAGGCAATGAGCAAGAAGAGGGATGAGGAATTCGATAGAGTGGGAGGTGTAGTTGGAGTAGGAGACAGCGACACATTGAAGGGAGGAGCTTATCTCACCAGTCAGTCAGTTGACTCTGTCGATCAGAACAGTACTGGTAGGTTCAATTAGTTTATAAAGTGTTTTTATAAAATCACACCTGTCTTTGTGTGTGTATCTAATCTGTACTTGTGCAAACTCAAGAGAGTTAGTGAACGTAATCTCTAGCTCAGTCAAGCAGTGACACCATTCTACTTTTGCTTGATTCCATTATCACTCCCGTGTATACACTGTACTGAAATTCACAATCTATGTGGGTATAATTCATGTAGAAATGAGTTCTGTTAAAAGAAGCAGAAGAAGTAAGAGGAAGATGTGTAGTGAATGGAGGGTATTGAAAGGTATATTGACATCTAATACGCCTAACTCTTTATGAAAATTTGTTCTGTTCTTATGTATACAGGTAATCGTATCTTATCTGATAAAATACTTTACTAAGCTTGATATCATTTTGCAGTAATTTTTTTAACTCTGCTTGTTTTTAGTTATATGCAGTGAAAAATATTTTTTGGATTAACAAAGTATTTTTATTATTGGTGACTTTATATCAGCATCTGAACAATGTTGATATCCCCTCTAATTTAGTTCAAGTGATATTAAAAACTCCTAAGGCTGTTCATTTTGTGCACCCTTTTTATAATAGTTTTTATGAATATTTTCTAAATAAATTATGTCAAAATTAAAAGTTTGTCTTATTTCTTCATTTTTAAAGTTGATTACAAAATTCATATTCTTATATATATTACTCATATAACTACTACTCATACTACTCATTTCTCATAATATCTATAACATAAGTACATTTTTTATAATTATTATAATTTAACCTAATATAATAATAACAACTCAGAGAAAAACAGTTGTTCAAAGGGATAAATTAGTTTGAGATTATGAATGAATACAACAAAAAAGCTCCCACAAATACCTTAAACTATAAAGAGGAGAGATTATTTTCTAACTACTGTTTTCAAAGTAGTCCATCTGAAAAATATTGCTCTAAAAGTCTAAAGTAAATCAATTAAACCTATGTGCACCCCACTGATATCCTGTGACATTTTTTTATTTAACAATTTATTTTCTAGTGTTTCTACTTTAACTTTTCATTTCCAGTTAATGTTTATAGTATAATTTAAAAATAAATTTTGAAGTAATAGTTTTATTGTTGATATTTTTAATGTTCTCAATTATAATATAATATATTATTATATTTCCTGTATTCCCTAAACAGAATTAGATGGTGGAACAATAGAAATAAGAGATGAGAGATTGGAAATACACCTGGAAAGAACATCAGCAGGGCTTGGATTGTCGATAGCTGGTGGAATAGGGTCAACTCCATTTAAAGGTGATGATGAAGGAATTTTCATATCCAAGGTGACAGAAGGTGGACCAGCTCATCTTGCCGATCTGAGGGTAATTTTATAATTCACTTAATTATAATATTATATATTATAATATTAATTTGTTTTATTCGTTCATTATTAGTTTTCGATATTCTAAGTTTCATTTAATTTAATTTTTCGTTTCATCTTGTTCTGTATTAGGGGCATAGGTGTGCCAATGTTTATGAACAAAATTTTACCATTTTGTGTTAGGTTCAATAAAATAAATGTATATTGTGTAGCTGCATTTTTAACTTAATAATATTTTGCTCTATGTTCTGTTAGTATGTTCAGTTTCTTTAACAATATTGGGCCAAAATCACAATATTTTTAATTTAGGTAAATCTGTGAACTTTGAGCAAGATTATTATTTTAGTCTAAGTATTTTTATATTATTGTTTTATTCTGAAAAAACAAATCTCAGTACTCTATTTGTTTTAATGATGTTGATTATTCAGGTGGGAGACAAATTAATATCTGTGAATAGACACAATATGGTAGGGGTTGGCCACTATGATGCAGTCGAAGTCCTCAGATCAGCTGGTACAGTTTTGGACATTGTAATAGAGAGGGAAATAACCAGGTTGACTCCTATTACTAATAAAGTAAGTTGTGTAAATAATTATAACCAACACTATCCATGTTTACAGTAATTATTTGATGTTTTTTTTACTCAATATATCTATAGTAAGACATTTTACTTGTTAACTATTAATTGTTGTGTTAAATTATGTTGTTATTCCTACATTAAACTATGCTGAATCATTTGTTATTCCATATCATGTCTGTTGCATTTTCAATACAATTTTAAGGGGGTATTAGTACAAAATGGATTTTATTTCTTGGAAATAGGGGAAGAAAAAAAGGATATCAGTAATAATCTGTTTTTTTATGAAGTGATGCTAGTGATAATAGTTATTACTACTACTATTGCACTACTACTGCTACTATTACTATACTACTACTACTACTACTACTACTACTACTACTACTACTACACTACTACTTCTACTACTATTACAATACTACTGCTATTACTAATTAGTGAAACTAAAAATTCAAACTTTATAATTTTAAATCTAATAAAAACATGTATGTATTTTTAACAGATTTTTGAAATTTAATTATAAAGCACAAATGTGCATAGCTGATATGCTCTGAGATTTTTTTCATATATTTTACACATAGTAGTATCATATTATTTTAGAATATCTCTTTTGTTGTCTGTGTGGGTTTGGAATAACACCCTTGTGATCTTCTGTTTCCACTCTCTGGTTTTGGCTGCTTGCCATCTTCAGTAGACTTTCATGACTAGGTTAGTGGTGAGTAAATTAGGTACGTCGATTGCTTATGGGAGGCATGCTGTGCATAGGATAGGACTCATGAACCTACAGGTGAAAAGCTACCGAAGCAAGCAGCTAAAACCAGGAAGAGGAGACAGAAGATCACAAGAACCTTAGTGTCATATTATTATCAAATGCTCCTGTGTTCAATTATTTGAATTACTGCAGGCAAATTTTAGGTTCAATGTAAGATATATCGAAGATTAATGTACCCTTTTTTGTTCAACATTAATATCTTTGCCGGCTCCTTTTTTGTGTGTGCTTCAATCCATTTCTCTTGCCGAGACTATAAAATCGGTTGGAACCCATCCATTTCTGTGTTGTTGTTTAACGTGCTTTTTGAGTTGTGCTGTACAATATGTGTACGTCCGTGTTGTTCTGTAGAGCGGTGTCGTTGGATACGGTGTAGCGGAACAGTTGGGAGGTGGCGGTGGGGCAGGCGGTGATTCGGCCTGTTCAAGTCTGAGCACCAGCAGAGCCCCTAGTGCCGCCTCCCATAACTCAGCAGTCACTTCAGGCTTTGAGAGTGCCTCAGCTCTCAATGGCCCCACGTCAACGCAGGTATCTTCAGTTATGTTATATATGCGAGTTGTCTCTTGACTTCATTGTGCATGTACCATTTGAAATTTGTTTTATGTATTGACTATTACTTTGCTTGACTCTTGGAATTAGTTATTGAAAAAAAATGTATAAATCCCTTAAAATACTAAATGCAAAAGGTTTTACTAGTCATCTAAATAATTTTCGAATAAAAATTAGAAAGTTCAATGATGTTCATGAAACTGGCCGTTTTGGTTATGAATTTAATTAGTTAATTGAAATTATAAAATTTATTATGTATACACTTAATCATTTAAGATATATTTCATGTTTTGTTCCTTAAAAATTAATTTTGGTTGGATTAGAAATAGCAATTTAAATAATTCTACTTACCTCTCTTCACATTATAATTTGTATTACTTAAATGGTTTTAGATGGCACTAATAAATAAAGGAGAACTAGAGGTGAAACACCAAACTGTTTACACAACACTCATCAGAGATCAGAATGGACTAGGTTTCAGTATTGCAGGTGGCAAAGGATGTCCTCCTTATAAAGATAACACAGATGTATGTACTTTTATATTTTGTTATAATTTATAAATAGAATTATTGGTTAATGTTGGTTAATTTTTGTTGATTTTATATTTATAGGCTATATACATATCACGTATCACAGAAGGAGGAGCAGCAGAAAAAGATGGAAAACTTCAAGTTGGAGACAGAATAGTTTCTGTAAGTAATTTTATATTTTTGTAAGGATTTATTCAAGTTATGGTAAATCAGCTATGGATTAAACGTTATTTGTTCAAAGAAGCTTCCAAGTCTTGCTTTCTATGTCATTTCTAGCCTACTGTATTTGTCTTATGTTTATTATCTGTTTTTGTACTAACTGAAGTGTGGGTTACTTTAGCCAACTGACCCAAACCACATTTCTTACCCCATTTTGAACTATAGTCAATAATTTCAATTAATTTAAAATGTCGCAGATTGTCACTCATGACTATTTGTGGTCGGTATCAGTTCTTATTTAATGTTCGCTTACAAATAACTTGTGGTGTCGTAAGCAGTTTATTACATTGAATATTTTCATTAGTGCTAAATGATACAAAATTATTAATACTACATCTGCACAAGGTAAGAACAAAAGAAATATTCTCATACAATTGTTAAATTATTAAATGTACATCTCTTTTTCAGAATTGTATACCGAACTTAATTTTATTATTAGAAATGTGACTTTACACTTACTTTAGTGCTTATTCTCAGAACAAGAATCCATATCTCTGGCATTAATTATATCACTTTAGGTAGGATACCATTTCTTTATTCATCAAAACTTGTGTAACAATTTTTTTTGAGGGGAGGATTTTTACATGAAAAAAGTTGCTGAAATCGTTTCATTCATCTAAGGATTGAAAGAAGGGTATTTGTCGTAGTTTTTTTTGGGTGGTTGAGAAGGTATCATTTCAGATAAATGGTGTGGACATGGACGGGGCGAGACATGACCAGGCGGTGGCCATGCTCACTGGGCTAGAAAGGTTTGTGAGGCTAGTGGCCGAGAGAGAGATCTTATTGCCGAGGGGTGCTAACACAGCCAACAGTATAACCAGTGTCCCAGCTCAGTCATCATCACCGAGAGTAGTGGGCGGCGGCGGCCCCAGGCCGTACACCGGTCTCTACTCGGCCACCAGCCAAATAGCCACCAACAGGCCACTCACCACTTCCACTTCGTATGCCATTAAACCTCCCCAGCCATCTATAGCAGCAGCACCCCCATCAGTCTCTTCATCTGCAGCATCCCCACCCAGACCTGCACCAAGGAAAATTACCTCCCAGTCGTCGACTACATCAGAACCTGCTGTAGAAAATCTTCCTCCACCTCCTAAGACCCAGGTAATATTCCTCACACATCCAGAAAATCCTCTTATCCCATTGAGGTTTCATTAGGCCTTCACTTGAGCTTGCTGTTTTCTTGGTTGGTTAATGTTATTCGATAATAATATTACTATTGAGTTATTTCCTACTGCATTCAATTTTATCATTGATAATTTGTTTTTACGTTATTAATCTTAACTCTTAATTTAAGATCTAATAATTATGGTTACCATTTAGAATATTTTATCCTCCCTTTTGAGATATTACTGCATCTCATTAACTAAAATTAATATTTTTATATTTAATGTCCGTTTCATATGGTATAGCGGATTCTGATTCTTTCAAAATATTTTACCATTGCTCAATGAGTGATACATCTTAGTAACAATTTTTTAACTATTTAATTCATTGACTTATTTTTTGTGTAATTATATGATGAGCTCGAGTGTTGGTAAGTGACCAAAAGGGATAAACATTATGTATGTATTGTTCTTGAAATTATAACATACATGCTTGACTTTATTTATGTGTTGTTCCCATTACGAATGATGCATGATAGATATTAGACAGATTTAATAGGGAACTGTTTAATACTTAATAAAATAAACACTTATATTGGATCAAACTTGTTTGATAATAATCATATTAACTCTGACCATTTTTTGTAATAGTTATTTTTAAAGTTGATTTATTCCTCAATATTTAAATATTATTTATTTCAAAGCCCTAAATTAAATTGTCCCTAAATATAAAGTAGAGTTGTAATCTTGGAGTAGTGACAGTCCAGTTGATGCATCAAGAAATTTGTTGGAGGATTTAGCCTAAATAACAATTTCTTTTACTTTAAAATTATACCGAAGTTGATATTGAAACTTTATTATTTTCCTGAAAAATTTGTTAGTTTTGATGGGTTCCACGGTAAAAATTTAGGTGTGTCTGTAGATATATGCTCTTGGTCTTATAATAATGACTCGTATCGTCTAGTCTGTTTTATTTTAAACCCATAACTCTTTTCATTCAGTCCATTCACTCTTTGTTTTTCTTCCAATATGAAAGTAGTTCTAGCTGGATAACCATTGCGGCATGAACATTGTCAAAGAGCCAAAATAAGTAAGTCAAGTATGTATGGTAAGTTGGGGGTGTTTTTGGTGGTGTAACAACAACCTATACCAAAAAATTTCCATCAGCCTTCGGTGACTGCAACTGTGGGTGGAGCTTCCAAGGAGGAAGAATCCACAGGGGTCAACCACGGTTTCCCTGGGCCGATAACGAATGAAGAGTTCCAGGCCATGATACCAACCAGATTTTTGAGTGGCAGTGGCAATACCGCAAATAAAGAGGATGGTAGCAACATAGGAAGTGGTGGTAGTGGATTCAGTGAACCCACAACCGTCACTCTAACCATCAAACAGCCAAATCCAAATATAGGACTGTCCAACGGTATCGAGTTTCCCGAAGCGCCTAAAGGGCTGGGCAAAGTCACAGAGACCATTACCAAGAGCACATTCACAGAGACGATAGTAACCAGGGTTACAGACAACAAGAGGGCAGAATCTGTCATCATTGAGGTGAGTTCCATGTTATTTTGAGCCTTCAATTACAACAGTTCTGCAAAGTTTTGAAAAGAGGAATAAAAATACAAATTATTCCAAAATGTCACTGTTTATTCTTTTTATAACATGAGACAGTATATGTTGATATCTAAAATTATGATGAAAACTTGGGAGCAAGCAACCAGACAATTGTCAAATCAGATGTAATATCAGATTCAGTCATTATATAAGAGGTAAAGTATGACCTTTTGAGATGGCATAACTTTGTGTCCTACATTTTCCCATAAAAGGATTTAATGTAAAAATGGTTTTCCATTCAAAATTTTAATAGTGGATTTGTATTTTAAACCCACATTTGTATTAATTGTATATCCTTATGTTATATATTTGAACATTGTTAATTGATATGTGAAGAATATTATGTGAAAAGTTAGTCATTTTTGTGTAACATCAATTTGTGTCTCTTGGCAGTTGTATGTACACAATGTTGTCAATAGTTAACACTTGTAAAAATAATGTCTAAGTGTCTTGGTAATGTATTTGTTTTCTTGGTGATGGTGTTTTGTTTGTTTGTAACACAGCAGTGTGAAATCTGTTTTTAACTATTCTCACTCAGGAATAATAAATACCTTACTAATTAATAAGTCACATTGTACATTTCAATATTTTTGGAAACTTCCTATAGGCAAAATGAGGACCAAAATAGTTCAGTCAATTTTAAACCCTGATGAAATAAACATATTTTTCTTTACATTGGTGGCAATAAATAGCTGGAGAATAAATACATATACAAAATCTTTTTATGCATTGTAAAATGCTTTTCCACAACAGCAGGTGATAAATAGTGGGCAACAGTCCTATCAATCAATTAATAGCTTCTTTGACTAATTTGGGTTCTTGGAAGAATCAAATATCAGTTGAGAAATACAGAGGTCAAGTACAATCTTAATTTAAATTATGTTAAAAAATCTTCTAATTTGAGGGTTGAGATAAATTATCTTTCAACAAAAGTGTTGTGAATTATACTTGAAGTACAATATAAGAAAAATAATTAGGGTAAATTAGGATAAATCCTTGAATATTTCAGATTAAAAATTATTTGTAACCTTATTTAGGAATCCAATTAGGCAACCTTTAAAAATAGATTGTTCTCTAATTTATAGCATTTAAGCTGACATCTAGTAACAATTCTGAAGTATATAGCCAATCAGAAGAGACCTATGCATGTATATTAAGGTTACAACAATCTTCTGATAGCCATACTCTAGTTAGCTGCAGTCTTGAAATATAATTTATTTAGGGGACATTGAAAATTGATTCCCTATAGGTGTTACTTAGAATTTTCATATGAAATAGTTAGGAGGTCTAAGCAAGGCTTAGAGGCAGATTTAAAATCATTACTTTAAGTAATGAAATAAATTAAGTTATTGTATCTGTCTTATGTTATAAACAAGAATTTAATTATTTAATTTGATTAAATTTATCCTGTTTGCATGCAACTTGGCTTTTGAAACAAATTTAACAATCTATTAATAATATTGTAAAATAATAATATGTGAAAATTGTAATAATTAAAATAATGTTTAATTTATTTGTATATTGCAGAACTGTTTTAATTAAGGTATAATTGAAACCTCACAGTTCAAATTACTTACTGTAGTCCCTCATAGTATCAGTATTGTATGAACAATATTTTTTCATATAGCAAACTTAGTTCTAATAAAGTTCTAACCACTTTACCTTTATCTTCATGGAACAGGGTATTGAATATTAATGTTGAGCATGAAAGGATAACTCTTTAAATTTATGACCTAATTATAATAATATAATTAATACCTTTGTTTTAAAAATTACTTTAATAATTTTGCTAAATAACTTGTTCAATAACTGTTAACCATGTTTAATTTTTTCTTTTTAATTGAATATACATGAAATTATATGTTGGTGCTTTTGACTGTATGGTATTATTTGATCACACCCAATGCTTCAAAGTGAGGTTTCAATGAATTACTCTTATATACTAACTGTGCGTATGCCTGGACTTGTAGTGAGATGATAAATAAAACAACAAAGCATAAGTGTACAGTGGAAGATTGAAATATCTCACAGCTTTTTGCTCATGCTGCTTCATAGATATTTACTCAAAATTTATGTAGTTTGACAGTAATGGTTGAGTAGTAGAATGCCAATTTCTATGTGGAAGTTTGGTATTATTTTCTCCCAAATTCTATTTTGAAATAAAATATGAACATACCTTAAATATATTTGTTATAACCACCTAAGTCTTTAAAGAAAATGATTTGCAGTGTTTGTAATGATTGATATTTCAAATGTTTGTATTCATCTTTTACTGTACAAAAAAATCTTCTTTCTTTTTAACAAGTTTTCTTTTGTGGCATACTCACAATTGGCAGTTATATAAGCATGTATTTGTGTTCATAAAAAACAAATTTGTTTATATTAATCTCTTTTCTTTATGAATGTAGAATGTTAGTGAGAATTTTATAATATATATTTTCAGTTTTTAATTATGAGGTGTACTTTAAATAGCTAAATTTAATTTATTTTGCCTCATTTATATTGATGTTTGATGTACATTGTGTTTGAACAGTATGTTGAAAATGGCCAGTTTTCAATATAGATGATTATTCACTTTAAATTAATAATGATTCAATTACAAATTATATTTATCATCTATTAACACATGTTCCCCATGTTTATATCCACTTTTGACTATTTGAACCTCTTCCTATAATATCCTTACTAGATTCCTCCATTATTATGTATTTCTTTTGCTACATTAGTTTACTGCTGGGACAATAGTATGACCCAATTGACTTCAATCAGTTTTGTAGAAATGGTTGTGAATTTTATGAATATTTCTTTGCATTGTGTATTGTTTGTGAAAACTTGTTGCAATTAACTTAGTCTTGCCAGAGCTTTCAAATTGTTTTGCTTTGCTTTGTTTGTGCACTTGTATATTTTTCTTGGATCCTTATTGACTACTTAATTATATCAGGTAAGATTTAAATTAACAGAAATATCTTTCATGTATATACTTTAATAAATACAATGAGTATGACAAAAGTCACTAAATTTGGGATAATTATTACAACATTTTAGGTAAAAGGTGGTAAGAAGGTAAGTCTATTTATGCTAACCATCCAACTAGTTTTTTTCACAAAACATTATTCACTTTTTTCTTATTCTGTCTTTCCTAATACTCATATTTGTCTATATCCTTGTAAGCTTTTCTGCTGACACGCTTCTTTGTCCTGTTCTCAGTTGCGCTTACAATCATTATTAACTAGTTCACTTATTCGTAATTGTTTTATGACAATTATGGCACTGAACAATTCTTTTTAATATATAGTGTATAGGTAGTGTATCAATTTGCACCAAGTAAGATACTTAGTGAATACACTTTAATTCTGGCTTATTTTGGGGAAGGGTAATCAGGATTAATGAAAGTCAATATTAGCAAGGTTGTCCAACTTGTAATATTAGAAAACAATAGTGGTGTAATTAATTTATTTAGAAAAGAATGAAATGATTGACTCCTACATTGCTTCCTTTTTTATTTCCTCCTTTATCCTGAAATTACAAGATTTATAAGAAATCAAATTAATTGATTATACAATGTATTTGTTTTTCTTTTAATTTTCTTATCTGTTAAAAATGCTGTGCTGGTTTTCTATGTTTGTTGAATAATTTGGTAACAAGTATGTTTTATTACATGACACAGGATGTAACTCTAGTAAAAGATGGAGGTTCACTTGGGTTCAGTATTATTGGTGGTACAGACCATTCTTGCACACCATTTGGGAACAACCAGCCAGGAATTTTTATTTCACACGTAAGTTTTTTTTAAATTTTTAGTTTTTGGAAATTTCAAGAAAAATCATTTAAATCTAACATGGCATAAACAGCCTAGTATTTTAAAACCTTATGAATTGATTACTAAAAAATATATAACTAATTCTTTTATAAGATCCAGAAACCTGGACAATGGAAATGAGGAAAACGAGATGCCTCTGTTGTATATCCTAATTTAATTTCTCCTGTGTTCATAGTACACATTCTGCTTAATCATAATATACACTTGTTAGAATGTATATAAACAAAATTTACAGATGAACTTTGTCTGCCAGTGGGACCATTTTATTCAGTTTCAAATGTGAATCCATTGCAAGTTATCCCAGTGAACAATGAAATTATTACTTTTTCAGGTTGTACCAGGTGGTCTAGCTTCAATGAGTGGTAAGCTCCGTATTGGAGACAGGATTCTTAAAGTAAATTCTGAAGATGTAACTAAGTGCAAACACCAGGAAGCTGTATTGGCCTTGCTTAAACCTTCAAATGAAATCACTCTGACTGTCCAACATGACCCATTACCTGAGGGTTTTCAGGTAAATAAATTGTTTTTATAAACAAAATTCAAATTATTGTGGTGTAGGAAGAGATACTGTTATTCTGTGGCTCAGGTTACATAATATAATTGAATTACTTTTTTTCTTGTACTCCTTTTCCTTGCTATGCCCTAAGCTTTTTTTTCATCCTGTTATGTTATTCAATCTATTATCATCAACAATACAGTAAACAATTAGCCATACTTGCCTAATTTGTATCTTGATTTTGTGTTACAATTTAGGATCTAACAATAATTAGAAAAGAAGGGGAAAAGCTAGGTATGCACATAAAGGGTGGCCTTAGAGGTCATAGAGGTAACCCCCTGGACAGGTCAGATGAAGGTGTATTCATATCAAAAATAAACTCTGGTGGTGCAGCCAAGAGAGATGGTCACCTGAAGGTAATTTTGGTCTAGTTTCCAGTCTATTCTGTGTTGTTCTTTATTCTTGTATAACTATAATACTTATGTTGTGGTCATCATGAATCATTATCTACATTTATGTATCTAAAAAAAGTTCTACCTTTTTTTTTTAAATTTAGGTTGGTATGAGATTGTTAGAAGTGAATGGTATTTCATTATTGGGTGCTTCTCATCAAGAAGCAGTTAATGCACTAAGGACTTCTGGTCTGAAGATACACCTTGTTGTTTGTAAAGGTAAACAGAATTGCTAATGTACATTGAACATGTTAGCAAGAAGAGTTTAAAAACATTATTATTCATTGTCTTAAAATGTAAATTTAAAAATATCAGAAGATGGAAACTACACATATTTTTAATGTTCAGGTTATGATAAAGCAGAAGTTGACCGCCTGTTAGCTGAAGGCAAACTAACCAAGGAAAACAAGTCCGTATCACATAGTGTATCAAGTTTAGATAGGGAAGATGAAGACTCAGAAACAATTCGACAGGTGAGTTGAATTTTTATATATTTTAATATACGAAATGTGTGCTTTCTTTTTGGAATTTTGGAAAACTATAGAATGCCTTATTATTAAAATAAAAATAATATGAACTGTAGTCTTGTAAATAGAAAATGTTTCTAAAATTTAGGCAGAAACAATTCTGAAGGAAAATAGAAATATTTTATTTCCATTTGATTATTGTAATTTTCTTTGAGTGCAGAGTGCTGTTATGTTTTGGTCAACAGGAACATGAAATGAAGAAAGAGCTTGTTGAATGGGAAGAACAAGAGAGAAAGGAAAAGGAAAATAATATGGTTGTAGAAGAGATCAGGGAAAAGTCTACACCTGAAATGGTGATTTATTTTACGTTAAAATGAAAATATTTAATTTTATTGAGTTACTGGTGGTTGTAATACTTAATAATACATATGTGAAACATAATTATTTCTTGTCTAACTGTTTTTGACTTTTGTTTTAAATAAAGTAATTTTTTTCTTATTTTGCACTAAAGTGTATAATTATTCTGTGAAAGCGTGCATTCAACATAATAGATTTTTTGTGAATATAAATTTATGATGTGTTGGTCATTTATTTTATTGGTTGTATAAAGGTGTTAGATGTGGTGAGAGCTGCCGAAATGTTGGCTCTGGGAGGCAATGAAGTTGTAGCCAAACCCAAATCACCAGGAGGTAGTGGAGCAGGAGACAGTCTTAAGAAGACCACTGTTGTCATGAGCAAACACACACTGGCTCCCCAAAATGACACCACACAAGTAAGTTATGTTTAAAATAACTTCTAGTCATAGCAAAATAATCAATACTATTTTCACTGTTGACATAAGAATTTGGAGAATAGTTGTTCAAATATTTTTCAGTTACTAAATGTGAACACAATTTTAATAGCAGGTGTCCAATAAACTTTGATTTATTTTGTTGGCTTCATAATCTCACTACTTGAAGCAGTAATAATGCACTATATTCATGTTCATTTATATTTTTATTCTCCAAGAAACATTTATATTTATATTCAATTAAAATTTTTTTTAGTTTGCAGAAAATAATATTAAAAATAAATTTGAAAAATATTATGTTGGGAAATTTTCCTTTGGACATTTGCACAATTATATATTTTAAGTGGTATTTTAATATCAGTGTTATGTTGAAACCTACTGTTTTGTCTGTTACCAATCTGTTGAGTCGATCAGTGTCAATTAAAACTTCATCATCATCATCAAGTGGCGAGTTACCTATTACTATGATGTGTGCACACATACACTGTGTGTGCACTTTTGTATGCCCCTCTGTCGTTGTTGTGGTCATTGTTGTTTGTGCCTATTTTTGCTTAAAAATAGGGTTATCTTGTGAGTAATGCAACTGCCACTTTTTGTAAGAACCTTTGTGGGCAATTACAATGCAACTGGTAATCTAGTGTATGGAATATATTTTTGTGGCAAATAAAGTTAATATTTGGAGAGTTTACAATTAGTACAAAAAAAAACCCTGTTGAAGGATAAGCAGAAATGATTGTGGACACTAAAAAAAAAAATGCATTACTTACGAGAAAGCCTATGACTTCTTAAAGATAAATCTGTGTTGTTGAGTTGCTTATGTTTCTATTTGTTATTTCCTGTCCAAGTCCGTTGTGTTTTTCTGCAGGCCTGTGACTCTGTTTCTCAATATCTGCCTCCTCAGTCCCCAATGTCTGTTATGTGAAGTTTATGTTCATTGATCGGTTTCATTGGCCAAGGCTTCATGGCTATTTTCTCCTTTCGAGCATGCCCATACAGCAAATTAAAATGATTTGTTACACCCATTGAATTCTGTGTTTTATTTATTAAGAAAGGTAATTCCATACCTAAATTTGTCTTGTACGTCAGACTAATACTGTTCTTGTGCTATGTACTCTACAGTGCATGGAAATTAATCATTTTTACATGCATATTACGTAATCACCAAAAGTTCAACTGTTCTTAATTTACAATCACTGTTGATTAGAAGTTTAACCAAAGCACACAATTCATTTTTATTTTATTTTTTTATATCTCCTAATGTTTGAAACATAATCTTGTTATAAATATATATATTTCTTGGGTTTGTTACAATTACTTATTTTTTTAAATTTGTTATTTTATTCATTTTTTGTTTTGTTTTTACATACTGGTCAACATCTATAAAATCTTGGGTTATTACAGTATAGTGATAAAACTTAAAACAAATATTTTCAAAACTCTGTTATTATGTTTTAATTGGCATGAAATTTATACATTATCAATGTAAAATGAAGTTATACATTTGAATAAATAATTTCTTTTACTTATACTTAAAATTTAATTTACTTATACTTAAATTAAAGGTACTTATAATTAAAAGTTGAATGATGTCTTATTTGAAGTTTATTTCACATTTTAAATTAAAATTCTATTCTGTTTAATCATTTAATATTGCTATTAAGTATTGCTTATTAGTTATTTTTTCTAGACCTAAATGACCATTATTCCTTAAGTCATAATAAAGTCAGTATTTTGTCTAATAAAATTACACTAATTTTAATTTTTTAAATTTATTTTTGCTTTATAATCCTGAAATACTATAATTCATGGCTGTGACATTACAACCAATTTTGTTATCATTTTATTGTGTGTTTTGTATCTATAATTTCAAAGTCCCAGGTTTGGATATTGGCATTTTGACTATGTAATATGCTGTGCATATGTCTTTTGTATATGTACATATTCCTACAGAAACTAGTTACTGCACGCTATACAGGTGTGTTTATTATTAACAGAATCAATACAGAAATAACTGACCTATTACGTGTCATTAAGTTTTTTATTAAGGCATGCTAATGTCCTGAATGTATTTTTATATTAATTTAATTAGGTGCACTTATATTTTATTTATTCTAGTCTATTTTTTATTACAGTGTATATTGTGAAATAACTGAATTGTTTTTTGTTATATATAAATTTTTTGTTATTTCTTAGTTGTTAAATTTTATTTATTGTCAGGAAATTCATATTATTTTTGTACATGCAACTAACCCTCTTTATTGCCAAATTATTTATTGCATTGCTAGATTTAGTTTAATTATTTATTATGCAGTCTAGAGTCCCTTATTTGCTGTTCAGTCCTGCATGGCTCATTATAAGCAAAATATCATTCATGATGTTATTATCCTAATGAATTCTTCTCAGAGTATTTTTTACCAAGATGCATTACAGGAGAGATATAAGCATATTTTAGAATTTATGACCTAAAAAATCACCTCTATTACCGCTGTAACAGCAATAGCATTTTATTACTTTTTGTTATTCATGACTAATGAAATCTGATTTCCTTATTAAGAAGATTGACTGTTTAAAAAATAAATTTGTGTTAGTGCCTCAAATTAAGATTCAATCACTGAAATATAATGACTTGGGGAATGAATCTTTTTTAAATATTTAATGACATCTTGTAAAAATAATATTTGAGATGAAGGTTGGAAATTTAGTAAGTTTGTAGCAGTACAAACTTTTTCAATTTTTAAAAGATCTTTAGCAATATTAAAGGGGTAAGCTTTGATAATATTGGTCTTTCAGAATTTGTTTTTATAATTTGAGAGTCAAATAAATGTGAATGTTGAACTATTCTTGTGAAGATTGTGTGTCACTTAAGTGAATGACTATTAAGGAATTCCAATAATTGTGTTCTGATCATTGTATTTATTGATTCTTTCTTTTATTGCTCTTTTTCCTATGAATTAAATTATTCTTAATTCGTGCTCATTTTATTGAAATTAATCATACCACATTAATGATTAATTGTATATTCAGTTCCAAATTAATCTTTTAACCAGTCAGTGCAGTTTTCAAAAATGTACTTTTTTAAACAAATCACGGAGTTTATGAATTTGAAAAGTTGTCATATCTCATGAACCAAAAGGTTTAAAATCTATCTATTTTGAAGTAGACATCAAAATATGTGTTATTAGTATAAAATTCGTTATAACACATTAAAAGGACACTGTAACCATGAACTTATTTATTGTATTCCTCGTGACCGTAAATAATTTTCTTTTACTTTCTACCAGATTTTGAACCTTACAAGTATATGAAACATTGAAGTTCATTTATCAAAATAACACTGTTAGTTCAAAGTGTGTTATTACATAAGCTAGCTCATAATCATTTGTGTATGAATCAGTTTCTTTGCACTAACTGATTACACTGCATTTGTTAATAAATTAATGGGATGAGAATTAACAAAAAGGATAGCAATGACCATGCACCTATAATAAAAGTATGACAAAGTATTCCAAAATAACACAATTATTATTTCTAAATGTAGTGATTGGATTTAAGCATACATTAGAGTTTTTCTTGAGAAAGGAACAAGTTATATCGGTAGAACATGAATAGTTAAACACAATTGAGGCCCATTTAATTCAGACATTAACATACTTTCGTTATGTCACTGGAGGAGAATTCCTCATTTACTGGCATTTAAAGGATTATATCTAAGTGTCCATACCTTTATTTCAGTTTCTGTCCTATTAGTTTCTGAAAAAATATAATGAAGTCATTTAGGAAATTTATGTTATTTAGGGAAACTGTATTTCAATTTCCTTTTCAAGTATAATCTGGCTTTTTAGTCACCCTTGAATTTTCATTCATCCAGTATAAAAATAAATGAATTATTTGAGATACCGACACACTTAAAAATAACACATTAGCGATGGAATGTTAAACAATGTAGAGTGTTATTTACGTATTTACAGAGAGATGGAAATTACGTATAACGCCTTCGTTCTTGTCGTCCGTCCTCCTAGATTCAGCAAACCGTCTCAACACTGCTGTGGGTACAGCACCTCCTTCCTTCCCCCTTTCTTGTTAGTTCATTTTAATTTAGTATTTAGCAGTAACAATAAAATATTATTTATAATATTCACTTCAACTAACAAGGGTGGGTTCCTAATGACTGTTTAAATCACTGTCAGGTTGTATTTACAATATAGTTGTCCAATCAATGAGTTCTGGAAATGGAAACAGACCTTTATTTAAGTATATAATATATCCAGTTAATATTTTCAACAATGTGAATATGTCAGTATAATTTCTATTAGTAGAGACAGCATAGTTGTCTTTTTATGCAATATCTCGTGCCAAATTAATTAGGAATTTAATTTTAAATGTATTTTATGTTAATGATTCCATTAATATATTATCGTTGTTTGAATTTAGGGATATTATTTCATGTAGTTTATCTTTCATCATCAGATTTTATTTGTTTCCTACTATTTATGATTTTTTACTTATTCTAGTCTTCAGTTTGTAAAAGCTATTATTACGGTACATATCAATATCTTGATTCCCTTTCTGATAAGAGTGGAATTTCTAATACTAACTGGTTTGGTGATTCCTTAATTGTATTAATAATTCAAATTAGATTGAGTGAATGAAAATTAAACTTTTTCCTCCCAGAAGTAGTTGAACTTTGATTAATCTTAGTAATTTTAACAATAAGTATAATTTTTGTAACAGATACAAATAGGCCTATACTCAGCATTGGTCATTTTCTGAATAGCACAGTGTACATTATCTAATATTTAGCATTTTTTAGAATTACTGCAAACTGTTTTTAAACACTATGTAAAATGTATATATGTAATAAAAATTAGACTATATCTAATGTTGGAAGGGTAGACAATTTTATGACAGTTTTTGGACGAGTGAAATGCAGGGTTCACTATCATAATGTTAAGTACATAAAACAGTCATTATTATAAACTTTAAAGGATTATCAATTTGTGCGACTTAGATTTTCTTTAGAATGTTGTTGACCATTTAGATATTTTTTATTGTAAGACTTAAACTGACTATTTTAATATGACAAGTTAGTGTGAGATGTAACTATGGACCTAAAAATATTTATTTTAATGAAGAGCATACTAGAGCATAAGTATGAAAATAAACCGTAAAAATTACTACGCTTGTGATAATAAACATTACAGGATTTAATATATGTAAAGAATAAAAGTTTTTTTCCTAAAGTATATTGTATTCCTAAATAACCAAATAATTGAATTGCTAACATTTTGTTGGTTCCTAATATTGAACTACTTATGAATGATACTTCTAAATAAAAAAAGGTTTAATTGTTCAATAATTTGTATGCTGGAGATGCACATATAGTTCAATATTTTTGGTTCCATTCAAAATAAATATTTTAAATGCTTGTCTAAAAGTGTACAGTTGGTGTTGTAATATTGTATGGGCAATAAATTAAAATATTATGATAGAACTGGTTGACTGTCCAACATTACTATTAATGAATCTGACAGTTCTGTCAATACAAGAATATTTTTAATGTAGTTACACAGTTTTTTGTTGTTTGTTATTTATTCAATAATAAGGATTATTAAATTGTTTTTCACATATCCAATTATACATAACTTTTTAGACATATAGTTAGTAAATCTATAATTGTTATGTAATGGAATCTTCTTTCATAATTAGAAAAGAAACTTTTATCTGGATATTATTAGGATTTGGTGCAATTTGAAACTGGTTTTTTGATAGCATGATGAATATTTGTATAAGTCGTTGATGTTCATGGTACTGGTTACATGTAATTGTTGTTAAATTTTAATTTAAAAATTGTTGTGCCAAAAATTGGTTGGTTAAACAATTTCAAATTTATTTAGAGGAACAAAGTATTGTACTGTTTGTTTATCTTTTAAAAACTATATTAGAACGGAGCAATGGAGAGAAGAATTTTGTTCTGCCAAGAAGTTATTCATATTGAAATTTTATCCAGTACATATCTGAATGAAATCTTTTCCTGAATGTATTTGTTGTAACTTTTTTATAAAGATTTTATTGAATTTACCATTTGTTTCAGAATCAATATTTAGAAGTATTTAGAAGAGTATTTAGAATACTCATTATTTAATTTTATTGGAACCTTACATCTCATTTTTATTTAAAAGATGTAATGAATTATTTAATTTTGATGAACAGATATTAAGCCCCTGTGATTGATTTAATAAACCAGAATGAATATATCCAGAAAATATATCGATGATGATTTAGCTTAAACTGTTGAATGAATGGTTATGTCATGATGTATCCTGCTCTTTCACAGAGTTCTAAGTTTTTCTGAATTCTATATTTTTATAAAGATTAGGGATAATTAGTGACTTTTTTACTTTTCATATTCTTTCTTTTTCTTAGTTTTTAGATTTATATGACTGAAAAGATATTCACAGAAATCATTTAGGGAAGATTATTTGAATTACGTACATTTTAATTGGACAAAACTTTCGTTCACAATCAGTGACAGTGTAAAAGAAATTTTTATGTACATACTCATTAGTAATATTTAAACAACTATTGTGCATAAATCCTTGAATATTTTTGTACTTGTAATACTCATAATAAAAATATCAGTAGGTTTAAGATTAACAGAAAATCACTTCCTTGCAAGTGGTTAAAAATTATATTTGTATAACATATTGACATACACTTTAGGAATGTTCAAGAAAGTTCTAGTAATGTTATAAATTATGAATAATCATTATTGCACATCAGTTATGATTATATTATTGAAATAAGTATACTCAAAGCATACAGAATGTGTTATCAGTTTTAATTATTTACATAGCTGTCAACTTTCTTAAAAATATATTCATGAATTATTCTACTGTCATTATACCTCAGTAATGTTACTATAATTTTTCAACGTTGAAACATTTTACATACTTTTTCCTAGAACTTTCTACGTAGTCCTATTGTATGTTATTCTGAAGTACATAATTATCATACATATTATATATATACATATACATATTGAAATTTATTATCACCTTAATTCTCTTTGATGAAGTATATTTATATTGTTTGTATAGAATTGCCCAGTTTTACTTCATGTTGAAATGTGTTTTAACTTATAAATAAATAAAATCGTATAAATAAATTTTATTACGGGTTTTATTGAAATTAAATATTATTTGTTATTTATTAGTACGTTTCTATATTTGTTAGACCAGTATGTAAATCAATACCTTAATTATCTCTGTGAGAATAAATGTGTATTTTATTTTCGAATAAATTAATCAAAGATTAGTTGCATTTATTCTCCATCCAAATGGGAGACATAAAATGATCCTCGTGTAGAAGCACAGGCTACTGAACAGTTTTTATAGTAAATGTCATCGAAGAAAAATCTGGTGCAGAATATTTTGGCGAACTTCATGTCTTTGAGAAAGGATTATGTACTCCAATCAGCATCCATCCAAGTTGTTAAGTGCTTTCATTTGTTGAGCTTTTTATAGTAACTAACCCTGTCTATATGTCTTATCAGCTTTCACGATTGCATGTCTTGTCTCTTTGTCACATCTGTTTCATGTCGCCTCTTATATATTTTTATTTTTTATTTTTATTTTAATGTCAGTATTCTGTTTAAGCGCGAATTTATTTTCAGCTCGATTCGATAAATGTAACCACGAAGCCTAAAGTAGCCGTGACGCAAAGGTCTGAGCATGAGGTAGCCCCCCAACAATCCAAAACTTTTCTCCAGACCCACTTTTCCTCTGAGCCCAAGTCTGCACAAGTTACCACTATCACTGATATGGAGCCAAAACTTAGCAACAAAACAGAGTCTACTAGTGCTAGGCC
Organism: Lethocerus indicus; assembly: GCA_019843655.1. Taxonomy (NCBI): domain Eukaryota; kingdom Metazoa; phylum Arthropoda; class Insecta; order Hemiptera; family Belostomatidae; genus Lethocerus; species Lethocerus indicus. The sequence goes on along the minus strand of JACDQD010000007.1, from coordinate 6,338,108 downwards.
TGACCCCTCATTCTCTGCTCCACCACCTCCAAATGACCCTCCACCAGATTCAGAGAAATGTCTTTCACCACCCTTTAATCGAGAAGGTCTTCATTTATCTGAGCAAGCCACTTCTTCTTCTAATTCGACTGCAGTGATGCCTGAGCCAGCTGACTATACCATTCAAAGTGTGGCTTCTTCTGCCACTCTCACTCGCTCTTCCTATCAAAAACAAGCTGAAAAAATGTTTGCTCAAGTACCCGAACCTGTGCAAAGTTCAAATCCACATGAAGACTCAAATAATTCAAGTTTGGAAGATGATGTTTTTATAAAAGAAACTGTGAAGGTAGCTCCTGTAAAAAAATCAGAAGGAGAAGTCATAGAGAAAGTTAAAGTCACTATAAGCAACAATAAAGGTTATAGTACTCTGCCCAATAAGGTATTGAAGAGAGAAAAAGCACGTCCTGAAAGTGTGACTCTACCCAGGTCCAAAACGGTACGTTTCAATTCAATGGTCGTGGAGATTACTGGCACAGGTGGCAGAGAGGAAGAAGAACAAATGAAAAATGTTTATGAAAATCTGCCTACATTACCACCATCCCCAAAACCTCATTCAATCCTTAAAACAACACTGAAAGATATGCCTAAACCTTCTAAAGTAGAACACACTATAATACAGAGTCCACCGCCTCTCCCACCTCCTGTCTCTTCTCTCTCTCAGCTTCCACCTGTTTTGACAGCTGGTGGAATAACCTATATTCCAGTATTTACAGATAGTAATAATCACATTGTGTCTCCTTATCTTGCTGTGGATGATACCTCATTTACTTATTCGAATTTACCTCCAAAATATCATCCCCCACCAACCCCTCATCCAGCAATTTCTACCAGATTACGTCGCTCTCCCCAGACAACCCACTTTGATTATCCCCTCCCAGGGAGAGCACGAAGGCCTCTCTCCTTGTTTGATTCTCCTCTGCCATACAGTAATGACAGTCACTCTGCTTCCGTGCCCAATATATATTCTAGTCATGATATGCCAACTAATGTCCTAAACAGTGACTCTGTACATAAATTAGTAACACAGGATGAAGAAACTCCCTTAAGAAATGAATCCATTCCTTCCATCGGTTCAGCTGCCTTCCAGAATGTCCAACCAAAAATATTTACTGTCAGGTCTAAAAACATTCCTGAATTAGTAAAGAGCAATTCTGCCAAAGACAAGGAATGTTTGTTCGGCCCCAATACTTTATCTGAAGTCAAGAAAGAAGAGGTTGTTACTAATTCTAAAAATGCCAGGGCAGAGTGCTTACAACCTCATAAAACTTTCTCTAAAGTGAAAACAGAGATTCATCAGCCACGTCTGCAGATGGATTGGAATAAAGAGGTGACTGAAGTACCCTCTCCTTCATCTGTGAAATTGGACAAATGGAAAGAAGTGCCACCAGGTGTTCAGATTTGTCCACCAAAACCTTCTGATACTAACAATGAAACTTACAATTTAAAATTCAGAGATAGAAATCATTCTGCCTCACAACTTGAACGTCGTAAGAGTTGGAATGATTCAATAGTGATGTCCCCTCAAAGTTCCCCTTCATTTAAAAGATCACTTTCATTTTATGAAGATGCTCTTAATGATGAGATCAATCTGATGGATTATGTCTCTTTACCACCGCCACCACCACCACCTCCACTACAACTAGAAGAATTACCCTTCAAAATTAATACTGTGCAGAATGCTTTCAATCATTCCGAAGATAAAGTTGGACATTCCTATGTAAGTTCAAGTGATGAACCTGATAGGAATGGTCAGGAATATTTAGAAGAGAGTGAAAGATGGTCTCCTCATACTCCTCTCTTTGACAAAACTTTGCTAGGGAGCAATAGTTCAAAGTTCAATTTTAGACCACCACCATTGCCAAAAACTCCTCCACCTGCTATTGTATCTAGTAGCAGTGATGATGATGATGATTACTATTTAAGAGGAGACACTCCCTTAACTCCTAAATCTCTGCTTAACCGTTGGAAGATTCTGGATAAAAAGAATAAAACCGGGAGTGAACCCAATTTAAGTTGTATTCCACCAACAGTTCAGTTGGAAGGTAATAAACAGAATATATCCCCATCATTGAGAGACAAGCATATTTCTTGGCATGTAGAAATAGACTCTTCCACTTTGCCATCCTCTTCCACCCACCTTCCTCCAGTTGGTGCAGAAACTTCCTTGCCTAAGAAGTCGGTAACCTCATGGGAGGAAATATTCCGTAACACTCCGCCACTCCTTGCTGCATGTGATATACAGGTGGGTCTTCCAAAACCCTCCGGTTATTGTTTCCTTTAGACTAAAGCAGTGGTTCTTAACTTGTAACTATTTCTAATAATCATGGAAACTAGTTCATGACTACATTAAATTTTCAAATTTAGTGTTATAACTATTTGATGTACAATTTTAGAAAAGAATAATAACCATTGCTTTTAAAGGTATGTGACAAATGATTAATTGTACTGACAATTCTTTGTCGTGTTCTGGTATGATTATGTAATTTTTGCCCTCTTTCTAAGTTTTTGTAATTACTGTTCTTTGCATGAGTTTCCAAATTCCTAATAACAATTGTTTTATATCCTCAAAGTAATCAGATTATGCTTATACAATTACCCAGCATTGAAAATATACCAGTTGCACACCTGCCTCTATCTTATTTAACAATACTTTATGTATAATTGTTCGCATTCAAGTAGAGAATTGCACATGCTTAACTATTGGTTATACTGTTTACTCTTTGAATATGATTTCTAAATAAAATATTGTAGGCCTAGTCATGATCTAGTGGCAGTTTTGATAAGGATAATTTAAATTGTCATGCGGTTTAAAGGCATACCAAGAAGTTGTCTGGAACTTATGAAATATGAATATATATATATATATATATATATATATATATATATATATATATAAACAGAAAATGTTTTTTAGAAGTTATGGTGAAAATATGAAAACTAAAGTGACTTTTCTGTTGCTACTGCATGTGATTTATTCCAAATTTTCAGCGTATCTTCTACGTATAAAAATGTGTAGCAAAAAAAATTGTATTTTAGAAGTGTTGATATTAAAGGATATAGTTGGAAATTTTGGAAGCAGGTGTGCCTATTTATATTTTTTATCTTGGTTAGAGTTACTGTGAATGTTGTTCACATGAAAATTGAACATAATTGAATGTAGTGTGAATTAAAATTATACAAATTGGTGTTCAATTTTGACAAAAAAAAATTGTTGAGGGATATGGAGGGCTTGGAGTGTTTGAACTCATCATTAGTAAAACTTTCTTCACATAGATGACATGTTTTGTGCATACTACATTAAGAAATTCTTTAGGTGAATTTAAAATTTGTTTTATTTGTCAGTTTTTCTCCCTCTCTCTATTCTTCTCTATTGCTGCATTCCACTTATTTATTCTTGCAAGAGTAATTAACTCTTACAAATTTCAAAACAACACTTAATGTGATCTTTAATTCTGAACCTTCAGGTGTAGAATATGTTTTTTTGGTGTTATGTCCCATTCATGCAGCCAGTATCAGTTGTTCAGTTTAAGTAATTTATTCCACTCAGAATTACGAATACAATGTTTAAAATTTAAATATGTCATTATTTGATTTTAATTTATAAAATTACTCTTAGAAAAAATTGTTAATTTCAAGACAGTGGACTTTGGTGTGGAGAGTGGGCATTTCAAATGAATATTTCAAAATTTTCATTTTTGAAACCTTGGTGGATAGCATAAATTTCCCTAGTTTTTGATTTCTATCTTTGAAATTTTTTATGTTGTCACAATATTCAAAGCAATATGAACTAATAAATTGTATTGGTGTTGATTAGTTTTAATTCTATTTTTTACTAGAGACATTTCGGCGCAACTAGCTGAAAAGACGTTGAACATTTATACTGTTATATATATATATATATATATATATATATATATATATATATATATATATTGAAGACATTGATATTACAGTACTGATAAATAATTTACTTTATAAAAATGTGTATAAGCTCATTACAATTGTAATTGGTAATTTTATTAAGCATTATAATTAGTTCTTATTCAAGTTGTATGCTTTTACATTACTATTTTAAATTCCTTACCACAATGAATAGAAAAAAACAAGAAAATTTCCAACAGATCCAAATTTTTTATTTATTATTTTACTTTTTTTTAAATTTCTTTTTGAATAGACAACGAACAACAGTACAGCTGAAGCAAAAACTCCAGAACCGAAGGCATCAGTTAGTGACAAGAAGAAATTTTTTGAAAAAGCTATGGAAGAACATCATCAGCCATCACCTAAGCCAGGTAAACTGTTGAGTTTATAAATTAAAGGTTATCAAAGATTTACACTAGTATCATAATTTTCTTATTGTATTATATATTTCTTTTTTTTTCAGAAAGGGTGTTCTCTTTTTTGAGTCAAGACGAGGTAGAAAAAATGAAACAGGAAGAAGGTGAGTTTGGACTTTCTGTATCATATTTTTTTTTTGTTCAAATATATTATATATAATTATCTTGTTTTCAGAAAAGAAAATAGCATCCTTATCGAGGGCAGAATTGAAAGCTTTAAGAGATAGGACATTAAGGCCAGATGAGGGCGAAAATGAACAATCACAACAAAACTATGACTCTACCAAGTAAGCATTTGTTCTGAACAATTTGTACTTTAATTTGACTGAATAATTTGTGCATTTAATTATGTACACACCTTGAATAATGTTTTCTTTGAAAAGCCAATCACTTTCTGATGTCCAATAGAAGATGCAGATCCATAATATTCTATTTTTCTAAATATGTTTTTATATATCTACCTTTTCTTGTCAGCAGGCAACTGGATAAAGGATTGGAGAGTTTGTTAAATATGGGAAGTATAAGAACAGCCAAAGCTGAAAGAAGAATGAAAGAAAGACTTATTAAGGAGGTAGGATACGTTGTGAGCCATTTGAAAATATTAGTGATAAATTTCCCTTGTTCATACTGATTTAAGAATGAATTTAGACAAAAAACAACATTCTTAGAGTAACAACTTATGGCTATAAAAAGTAGTTTTAATAACTTAAATGGTTATTTGAAGAAATTAAAAGTTTTATTGACAGGGTTTTAGAAGTGATGAAGATGAGTCTGAATTATCACCTGCTCAACAGAGAGCACTTAGGGCTGAGAAGAGAGCTGCCTGGAGACAAGCCAGGCTCAAGTCTTTGGAACAGGTTTGTATACTTAATTTATATAAATTATATGCGAGCATTTCAAAATCCTGAAAATAGATTTTTAATTTTATTCATGATGTTTAGTAAAATGTAATGCCATTAAGTACATTACATTTATATATTTGCCCATAATATAAAGTATAATAACCATTTATATTAAAGAAAATATTTAGTTATATATCAGTTAATAAGGCAATTATTTATAACATAATTGATTTATGAACAAGGGGATTTTTTATTTAATATTTAATAAATTTATGTAAACTTGATAGTTTAATGTTCAAATTTTTTACTTGCATTTTATCATAACATTATTGTTTGTTATTACATTGTATTATAGGATGCACTTCAAGCTCAAATTGTTATAAAGAAGATGAGTGAAATGGTTGACAGTAAGTCGAGTTCAGTTGGAGTGACCAATGACGAACCAGATGTCTCAGAAGATACAGCTACTGTTATTAACAACAACAAAGCCATAATGGATCATGAAAACAACCTAGCAGAGGTATAAATTAAACTAATTGCAGAGGAAGTAGTCTTTCCCATATTATTTGTGGTGACCTATCAGCTGTTTTCAAAGCTGTTTATTTATTTTGAAGGGAACATGGCCATATTCATACTTAAATGGCAATTATGTCTTAAAAATGAAATATTAAGTCAGAGCTTGTTGTTAAGTTGTCAGCCCCTTGCACCAGCTTATGGATTATAAGTTGATGGAAACAATATTTTCCCCATGTCTGCAGTACATTCATTAAAGCAGTAGTTGTCATTCAGGGCATATGTTTTTTTAAGTGAAGGACTGTCCCCTTTATGTTAACTAACTTTTTTATTTTTTTAAAACATAGAATTAAAGTTTGTTGATAATTCTTCCTTCTCATTTGCTTGTGTTTTTGAAATTTAAATTGCATCAAGAAGTATGATATGAGTTTTTGGTTACTAATAAAAAAATGTGATTGAGAGAGCAATGACATTGTATTTTATTTTTATAATTTCTACTCTCCTGTGATTTGTTCATAAAATTATTTTTTTAAGTGTTTTCCTTCTATAATTAAATTTCCCATAACTTTTAACTTCAGAATCTGGGAAGGTATAATAATTGGAAACTTGGATTTGTACTTTTTCCTCCTGGTTTTAAGAGCTTATTGGAGTAGTTTAAAATAGCAATACGTCACATGTCAGTGCTTGTACTAATATATAGCCATAATAATGAAAGATATTTCATTAACTTAGTTCAATAGAATTAATTTTTAAATAGACATTAAATGAATCATTATTTATAAGAAACTGAATAAATTACAGAAAGTCCAAATATATGTTTTAAGGGTCATATTTAAATTGTAAATAAATAAACTTAACTCAGTAAATTATTATTAGAACGTCTTCTCACAGTCAGATATATAAAAATAATATTGAGAAAACAATGGACCCAACCCAGATCTGGATATCATTTGCATTATTAATTGATATTATTAATAAGAATTGCATTGTATCTCTCATCACCTAAATGAAACATTTAACTGTTGAAATAATAGCATGCTTTCACGAAATAAGTTTATTTCGGATTCCTTGAGTTTCTGCAGAGCAACACTTTTTTTCAAGAGCAGCTTGAATCACCCACAAATTAGTGAATAATAAGTACAGCTTTATAAAAATGAAGTTCACACTAGATTATTATTCTAATCTTTATTTTAAATTCAATTATATAATTCAAATGCATTACAGGACATATCACTTTTGTAGTCACAAAAATAATATGGTTAATGAGTTACAGAAATTCTCAAACACGATTACTTTTTGTTACCATTGTGTTAATGCAGTCTCACATTGAGTAAATCACTTATGTTTTCATCCATGTTAAGGTTTTTTCCTCATCTTAATATGAAAATGTGACTATTGTGTCAAATTTGTCTATATATTGCATAAATAATTTTCAACGCTGTATTTATAAATTCTCAACACATTCAGTATGCCAGTGTTTTTAGTCTTTATGGCCTGGTTTTTCTTTAGGAAATGGCGTTTAGAATTAAATCATTCTTGTTAAGGTCATTACTGTTTTCATATTATGGTTATCATTAGTTTCTTATTGTGATGGTTCAAGCATTCTTAGAAACAATTTGCATCTCAAGAAACTCTAGGATCCTGGAGTAAAATAAAGGTGATTATGTCGTCTTCATAATATAACCATACTTAACATGTCTGTTGCCGATTGTGTCGTCGAAATAAAACATATTATGTGTTAACAAAGTATAATGGTAGTAAATTATTGTTGCGATGGGAATTTCATCCGAACGGTGTGTGGAAAACATTATTTTACTCGAGTTTGAACAGTGCAAAAAATGAGTTTTGCCCTCCATTCTTTCTCATCAGTTGTTTGTACTAAGTGAAGCAAGTTTTTATATCTGTCTCTCAATCTATCTTGTGCCCTCTCTCTCTCTCTCTCTCTCCCTCTGTCTCTCTCTCTCTCTCTCTCTCTCTTTCTCTCTCTTTTTCACTCTCTATTTTTCTCTTGGTGCCATATATGAGCGTTTGGCTATCTTCTGGTGTCTCTTTGTCTCTGTCTGCTGCGGTTTGTGCAACATGTGTGGGTTTTTGATGTTGACAAAAACACGCATTGACCGAACAGTGGTTACAACTGCGACCTTCAAGCAAGGATTTCCCGAAGCTGTCCGTACGCCAGTCACCTGGTCCTGTGAGGGTGAGGGAATCTGAGCGGCTCCTCGGGCAGACTGTCACTCTCAAGACCGAGGAGTACATCGACCAGGAGTCAGGCGAGAGGAAAGTCAGAACAGTCGAGATTGTCGAGAAGCTCATTGAAAAAGAGGTATAACTAATTAAAAAAAAAAAGCAAAAAACATTACTCTCCCTCTTCAATGACTTTCACAAACACACACAACACAAGAAAGGGGATCCTGCCTGATGGATTGAAACAACATCCCCCTTGTGCTACACTTCCCCACCCTCATTTCTTCTCTTGCATGACAGAAAATGAAGATGTGGTTTTGCCCCGTGATGTTTCTTTAATATGGCAGCCAAAAAAGATTCCCGGTGCATGCATTTGTTTTGTCTTTGAGTCACATATGACACGTATTCACTAATTACCTTCCATTTTTCCAAGTCCTTTCTTCTTGCTATGACCAAATTGAATTTTTCAAATTTGCATTAAGAAATATTCAGACTCAGAGCGCAACTTTGAGGCCTAGCTATTTGGGTTATTCCATGAAGCTTGGCTTTGGTTGTTCAAAAATAATGCTCTGCATAATACAGGCTTTTGAAATAGGATTCTTGGGAGACTGCTAATGTTCATCATATTTCAAGAGGCTTTCATTTACCTCATTTATGTTGTTCAACAGAACCAACAAAACCAGTCCCAGTCCAACTTTTATAAATTAACCTTAAAAAATAGTTAAACTTTGGAGCTTGATTAATGGGGTTGATAAGAGTAGTTCTAATCAGCGAAGTGTTTCTTCAGTTGTTGGAGAATTGAAAATTGAAAATAACAATTTCAAGTTTTTGAGTTATTAATACAAATATGTAACTGGTTCTATATTTAATTGTAGTATAAAATTATGGCATTCTTTATTAATATTGTTCATTTGTTTTTAGTTAAAATGTGGTGATTAACATACTTTTTAATTATCTGGAGGCATTATTTTCAAAAAGATGCTTTTGAAACATTCACCTGAGATCAGTCAGAATGTGTTCTTGATACATTTTTAAATAAGGGCGCATGCTTTACTTTTAATACCTTCTAAACCATCTGAAAACTCAGAAAGAGTTAACATATCCATTGGAATTTATATGATTTATAACCAGTCGCTTTTTTCCCCGGATCATCCATTGTAGGACGTTGTTTGATGTTTTGGTGTCATTTGAGCAGAATAATTGCAGCTCAGTAGTCCAGTGGCGTTGCTTCTTTGAATTTCTCTAACAAGCCAAAGTTTGCTATTTTACAGATTTAGTCTATGTGCCTTTTTCTCCTGTGTTCTTCATTTATGAACAGTTGTTTGCAATTTCATCTCTCTTGTTATTTCATTCTTCAAACTTTTGTCTTTACTTTGTTGTATTTACATTTGGATAACAGTGGTTTTTTTTAAGGCATAGGTGTAGTTTCAATGATGTGATTAGAATAGAATTATATTTATTTGAATTTGATACATTTGTTATTGATAGGTTCTTTTTACAATTGTCGTGCCATTTTTAACAACTTGCATGTGTGGTTGGTTTGCATGTCTTCTTGCACTGACAATACAGTAAGCATGGTTTGATGTGAGGATCAAAAATTGATTTTTGTAATAAGATCCTCCAATGTATTTATTAATATTGTATCTCCACTTGAAAAAATATAATTCCATTATAAGTCAAATGTTAAAAATGTAATTAATCGATGTTTTACAACTTAAATTGTTTTCTGTTGTATGCTCTGATGTTCAGGAAAGTATTAATATATTTTTAGTTTATGAAAATTTTTTTTTAGACATATATATGAACTATTAGCTACAACAGCATGACACGAACTTCTACCACAAGTTGGAATAGTGTGACTTTCTTAGAATTTGTGAAAAAATTCCTCTAATATTTGGAATAACATTTCAAGTCAAATTGATAATTCTCAGTCAGGCTCTTTCATTAACAACAAACCGTTAAAGGGTTCAAGTGAAGAGTGTAAACATTTAGCAGTCAACAATGTTATAGGATTTTGTTGGTTACATGAAGAATATTCTGTCCATATACCTGGGTGTAAGTGACAAATTTATCAAATCAAGCCCTGACTATGATGCAACGATGTCAAAGCTGTATCTCCAAGTGGTTTATTTCAAAATACTACAAACATTTATAACTATGTATATTTGGGTATAAATTGGGGTATTTGGGTGTATATCGGGTCTTTTAATAGAAATTAATGTCACAGCAACGATTGTGTTTCTCTACAAACCGGATATAACAACGTCTATTTTCATGTAATGTACAAAGCGGGCAAAGTTATATTCAACCTCCGGTTTTTGTGCTCCAAATGGTGTTGCCACTCGCTACTCAAAGCCGAGTCTCGTCCAGACCAGCAACCAATCAGTTTTGGAAAAACTCAAGTCAGAATACCAACGTTCTCTGATTGGCTGTCGGAGCAGCCAATCAAAAACAGGATCCCCCCCCCCCCGGACTATGTCAGCTGGCAACAGTTTACTGCCATTGGTTGGGCGGTTGTCAGTCGATGAAGAACTCCGGTGTCTTTCCCTGATGTCGTATAAAGGGGAACCCACGGCTGATCGGACTTCAGTCTAGCCCCTGAAGATGGACAGCACAGATGAACATCGGGCAGTACTGGTTCCAGAAGGGTTTTGGAAGAGATCGAGATCTCCCATTCTTCACCCAAAGTTAGGCTAGGTTCTGGTGTGGATGAGACTCTGCTTCATGTGACAAGTGGCAGCCCAAAACCAGATGTCAGATAATACTTCATCTATCACCGGTTGCGGAGGTTTTTGTTCATTAATATAAATTGAGCCCTAACAATAAATGAAGGAATTTAACAGGAAATTTATTTGGTACTAACAGTTCATTTTAATAAAAGGTATTAACAAATAAGTAAATGCAACTAGCTGATAAGGCACCTCATATAACTTATCCGACTGTGTTCAGTCAGTATAGAATAGAAAATGCTTTGAACTATTTTTCCAAATAATACAATTTTGGTGCTCATTTCTTGAAAAAACAAGTCTTTCTTTTAAACCGGGTTTTTCTAATTTTTACTTGCTGTGAATAGTTTAACAAGGTTTTAACTAACCGTCATGGTTCCTCATCGAATATTCTATTGTGCTAAAAACAATTAAACTTGAGCTTATTTATGTGCAAGAATTCATATTTGAATTTTGGGGCTTTGCACTAGTCAAATAGTTGTCGGACAGAAAAAAAGTTTGATCTGGCACAAAAGTAGCCAAGCTTCAAACCACTACTCTTATCAGATTTGTTGTTCACACATTGTCGATACATATGTCTGTTTCATATTTTTGAAAAAGCAATTTGAATCAAAAATCTAGGGAATTACAAATGTCCCTTTGCCACCATGTAAGGGGTATTGGGTATCACATTTGAAATAGATGTACATTAATTTAAACATTTTTTTACGACCTTTTAGAAAGAATTTGAAATAAAAAGAATATTTCGGATCAATTTATTCACTGGTGTTATAGGATATTCCAAAATAAGGTTTTTTTAATATTCATGAACTGATCCTATAATTATAATGAGTGCACTTGCTATGTACAACAATAATTAATAATAGAGGTCGATCAATGAAAAAAATGTGTTGGTTGACCACCACTCAGGTGGAGACAACGAGGGAGAAAATAATATCACTGGAGCTGTCAGCACCCGACAACTATGACGTAGAGAACCAGGAAGGAAGCAACGGAGAAGACGAAGACGAAGAAGAAGCCGAAGGCGAAGAAAGTACGACTACAACTACAACTGGAGAAGAATGCAGCAAAACAACAGAAGAAGAGGAGGAAGAAGAGGAGGATGAAGAAGACGAAGTCGAGCAAGACGAAGACGGTACCAAGGAGAGAACAAGGCGGAAAACAAGACAAAAAGCTAATTAGTTGATAGGTTCAGTGTCCTTATTACCTATCTGTTTAAAAAAAATTTAAATCCTGTACAGAGTTGAACTGCTTTTTTACAATATAAGAATTGTTATAAAGTTTTTTTTGTCATTTGTATTACTTGTGCTGCGAGTGGCAAACATTTTATCAATAATTGAGATGAATGAACATTCATTTTATCATCACAATTGTTGGGACGATGCACTTTTATAATCGACATCACATTTTTTGATTAGTCGACGGTTATTTTCCTGTGCCGACCCTGCATTTTAATGAGAGTGACAAATTATTTTTATATTTAAACAAATTGAAAAAAAATGTCAATATAAATATTAATAGATGTAGATGTACTAATCTGTGCATATATGTAAAGTATGTTTTTCCGAAGTTACACATTAATTTTATAAGTACAATTACATGAACGTTCCACTATGTCCAGTATGTATTAAGGAATAAAATACTATATTATTATAGTAAAAAATGAATGATAAAGAAATTAAAGAATAAAGAGTATACATAATATATATATGAATATAAATATTAATGTGCATATATTTATAATATATAAATTTGAAGTTTTAAAATGCTATTTGTTAGTTTAATTTTTGTTAATTCTGCAGCATTATTTTTTGTTTATTTATCTTTTGTTTAATTATTATTGTGTCAGACAGCAATAAAATAAGTTGTTCAGATCAGTGTAACTGTAAAAAAAATGTCTGGTCTGTGGCTTAATGAATTCGGAGGGAGTCTGGGTAACTGCCTCAAATTCATAAAACTCAAATCGGTTTAAAGCTTATAAAATAGTAACATGTTTACGAACAAACAAATATGTGTTTGTTATCTTTTCTTGTTTTATACCAGTGACTACCCTTCTCATTTATATTGTTTTTAATCAACATCTGCATTCCATGTATAATTGCTTCACTGTTATTAGAATTCATATTTCTTTTGTTTTAACTTTTCTATTAACATATGTTCCTTTTCATACTCGTTGAGTGCCTTATGTGGATTCCAATGAAAGCATTACAACTGCAATTTATATAGTTTGTGTCTAATTTAATTCCTGTGATTTTCTTTTCAATATTAATTTAGTTTTTATTTTCTTATTTTTTGTTAAGTACAATGTAATAAATTCTGGTGCTGCATCCCACTTTTCCACTTGTAACAATGAGTTAACTACTCATTATTTTCAAATTTTGCATTTTTTTTTTCTTTTTCTAAATAAAAGTGTTAAACAGAATATATTTGTATGTTAGTAGATTTGGATCTTTATTTATTATAAATTTATTGTACTGAGTGTTGTAAATTATAAATGAAACGAATAAATTATTGGTGTAATTCTGTAATTAAAATGTTCTTGTCACAAATAAGCTCTCAGTATTATCAATTTTAAAAACTTATTCATTGCCCTCCCAATTTAATATACATATATATATATATATATATATATATATATATATATATATATATATATATATATATCATTAATGTACATGTTTACAAATAAAGTATTTAAACTATTTACATGATTTTATTTACTTCAAATTTTAAAGTTTTAGATATTCCTTTTAAAAACCTAAATATTTCTGTAGGACTATTTGTTAAACCATTAATACAATATGCTAATGCATTCCTCATTAGTTAAGTACACCGTCGCACCAGACTCAGGCGGGCGTTCGCGGCAGCGTCAAATTGGCCCCAACGAACTTTAGTTAAGTGCATCGCCGCACCAGACTCAGGGGCGCTAGCGTCCGGGTGCGTGTGGACCCAACGAACTTTAGTTAAGTGCATCGCCGCACCAGACTCAGGGGCGCTAGCGTCCGGGTGCGTGTGGACCCAACGAACTTTAGTTAAGTGCATCGCCGCACCAGACTCAGGGGCGCTAGTGTCCGGGTGCGTGTGGACCCAACGAACTTTAGTTAAGTGCATCGCCGCACCAGACTCAGGGGCGCTAGTGTCCGGGTGCGTGTGGACCCAACGAACTTTAGTTAAGTGCATCGCCGCACCAGACTCAGGGGCGCTAGTGTCCGGGTGCGTGTGGACCCAACGAACTTTAGTTAAGTGCATCGCCGCACCAGACTCAGGGGCGCTAGTGTCCGGGTGCGTGTGGACCCAACGAACTTTAGTTAAGTGCATCGCCGCACCAGACTCAGGGGCGCTAGTGTCCGGGTGCGTGTGGACCCAACGAACTTTAGTTAAGTGCATCGCCGCACCAGACTCAGGGGCGCTAGTGTCCGGGTGCGTGTGGACCCAACGAACTTTAGTTAAGTGCATCGCCGCACCAGACTCAGGGGCGCTAGTGTCCGGGTGCGTGTGGACCCAACGAACTTTAGTTAAGTGCATCGCCGCACCAGACTCAGGGGCGCTAGTGTCCGGGTGCGTGTGGACCCAACGAACTTTAGTTAAGTGCATCGCCGCACCAGACTCAGGGGAGCGCTAGCGTATCGGTTGCTCTTCTTGAGGGAGATAAAAAAATAAAAAGTAGTTTAAAAAATGTAATAAACAATAAGAGAATATCCCATGACAATAAGGTACTAGATAACAATGATAAATTTCATGTCATACAACTTTATGCAGGCACATTTGGTTGTCTTAACAGAGAATCTATTCCTTGAAGCATAATAATCGAATTTTATTTATGTTACCAATGTATGCAAAAGGATTAATATTAATGATAGTAAATGTATTGCACTCAGCAAATGTATTTCATTTCATTCGTTGATGGTGATGTTACCCCCGCTGTGAACATTAGTGGATACCTCTCCAAATACACAGAACAGTTTACTTCTTTGGTGCAATGATCGATTCCAGTTGTGCCTGAAAAGATAGACAAAGAAATTTTAGAGCTCAAACTTTAATTTTTAGTCTTTAATTGGGGTGATTGTTTTTTTTTATAATAAAATATACAACCAGCAAGAAATAACTGTCTGGCAGGTAATCTTTTACTGGAACAATGAGGTCAACAAATAAATTTGAAGCTCACCACTCATAAGGGGGCAAGAGATTTGAAAATTTTGGTTTTGTCAGCAGGAACATTCAGTTTAAAAAACGAATAAAAAATGAAATTATATTTACTTTCAATTGTTGGTTAGTTTTCTTGAGGAATGATATCTCTTCATTGTGCTTCTTTTCTTCTGTGGCTCTCATTTCTGCAGCTCGCCTCTCACTCATCTCAAATTTCTGGTTCAGCTCAGCCAGTTCTTTTTCAACCTGTTGTTTCTCCCCTTTCAACCGTTCAATTTCTTCTTCCATATCTGACTTCCTTGCTCAGACTAGAAAATGTTGGAGGATTTTTTATTTTTTTCCCCTAATTATGTGTATAAAATTTTATTTTGTAAAATGTTGTTTTGTGTTACCAACTTATTTGAATTATTACTGGACTATTTACCATGAGTGCTTTCCTCATTCCAAAAGCAATGCTACTTTCGTAGAGTGCCTGGTAGGCTGCTGTTGTCATTCTCATTTCATCTCTGACCCGAAGCAAAAGTAGACCTCTTTCTGCACAATTTATAGTTACTTGACGAATAAGTTCATCTGTAGCAAAAATAAATTGATATATTTCATCCATTTTTGGTTTATTTCTAATTTCCGTAGTAATTAGAAAGTAATTAGTACTGACAAATCCATTTTAATTTGGTAGTACATCAGCTGAAATGTTATCTGTAAGTTTAAATATTGAATGAATCACATATTAAATATTCAGAATTAATTACTAAGATTTAACACTAGTAGTGTATGGCAACATATTTCAGTCATTCAGATTTTGGGAATGAAATGTGTTTCTTGTTTTTTCATTGTACAAAAATTTGTGTAATGGGTTTCACGTTAATAAAATAAGAGGTATCATATTTGCTTCTCAGCCTAAAAAATAATCCAGTAAATGCTACAAAAAATGGCTACTTAAAAAAGAATTATGTTTAAAAATTTGTTGAAAATATTCAACTAAATCAATTTGGCCTTAGAGGGCTTATATACTGAAGAGTATCATGAAAATATTTAAGAAAGTTTGTACAAATCCACTGGGGGTAGAATATTTGTGAACAGTAACTCAGAAAATAGTTCAGTAGTAGGTTAAAACTTTCAAACATCAATCAAGATACAAGTACAGTTACACCTGCAGATTTAAAAATAAAATTTGGATTGTAAACTATTTGACTTAACAGTTCTAAACTTTTCTAAGCCTAATCAAGTAGCTGAGCTAAATGTAAACAGAGTATGATACATAAATTAATTTATTCCAATTACTTTATCAATACAGATGAATAATAATCTAGAATTAAGGGAAATGTACATACAAATCAGAATGTCTTACCTTTTGTCCACCTTTATTATTTATAATAAATTTACATCAATATTCATGCAATTATGAATGAGTTTTAGAGCTTGACCTGTATGTTCCTACCAAATGCTTGGGTAAATAGATCTCTTCGAATTGCACATATTCCAGTTTCTCTGGCTTGCCTTTGTTGCAGTCTCATGTCTAGATTTTCCCCAAGTTTCAAAACTTCAGCCCTTGTTGCAGGTTGGCAAGATACCTTAGAATAGAAGATTATTTATTAAATGAATGCTGTCACATTTTTTCTGTTGTCTCTTCCAAATCTAAAAATATCATCTCTGTAAATAATAGTAATTTGAGTTAAATAAACAAATAGGCTCTTCTTTTAGAGAGTAAATAATTCCTTAGTTTTTCAAAATAGACTGTATTCATAAAATACTATTGATAACTCTTATGTTTGAATAATCATTCTATTTGAAAAATAAATTCAACATTTATTAATAAGAAAAGACAGAAGTGATCATATATAGTGATAGCATATTTTATGATGTACCATATAGTTAAAACCATAACATTATATTTGTATTTGGAAAAAATAAATATAGTAATTTTTAAATCAAAAGTAAACAAATCCTGTATGACCATAAAATTACACCTTGTAGTTTTAACTACAGAAGGTTCTTGTCATGTTTAAACTGAGTTCTATATAAGTCTATATCTTAGTGAAGTTTCAATTTCAAGTTTTAATTGATTATGAGTGGACCTCAAAGAAACTGAGAATTTCATATAACTGGAACTGCAGTATTATATATATTAAACTCATTCATTTCAGTAATTTTTTCTTTAACAATTGTTTCCTGAATATCAGATGTAAGACCACTGCATTGGCATGAGAGTAGGTACTAGATAATGAGCAAATTATTAATGAGTTGGGAGTTGCCAGGGCCAGTCTTTATATAAATCACAATGTTAAAGTAGACCCATTGGTTCAAATCCTGGTGGTGAACTGAACTTTCATTCAATTTCAAATTGTTAATGATTGCGAACACAGCTCCAATAACTCTAGACCAATGCAATGCGTTTGATGTATGATTGTCACTTCTATGTTGATCCAATAATAAGTTTTGTTATATGCCATAGAAAAGAACTCTATAATATGCAACTTTGTTACACATAATTGCATAAACCTTTTACACAGATATTGTCTAATTAAATTAACCCCTTTCAAACAATCAAAGTAATAAAATAAAATGTTAATATAATTATCTGAAAATTACTTGCTGTCTCCACATTTGTCCATTTTCCTCCCATTCCCTCGGTGGTAATATGCAGTTGAGTATCTCTTGAGTTTCCTTGCTCTTATCCGAAGTCAAATCTTTGGCCAGGACAGCAGGTTTTGAACCAACAACTGGTAAAGGCTGAAACCACTATAGTATATCAGTAATGTATCTCATAAAATAAAGTACCCGATTAATCTTTGCATTTATACAATGAAATGTATGCCATTCCTTGCTTCATGAACTGGTATGAGCCATATTCATAGTTCAGCGACGCCCTAATGAGTTACGAAACTATTTTCTGCCATCTATATGAATTTCCTCAAAATAACTGTAGGCCTTATACTGCCATTCTCTGTATAAATTCCAAAGAAGTAAAGTGTAAAGAATAAAAATAACAAAATGAACATAAATGATATATTATTTTACAAATCTTATAAAAACATTTTATTTACTAATTAATTTTTAATATTTCAGTGATTGATTAATTTATCATTAATAGTAATCTTTGTTTACCTTTGCTAAATCTAATAGTCTAATAGTTCATCTAACGTTTTAAAATGAAGAACTGTAGTACAGTAGTTACCAGAATATTTAAAGACAGATTTTAATACTCAATTGTAATTCAAGAATTATAAGAATTAAAATTAAAGAAAGTATTTTTAGGCTATTAACTTAAACATATTTCCCAGGACAATTTAAATTATTGTCTGCTAAATATTAATTCTTCTTTGATATAAATTGAATTATGCGAATTGTATTAATTGAAATGTTAAGTTCAATTATTTCAACTTCTGTCTTAGCTCTGAAAGAATTATCATTATATTTTTTATGGTCCAACTCTTTATCAACTAGAGCTTGATTAATTTCATTGTGACAACTTTGATTTAAAATTATATATGACTTTCTCCCACACAAACAGTAAAACCCAATTATAAAATCAATCAACTGGAGAAACATAAATTATAGTGTTAGCCATTGACCTATTTATTACTTTCAATATTCAAATATCTTTATTATATTATGACTCTTATATTTTGTGAAGATTAAAATTATTACATATTTTCTGCTTTCAAAACAATGCTATTTTGAAGAGAGAGAGTTTTCTAAATTGTCTTATGGCTACGAGTAGTATTTGAAATACCGCTGTATCATTGATAAGACAAATTCATAAGACTTTCATAATTCATTGTTTGGAGTAAGAAAAACGACCATAAAAAAAATGTACCAATAATTGCCAAGTAACATTGGGATTCTATTCGTTCCAATAGAGTATGAAGAAAGATATTGTTGAAATGTATACATTTCACTTCATAATATTCTGGAGAAACAATTTCCCATGGGTTGGACTGTGCCTACCTTAGTTGGCTGTAGCGGTTCTGCCCTATTCGTGACCAATACTGGATTCGAATATTTGACTAGGGTGCTGTCTGCGACTAAAGTTCTTTCTCCCATTGCTTATGGTTTTTATTTTTAAAATGCGTAAGAATCTCCTTTATCAATAATACAAGCCGCAGTTGAACAATCGAATGTGGACTTCAAAGAACGCCATAGTAACCGCCGTGGCGAGCTGGCCACTGCCTCCTCGATTGCGTTCGATCGTAAGAAAGAATTAGATATCTGCGAAAATAAAATGGTGATTAATTTACAATAGGTGGACTGGTATTTTTTAAACGATGTCGTATGTTTTAATTTTTAAAAGTTATATAATTCATAAAGAAATCCCGTCTAACATTTCGAGCGATTCTAAGGGCAGTCCCGTCCGTGTGTACCCGTGACCATAAGTAGATTTTCCCTGTCCCACCGGACTATGATTAATAGGAAAAAACAATATGCTCGTTGAGTATTTGGTGATTCAGAGTAGTTTCAATTAGTGCGCCGTCGGTCGGGACGGGAGATACGCGTATTTCTATTTCAAGGGAGTGCATTCTGCTTGAGTAAAACAGCTATTCCAAACAAGTCTCTCTTATCCAGTACGATGTTTCGTGTGTATTTATAACACTTTGAATTCCGAGGTCGTTTGTCACGTTCATAGGAATAAAGCACATCAGAGGTGCATTCTCGGGATAAATAAAGGTAAATGCTTGCTGATGTCAAAATACTCTGTTGTTGGGTTGTTTCTATGAAACTTTGTACCATTTCTATGATGCTCAATTCAAATAAAATTAGACAAATTACTATATTCTTAGTTTAATGGTTCAGTTAATTCTGGTCACTTGGCAGGCTGTCACTCCTAGGATTTACTTGATCAGCTGAAACAGGAGTAGGAATATTTAGACTTTGCTTGATCTGTTGATACAGTACTTGCACTGACCTATCTCTAAAACTGCTTGACATATCTCATGTACATTTAAGTACACTTTAAATAATTCAGAGATAATATAAGCTTAATTATATTCTTGAGCTATGAATCATCATAGTGTTCATAATTGTTGACTTAATGTTAATATCAAGTTTCTTAAAATCTAGTTTTCTGATCTGGTAACACAGAAAATAATAGTTATAAAGAACTGCCAACAGGAAACTAAATCTACAATTATTTAAGAGCAATATATACAACATACACCTAATTTTATTATTTGTTAACTTCAGCATATTTTTTAGAAATAAGGCATTTATCAATATTGTGGATTTGATATTGATGCTGATTTCAAGGGTTTGTGTAATTTACAATTGCAAATTAAGTCCCACATTCTTGTTTTGACATTTAATTTATGTACTAACCTTGACCTTGACAAAATAAATATATTTATCCTCAATTTCATTGTAATAATTGATTCTTAATTGGAAAGGTTTTATTATTGTATGGTACGTTACTAATTCTATGTTAAAAATATATATATAGAATTTAAACATCCTACTTTGTGAATTTGAAAAGAAATGTAAATGTTCAGCACATCATGCATCATCACACAACCATTTGTGCATTATAAATTATGAAAACAAAATTTAAATGTACTATTGGCTTTGTGGAATATCAATTCATGGAATTGTTGTATTTTTAATAATAAAAGAGATGCATTCCAAACATGATATTTAGTGAAAATGTCATCTTTGTAGCTACAAATTAACTTCCTAATATGTTATTTGAATTTACATTCAGTGTAAACTTAGTAATTAGTGTAGGCAGTAATTACCTTTCTATTGACACAAAGTAAATTGTATGTTTGTTATTTCAGATCTTGTAATTGTTTAAGTTATAGTCAGTAACAATGTCATCTGGACGACCAATCAAGTGTGTTGTGGTTGGTGATGGTACAGTGGGTAAAACATGTATGCTCATCTCTTATACCACAGACAGCTTCCCCGGAGAATATGTTCCCACAGTGTAAGCATTGTTTAATAAATTCAAATACGACTTTGCTCTGATTAAATATATTTTGACAAGTTATTTAATTATTCCTACCTTCTCATAGTTGGCCCTCTTATCATAAAAAATATGTGAAATGTTGAATTCCAAATAAAATACAGGGCTGCTGTGGCTCAGTTGCTAAACGTTTTGATGATGTTTAGATGTTTTGAACTATTGAGACCATTGTGCAGATTCCCACTGTGGACATGAAAAATACATACCCTTGGAGTTTAAGCTAAGTTAGTTGAAGACTGGGTGTCACTAGAATTATTAAACTGTATAAAGGCTTTATAGACTAAAATAATAGTAAATCATATATTTGAATTAATTATTTTTACTGGAAAAACATAGAATAAACATTTTTGAAATCAGGTTTGGGGTATATTTGTTTTAGTTTCAAATATGTGACACACATCTAAGTTAACGACATCTATTTCATAGGAAGAACTGAGAGTTAATAGGAGAACATTTTTTTTCTCAATTTCAGATTCGATAATTATTCGGCTCCTATGGTTGTCGATGGCATTCCAGTCAGTTTGGGACTGTGGGACACGGCTGGACAAGAAGACTATGATAGGCTCAGACCTCTTTCATACCCTCAAGTAAATTAATATCTTAAAATATAATTGAACCATTACCTATTTTCTAATTTTGTTAGTTGTTTTCTTACTGTTTATTTGACTGTGGGACTATAGTCCAAACTGTAGAGAAAATTTAATCATTGATGAAATCTGACTTTCAATGAATTCGTTTTTAATGTTTAAATAAAATGAGATCTTTCAGTACAATCCTTCCAAATTTGTACAATTAGTAAATATTTTAAACAATACTAATGTGTTTTTTAATTTACCTGTTTACATAATGTGTCATTTAGATTATAGGAAGACCAAAAATTAAAAAAAAAATTCATTGTATTAATTTGTATCTTTACCACATAATTATTTGTATAATAAAATAAGATTTAAACAAAAAATGAACTGTTTATATACTATTAGGCTGTTCAAAAATATGAATGTGTGTGTGTGTGTGGTGTGTGTGTTGGTCGGTAACTGAGTAGTGTCCCTGTAAGAAGTACCATATATTTTCTATATGTTAAGCTTTCATTAATATTTATTTTTACTTACATTTTCCAGACAGATGTTTTCCTCATTTGCTTCAGTGTCACAAGCCCTTCATCATTTGAAAATGTAACATCAAAATGGTATCCAGAAATAAAACACCACTGTCCAGATGCTCCAATGATACTTGTTGGTATGTCACAATCACATTTATTATTACTTACTTTTAGATCTCTATTTTTGCGTCATTAATCTGTCCAAACACTAATGCAAAGTAATAAGACATTTTATTAAGATCTATAGTTGTAGTCGCATATCATTTTAATTACCTTTTGATGACTATAACTATCCAGATACATTACAAATGTAATCAAGCTGAAATTGTGCGTGTGCATATTTGTATGTTAATATACATAAATGATATATAAAAAAATATTGTAATTTGAAATTAGGTACAAAAATAGACTTGAGGGAAGACAGAGAAACACTGAATGGTTTGGCCGAACAAGGGCTGTCACCTATTAAGAGGGAGCAGGGTCAAAAATTAGCCAACAAAGTCAGAGCAGTTAAATATATGGAGTGTTCAGCGCTCACACAGCGTGGTCTCAAACAGGTACTCTATTAATGACTATTTACATTTTACCTACTGAGTACTAGATTAATTGTGGTGCGATGGTGGCTTAGTGGTTTCAGGCCTAGGTTTTGAATCTTTGAGGCCGTTGGTGGTGGGAGAATCTCCCTGCTAACAGTTAAGGCTAAGTTGGGTATTGACTAAATTTATATTGAGCTTAACACACACAGTACCTTGTCAGAATATAGAGAAAACAAATACCAAATCATTTTTAAATATCTTAACTAATTGTATTTTGTACTATACTTATTTCATCTATTCAGGTGTTTGATGAAGCTGTCAGAGCGGTTCTTCGTCCTGAGCCTCAGAAGAGAAGGCAACGTAAGTGTTCTCTCCTCTAGTGCAAGCTTCTCTAAATGCACCACTGCCGATGTTGATGTACCAAACAATGGGATAACAACTACTTTCTATATTCTCCTGTCACAATTCCCCCTCTCCTCATACTGGTCATTGCTCCTCGGACTTCTTCCCGGAAGCCATCTGATTTCCGTATGGGTTCTTCACCAACTGCCCTGATTCATCAGTTTCCTACTGAGGTTTGTTTCACGTTTGAGTTATAAGCTATATTACTGCCCAGGAAGTCTGAGTACTCAGGCTTACATTTGGTGAATTTGTTGTTGATATTTAATGGAGCAGACAAGATAGGGAGGTTCTTTAAAGATTATTGTAAAGGATATTTCACATGGCTGTTTTTTGTCTCAGGAAGGTACCCTCAAAAATAGTCATGATATTTTAGCCCGCTCATAACTTCTTTTGGCATTTAATTTATTACTCATAAATCATTAATTAGGTTGAGGATTAATTTGAATCAAAATAAAACTCTATCCCAGGATATATTAAACATTCAAATTAATTAATTATTAAAAAATAAAAACAATTAGGCTTCTTCTTTCCATGTGTGTGTGCCAAAAGCATACTTGCTTTATTAAAAATGCACCAAAAAGGCACTCATGAATACAGTTTTATTTTAGTTTTAATATTTCAGTAAGGCTCAAGTTCATTTATCTCCATTTTATTCTATTTGAGTTTATTTTGGAGATAATTTATTTCCAAAGTTTTTCAATTTGAAAAAACAGTTTGAATGAAATATATTCTTAGTGAAGGATGTACTTGATAGTTCAAGGCATGATACTAGCCAATGGTCAAATGTAAATTGAGATATGAACAAGTATGATTTGTTTTGAATAGATCTTCCTACCGTTACGTATATGGACGATATGATTCTGTCTGTTAAACACCAGAGAAATCTGCATTTGATTGAGTTGTAGATGGGCATCATATTTTGCCGATTAGAGGATATAATTCATCAATATACGTTCAATGAATGTAATTAGTCCTCATAATTTTTCTTTGAATGATGAAATTCTTTCAGGAAGTCTAAAATATCAAACATATTTTATATAGCAAATGTCCATTAAATAGCATTAAAATATAATATCATTGTGGTAATCCACATATTTTAGTGAATATTGTATTCATTCCCTGAATAATGTGGAAAGTAATATCCTAAATGCCAATTTTATTCAGTAATTTCGATTGTGTGCTTTATGTTTGAAATTTGGTGTTCTACTTTTTTAAGAAAAACTGAAATTTGCATAAGGACTTAGAGGGGGAATAATTGTGTGAATATCGCTGGATGTTAACGCACTTAACAATTTTCTAAAAGTTACAATAAGAAGTATTGAACAAAAAATACTGCCATATAAATACAGTTTGTGTTGATATTCTATGTTTTAATTCAACCCTATAGAATAAAGTAGTTGTTATAGTAAACACTGAATGGTAACTGTGGAAAACTGCTGAGAACTTCCATTGTTTTATCATAATTTATTTCTTAACTTCCCATTACATTTCATGCAGATAGTTTCAACTGTATTTACAAGACCAATAGGGAAGTTGGTTTAAATGCATTCACAGCTGTGTGTTTGATGTGTGTGTGTGTATATGTATGTATGTATGCATATATATATATATATATATATATATATATATATATATATATATATATATATATATAATGATAAATGGCACACTAAATTTCATCCTGCCAACATGTTACATATGAAAAGTTGTGAGAAGCTTAAAATTGATTATTTGTCACCACTTTTAAACTGAATTTTAGAATGAAAATGATATTACTTCATACTTGTACAATTAACATCTACTTTTTCTACATGGTAAATAAACACCAGCTGTAGGAGGTGAAGATTATATGATTCTCTGTGCCATCCATTTATGTGGAGCCCAAAGCCATTTTTAAATCCAAATTGCTATTTTTTTTATACATATAATACTAATTCTTTTGTATTAAAATGAGGAAAACTGACATTTATTTTTGAGAATGGGTTTTACTTTTTATTGTTTTGACCCATATATCAGGGTCAAGATGAGTTGAAGAATTAGAAGCAAGTTATAAGTAGCCATATATCAATGGAGCCTTAATAGAATTTTTCCTTCTCTATTATTATTATTATTATTATTATTATACCAAAGTAACTTAATTTTTAGACTTAATATTTCTTTTAGAAGTCTTTTAGGAGGACTGGAAAGCATAGAACTTTGAAATGTCACCTAAAATTATCATTAAAAAATCATAAAGAATAAAGTGGGAGAGAAATTGGAAAATTTTTAAATCTCAACACCATAACACAAAATTATGAAAGAGTAAGGACTGTCTGGGTCCTAGACGTTATCCTAGACATTGTGTATTTGTATATCCTACAAGTGTACTGTTGGAAAGTTCAACCAAAATAGTAATGAGTATGAAATTAATATACAACATTGAATTAAAGTCAGAAACAATAAAATATTTACATTTAATTTGTCATTGTCTTGTAATAATAAATTCTTG
Organism: Lethocerus indicus; assembly: GCA_019843655.1. Taxonomy (NCBI): domain Eukaryota; kingdom Metazoa; phylum Arthropoda; class Insecta; order Hemiptera; family Belostomatidae; genus Lethocerus; species Lethocerus indicus. The sequence continues at coordinate 6,312,840 of JACDQD010000007.1, read as the reverse complement.
TTTCCATTTGATAGTGCATTAATGAAATCTACTTTAAATTTTACTCTCTTATTTTTAAATTTTGTTCTCACAAGTTTTCACTTTCATTTATTGATTTCCATTGTTATTCTTTGACAAAGTAAATTCAGTCACATAATATTTTTATGTGATGCACTTAGAAGGTTGAATTAATCTGATTTTTTCATTATGAACTTTAAAACCTTTTTCAGTTTCATTATTCTCTTTAGTTTTTGTTTATTGCATAAAAATTTGTCCCTCATATAACAGTAAATATGGATTGACTGAATATAATAAAAAATATTAAACTTTCAGTTAATGCTCTCCTATTAAGAAGAAAGTACACCAATAAATGAAAACAATTTTATTGTCTTCTTGCTTTTCATCCTTTGTTGTTCAAATTCTGAATGGTATTATTTGCTCAAAATCTTTTAAGTGAAAAAAACCAAAGTTTTATTAATCTAGAATACTTAAAAGGTGCGTCGAACAAAATATTTGGTATTTGCATAAATGTTTATCTTTTTTAGAAATTACTTGAGATTCTATATATTTGCCCGGCAATAACTCCATAGCTTTAACTTGACGATGAGAAAAGAAAACAGAAAATGAGTGCGAAATATATTATTTTTTTGGTCCTTGAGAATGATTCAAATAAAAAATAATTTAAAAAAGTAAAATCATTAAACCAATATTTGCATATGCATAGTTGAGACATGTGTACATATATTTATATATAAATATTTTAACAGAAGATTTAATTTCCATCTTCTTGTCATTTACTTCCTAGAGTAAAAAAATGTTTCAGTATTTTTATATTAGATGCCTCACCAGTACATAGACGAATTGAATATTCCCAAACTGGGAATTTAACAAAAGTATACAAGAGGTTTTAAGTTGAATTGTCCTCTGTTTCTCTTTGTAATAAATCGTTTACCCTTTTCCACCGGATTATGCTCAAGTTTTGTTTTTCTGTGGACGATATACTGTGCTTTATATAAACTAACGCTTATCAACGATCTGCCAAAATGATTGTAGTCTGCATTATCAATCAGTTCAGAGAGCACGACAAGGTGACCAGTAATGGCTGCAGAATTGGAAAATGTGTTGAAGCTTCGAACAGAGACAAGTTTTGAAAATGAAAATTACATAGCCAGAGCAATAAGTGTTACAGACTGAAAAAAAAGAACAAAAATGGAACTATATTCCTATAAAGCTTGTAAAGCATTAACTCCGGTAACTATTTTGATTATTAGATATTACCAGAGTTGCCTGTTTTTTGGTATTTATTTCTGATTTTAAAATATACACACGATGTCTACTAATGTAAGGCCAGTGTTTAAGTTTTGACTTATTGTCTATTTTCACTTGTATTTATTTTTGTTCAGTATTTTTGTCCAGTTTAATATGAGATACGGATATCAGAAAATATTCTTGTATGATCTTGTTAACCTTTTACTAAGCAACTCCTATTATGTTATTTTCAGCAAACACCCAGAACATGACCCTGTATTTTATGACAGTATTTAAGTTGTTATTAAAGTAGTTGGCCTGGTATTTTTATTAAGATATCATTAAGATCATGGTATGATCTTATTTAGCACATTATATAATGACATTATTTTGCTTTTCTCATTTTTAGCCTATAGAATTGGTTCTAATTAATTTAAAATACAATTTCTTTAAATTTCATACTTTGGGTCTGTACCTGGGGTGTAGTATGTGCTATTTTGATATTTTAAAAATTTATATCAAATATGTTAATGGAAAGATAAATTACTCTGGTGAACTCAAAGGATATTTGTATTGAAAATGGTTCATGTCACCTTCTTTGTATGTAAATTTCATTTGTATATAAATTTTACTGTCAATTATAGTCAGAATGCCAAAATTAGATTGTTTGCACATGTTATTGTTTTTGGACATTTGTTTTTGTACTCTCAAAATATTTGAGTAATAATTAGGCTTAAGTTACATGTGCTCTCGGAATAATTATTTTGTGTGACTTTTATGAATTTGTCTCTATAATGCAGTTCATTGCTGTTATGGAAAAAATATTATTTAAAATAATGCAAATACAGTTGTCAACACTGATGTTGCCATTTTTTCATCTAATTCTAGTCATTAGTGGTACTATCTTCCAGTGTGACATAATTTTGGAAACTTACATCACATTAAATATCTGTCGTTAAAAAAAAATAAAAACAAAAAGAACTCAGTGGTAATAATATTAATGTTAACAAAAATTTATACTTGTTGAACTCACAATCTTGTTAATATAACTATTTATTAATATTGTTTTATTTCAGTTTGTCTTATAGGTTTTTAACACACTTACTTTGTAGCAAACGGTTCTCTTTTATAATTATTTATTGTATTCTATTTATAATTGATTTGTATCGTCATTCTGTTTTTTCTTTTGCATACTTCTTATATTATTTATTTTTTAATAAAGAAAAAGTGCACACTTGTATGTTGTAATTTATGTACTCATATTGTAACATTCTCACGCAATTATTTAGAAAATGTTATTTTATTACAGCATACATAGTATATCATTACATGTATATCTAATGTTAAATGAGCATTGTTTGCACCACAACAGCTAGTCTTCTGTTTTTTCTGAATGTTTAGTAGATTGTGTCTAAATAAATATATATTAAAAAAATGAAAAACAATATAAACATTTAAATGTTTTATTCCGATTAAAATTTATTAGAAACCCACAGACCTGTGTTAGCATTAATCATGTCTAGCATTAATTAAGTTAACTATAATCATAACATCTAACCTATTAAATGTTATAATAAATACATTTTATATTGCATGACAAATTTCTGTCGTATGTTGCTTACCATTGGAACTGCTACTGTTTGTATTGCCAGTTGGATTCTAGCAGCAGGTGTACAAAATCCATATTCTGCTTATTTAGATCAAGTTCACTGCACATAGAGTGCATGCATAGCTCCTAAATATCCAAAGAAAAAAACTATGTATAAATAAGTTGTATCATTAATCATCATGAGCTGTATTACTGCAAGGTAGCCAATAGACAATTAGTACCAATAGACCAATAGAAATAAGAATATAAATGGAGAGGTGTATAAATCAATCAATCAATGCAATATATCAACTGATATATTGCAGACGTATTTAGAAAATATGTGACACATAATTAATACTTACGGATTTACATTTGTGTTTAGAATTTTAACTTACTTATTCAATGAACTTCGAATATAATTTTCTTATGTTGTTTACAATCATTAAATTCTACATTGTAAGTTTAAGCAGTGCACTAATAAGAAAATAAACATTTCAAATTTTAATAAGGATGAGTATAAATTACAATGATAATTGTAACATGTTATCAGCCTATATTTCTCATTTGCATAATATTTCAGCTGTATGTTAATTAATAACAACCTTGTAAATATAAATCACTAACAAATTCTATAATAATATTTTAACAGTGTAAGGATCAATCATTTATTAAAATAAAAAAAAAACAACATTTTTCTAAACATAACAGTTTCTATTTAAATATTGTAAATCTGATAATAACAATAATATATTTATATAATAATCATAAACTCTTGTTTTGTAACAGTTCACCTTGCCAAAACAAATCTTCAAATAAGCTTATCAAAATAGCAAATGTAGGTACTTAAATAATACTTATAAATACTTAATACAACAGCCATAAAGTTCCTATAAATTTATCTTCCTTTTACATATAATATTTTCAATTTATGTATATATCATTTATATATAAAAGCATTTATGAATACTTCTTTAAGTTTAAAAATATACAGTAATACTTTTCTCATTAAGGGATATATAATCCTAATTGCTTTATACTATTTACATCTGGGGATAAATAAATGCATATTTTTAAAGGAGTGTTGTACAGTGCAGGCAGTATTGCTGAGATGAGAGCCACTCATTAAATACATACTGTTTAGTCACCAAAAAGAAAATATTACTGATTTCAAATTATAAAAAAACAAAGATGCTGTACCATACTTGATCACTCTTTTAGTACTGGAATGGTTGTGTATATGCACTATAAATACTGCTGATATATCTTTTTATATAAGTCGCTAAGCATTGCTAAAAATACGCCTTTTAAATATCTTGATTATTTTATATAATATATCTCACCTCAAACATGATTATCATAATTAACATGCTTTCACTATATCATTATGCAATTTTTGATAAATACTGTGTTCAATTATTTATATATAATCGACAATAATTGTAATAAGTATAAAATATTTCAATATTCAATAAGGAAACAAGAAATTCAGGTATAGTCATATAAAATATTGTCTAGGAATTTTTGGAGAAGGCCTCCTATAGATATACGCTTATTACATGTAAATTTCTACCATTAATTTATGTAAGAAAGTTCTAATCAGACAGCTCTAGAAAAAAAAATTTCAAAAATGTTGAGCTTTTTTCCTGGAAATGTTAAAAAAGAAGGAATGTTACGGATCCTTAAGAAGCTAAAGGCACAAGAATAATGATTTGAACTTGCAGAATAAACCATCTTAATAAATTTTGTCTTTTTCATGAATTCTCCTTCTATATATTTACTTTTCTCATATATAGCTTAGGTAAGATTAAAAAAGCTTATTTTCAAATATGAAAAACTCTAAGAAGTTGGAGAAATGCTGTTTCAAAAGTTAATATAATATTATAGTTAATATTTTTCTCCTTCATTTTTTTACTAATTTAAAGTTTCAAATAATATGCTGAAGCGTCATTATTATCTTCTTAGTGAGCTTTTTTTTCTATACTCCTTAGAAAAGAATAAAACAAGGATTATAAAAAAAGAGAAAAAACAACAAAGGAAATACATGCTATTGGAGAACTAACAACTGGTTAAAACAACTGGTTAAAATCTTGTAGGAGGCACTCTATGACCATATTCTGTTGGAGCAAGTCAAAAGCCATATTGGCCGATTCGTGTTCAGACCACATCAATGTTGGACCAAAGACTATAGCAATGTTTGGTACTTGCATCCTGTTGTGCTCCTGATATTGAGTCACTCTGTTTTTACATGAAACAAATATATTTATTTAGATAAAATATACAAGACAACACAACATACCAATTTCCCAAAATGAACACATTCAACAATGCAATGAACACTTGCATGCTAATTCAACTAGAGATTATACTTTTTACAGGGTAATATGACACAGGGTAAATCGTACATAATAAGAATTAGTCTAAGTGTTATTGGGTGATGTATTTCTTATTTTGTTAAATACTGAGAGATAACTGATGAACAATGCACAAAAAAAATATTAGTAGTGGAGGAAAATTAATTTACAAAATCAAAACAAATGCAAAAGAAACTTCGCACTAGCTGGAGGAGCTTGTAAACTCTAGTACACCAATTCTTTTTGGTAGTTTGTTACTGGTTTCAGCATAAATTGTATTGCAGTTATTCTTGCAAGAACTTTACTGTGACACTGTACATAATATAAAAGATTAATACCTGAGCAAATGTTGCAGGAGGAATTTGAGTGTATCCCTATTTGCTGGAGGCAATGCCTTTATCAAATCAGAAAATATGCTCAGTCTTTCTGACTGATTGTGTGTCGCTGAAAAAAAAAAACAACGAAAAAGAAGTATAAAATAACATTTCAATGTTTACAGTCCTTGAATTTTACAACCTTCAAAATATTAATTCTAAATTTAGTTCATAAACAAGCTGAAGCTGATAAAATTTGCTAAGTGATACTCTTATTTATGGTAATATTATTTGCAGTTAGATGGACAAATGAGAACCTCAACATCATTTAAAAATATACACTATTCTGGGGATGGTTCTCAATTATTTTGTCATTAATTAGTTTATAATAATAATTAACAATACTCACTGCTTGCTTTGATGGCTTTGTTGAGGAGCTTATAGGGTATAAGAGGTTCCTTCAATTCCCTAAAATACAATTTAAGGGCTCCAGTCAAGACATGGACATCTTCCTCTTTCTCAAGCACAGAATAGTTGTTCTGATCAATCTGAAATATATTTTAATATGTAAAACTAAAAATACAAAACGCCATTTTCAAATAGTTCATGTTTTTGGAACTAAATACATAATTAATCTAACTAGTGATTATAATGCCTAGTGAAAAAAGCTGTTAATAAATTAAAAAATCTAAATTATCAAGAACTTGTTCACTGAACTTAAGCAAATTATAGAAGATCTGGAAATAATTGAATTACAAATTTTTTAAGTTAATAATTTAGTCAGCATGAAAAATAGTTTGATCAAATTTGGCTGAATCATGTCTCATACATTAAAAAGGATAAAAATTAGTAACTATAGAAGTCAATTCTATGTCCAAGAATATATGCAAAAGCTCCTACAATTTCATACAATAAGTTTAGTAGTGTAACAGTATACAATACCTGCAGCCTGATCTTTTGTATCTGACTCAAATTTCCTGATGCTCTGTACAAACCATCAGTCTTCATGTTTTCTGCAGAACTTTCTATACATTCTATACACCTTTGTACAAATGGGGGTACCCTCGGTACATTGTTACCACATGCCTGCTCCAAATGAGTTCCAAACACAGGTTCATCTTGAACAAAATAATGATCAGATTAGAAAATTAAGGTAATATACCCACTAGAACCTGCAATTTAGGTAATTTAAAACCAGCCGTTACAAAATGCAGTAGTGCTTGTAAACAAGTTGATTTCTGACTTTAAATAATATATACGAATAAGTGCAAGCACATAAATACAAGAAATACATCCACACTTGTCAAACACAGTATGTTATATAAGCAATTTAATATTGATTCATTGACTTTTTGGGTAATTATTGTTCAGCTTTACATATTATATGTAAACTTTAGAGTAATATTTTTCAATTAAAATGTTTGTTAGCTGGAAATAAAACATGTTTACACTATTACATTGATCATGACAGATCCCAAATCATAGTCTGTTGTATTACCTTTCCATATTCCTTTCTTAACAAGGGACTCCATTGATGGACGCTTGTGGAAGAACTTTTTGAGCCTAGCTTTAATCTTGACCTGCCTTTCAGCTGCTGCCAAATCTTCGATGCTACCTTCTTTGTTCCTAACTGTAGACAGAAAAAAATGAAAACTAAAGTGTATGACAAATTTCATTCAAAGTGCTTTCTTTATACTGCCACGGTTCAACGAAATGATAATTTTGATTCAATAGAATATTTTATTTATATTACAGGATTGGTTAGTTTATTAAATCAGAGGTTTGCCTTTGAAGCTTGATAAATTAAAAAAATTAACATGAAATACTTACAACTGACAGACTTGGAGCGCCCAATATTTCCTCCTTTCTTTGAATCTTTAGCATTGTCCTTGACATCCTCCTGGACTTCATTGATGCATGAAAGTCGGCTACCAACTTCTGTGCCTTTGGGCTGTTTACACAACTCATGTATAAGTATATATATATATATATATATATATATATATATATATATATATGTATGTATTTTATAGTTACATACATATATTTGAAAAAATGTTAAATGAAAAATAATATAGTGCTCAGTGTTCTGTGTAACTTCCATTTCGAATTCATTATGAAATAAGACTATTTGAAACAATTCAAATTTCCAATTCCAGTTCACACCATTCGGTGATGTCAAACTGCAGCTAAGAAGCTGTTGGAAAAACAAGTCTGTATACAAATTAAATTCTAAATAGTAAAGTTGATACATAGAACTTTATAAAGAGCATATCCTTACCATTATATGAAAGAACTTGATTTTAAATTTCTGTTTATTTGCCGAAACAGTTGTAATTTGAAGCACTCAATTATTGTAAAACAGTTCAACTTAGAGAGAACACATCACGTTAATATATACAAAACCAAGATCTGTGCCATTTAATCGTAATTTGCCTAAAGAACAGATGATGTTATCTGTGACCTAACTAAGACAGATAAAGTACCAGTTGTTCATAGATAAAAAAAAAGTGATGTTCTCAAAAATTCTTTAAATGATAGTGAATTAAATATTGCATTACTATAAATAGTAACTCTATTTTCAAAAAGTATAAATATTTATTACAATGGAAATTAATAAAATATTGTTAAATTTAGTTGTTGACCCTTATTATTCTGATTAATAAAATATTGTTAAATTTACCCCTTCATATAGAGAGAGTGAGAGAGAGAGAGAGAGAGAGAGAGAGAGAACATTATTTATAACAATTAAAATAAATAAAAACATTACTCACAAGACATGCAATAGTCTGACTTATTTTACTGGCCCAATGTGTGGCTGATCTGGTACTTTCAAATTGCAATGCCACCTGTAGTCCCAAAAGTGTAGAGATGACCATCACATGTTTCCTTCCAGAAATTTTGTCTCCAGTTGACAATTCAGCGCCATTTAGATCCACAGAAACCTCAGGAGATGACTTCTCAAAAATTTCAGTGTCAAAAAGTTTTTTAAATTCTCCATTTCATTTATTATGAATTCATTTATTTGATTTTATATATTTTTAATAATCTTGAAATTCAGATACAGTATATCAGAAAATACTAATTTTCCAAAGAATTAATTAATCTTCAATACTTACAAGGGCATGGTAGGACTTTATGTCTTTATAAATCAGAATTAGGAGCTCAGTTAAAACAACATAGACACCATTCCAATTTTTCCTTACACGTTTTCCACCTTCACTGATTTTTGTATAGTGCATGGGACCCTCACAAATAACATACTGAAAAACAAACAATACTGAAATTAATTTCTTCCATTTGTTTCATCATTTTCATATTCCACAACATAATGCCAGTAATGTAAATTGAAAGTTTTGTTGACATATTTAATACTAGAATTAGTCATTCTGGCACATATGAGATAAATTCTCAGAAGTACATTCTATATTTATATTCTGATATATACTCTCTCGGTGAGAGAGTAGTAGCATGTTTACACTATTTTGCTTGAATCATGTAAATAATTTCCCTATATATTTAGGACAAATATAAGAATATATAATTGACTTAAATTAATACATAATATTATTTTATTTCATTTTATATGATGTTTATCTACAATTAAAATAATGTCTTAGAGCCATATATTTACCATCTTTCCTTCTGAGAGCTGTGGCCAGTTCTTCTGGCTATGTGATGATGACGACGATGATGATGTGTTTGTTGTTGACGCTGCCCCTTGAGATGAGACATCATCATCAGATCTGAGATATAGATAAAATAATAAATAATATAGAATAAATGAGTAAATAATTAAAAACATAATCCAGATACAAAAAAAGTCAGCTGATTCCCAGTTTATGCACAAAGGCCTGGTTAAGTTAGGATAGACTATATATAATATATTCTTAAGTTATCAGACACATGTTTGAATTCTCACTGTTCAGCTACTTTCCAACTTCCCTTATGTTGGATTTGGGTTTGGGGGGGGGACCCCTGGGTGCGTGAACTGTGATTTTACCAAAAAGTCAAATTCAAATATTCACAGGGTAGACCAATATTACTAAGTGATACATTTTAACAATAGCATCAGCATAATCAATCGAAAAATATTAATAGAATATAGTTCAACTAAATAGAAGGTAACTTAAAGCTATCAGATACCTACTTGTTTGGAACAATAAGGGAATATGTTTTTGAAGATCTAAGTTGCCTTCTTGCATTTTCTAGGCTTGTATTACTGATCTTACTGAGTATAGCTGACAGTTCTGCAATCTATAAAAAATGTTTTCTAATTAAAAGAAAGTGATAATAATTTCAATAATAGTTATTTCAAAGATTTTTTGTTAACAAAAAGATATGTACATAAATATTAAATACTAATACATAATAATGGTAATTATACATAAATGTGTTAATTAATATATACCTGCATGTGTACATTTATTACAATAAAGATGGAAACATTGTCAAATGAATTACTTTTTATCATGCTAAGATTTTCAATTTTTAAAAACTAAATTGGAAGTTTGAACAATGTATTTACAATAATAGAATAATATATACATAAACTTGATGATATATGAGGCCCAAAGCTTAGAAATGTAACAAAAGCAAAAAGAATTTGGGCAAGGATCAAATGCAAAAATTAATAATGATTTTTTTTTTACATTAAAGTGAAAAGCATTTCGAATTTTACATTGAAAATGTACGATCTATGAAGAATGTATTTAATATAAACATTCAACATAAATATATAAACATTAAAAACTAGTGAGGAATCTAATGATCACACCAGGAAATGAGCAAATTCAAAGGGTAAGAGCAAACATTCCATGATAAAAGTCTACTTTTATATTGCCATAAAAATGAAGCCACAAAGCCAGACAATATTTTGTAGTCATAGTAACCATGACAATCATTTATCATCACCTACTGTAAAACATCATGTACATTTTTCTAATGCACAAAACCAATTGTCAGAAAGTTTGATTAGTAAATGTAATCCTAATAACAGAGAAAGGAGGGCAAAAACCCAAACCAATAGGGTGTTTTGTGCTTGACATTCACAATTTCAAAACCACAATAATTAATTCCAACCTGTGAGAGAAAAATGCTTTAACTTGTGACTGAAAGGAAATTCATTTAATCCACCACCAGGATATTTTTATGAATTTCATTTATAACATAATTTTTAATTATAGATTTATTATAAAAATCAATTTTCTGCTTAATACACATTTTAATAGTATAAAAATTTCAGAAATTTCCAGCTGGGTATTATACAGTGTTCCCTAATAATGATGAAGGAAAGTGAAACCAACAATACAAGCGGAATAAGAAGTATGCACCAAAACCAGAAATCATATTAATTCAGAATAAGAAGTGTTTCAAAGTGTGACAAAAAACACTTTTGAACTTCCTTTACGGTGGCCAAGTGTTATTGATAAAATACAAGCTGGTTATATTTACTGAGAGGATTTGACAAATGAATATTAAAAAATGTACAAACTTGAAGCTTATTTATATAAAACAACCTATATCCTACTCCAACTCCACTATTAGATTTGAAGGCAACACTTATCTGGCTATATACAGTTATTGTGCTACATTCAAAATTAGGGCAAGAGCTATTCATTAGTGATGGTGTCTGTTGTTGTACATAGATAAACATTATTTAGAATAATGTGTCTATTATTATAAACATTATTTTAATTGTGAATTGAAGGAGTACAAATGGCAGATAGTATACACATTAAAAACAAAAACATCCAAAGAGGGAAAGAGACAATGAGATGTGTAGTTGCCAAAACTGAATGTGAATGTAGATGCTGCTATTGCAAATGGGAAAAGCTAGGCTGTGCTAGGGTTGTGGATGGTAGACGTGCAGGAGATACCTGCAGAGTTTCAGATGTGGAGATATTGTTGTATTTTGATGTGGAAGGAAGTGTCCACGAGGACTCCGAGCTGTGTTCCTGGTAATAGTAAACCCTCCCTTCAGCATCATTAGACGAGTACCACTGTTTCAACATAAAAATTAGCGACTATTTTCTCTTCTTTTTTTGTTTAAATATGGTAATTTATACTGGCATTTTTCCCTCCAACAGCGAGCAATTTATTTCCGAAATAGTTTTCCATGAAGAGGAGTTGATGCTCTCTCAAGAAGCTTTCCAGTTTATTTAGGCTACATCAGTGTGGAAAAATTGGTAGGCCAGGTGGCTGAGCAAGCCTGAGGGCTTGGGTTTGATCCTTGAGTATGTTAGAATTTCTGAAAAATCTCGACTCGAGGTGCAAAGATGAATGAAAGCTCGAATGCCACCAAAATGAATATTTCACATCTTTAACTATAATGAGGAGGGGATATTGGTAACGACTATTTGCAACAACTGGGAAAATACAATGGGAAATGAAATAAAATAGCAATGATACTAAGTAAAATACATGAAATGTTTGAAACCGAAAAAGTCTCTGACTAAAATGGTAATGTTTTACTCATCCTTCCACTAGCTCCAGAAATGAAATAAGTCAGATAAAGATATTGTAAAGAAATAGAAGGGAACATATCAGGATCCTGAACAAACTATTGTACAGGCATTACTTAGATGGTATGGACCATAAACTACTGGAAAATAAAAATAGAAGTTTGTAAGTTTTGGGAAAATATGTATTATTTATTGGTATAAAAGGGTCTACTGTTATAGTTAGGTCTATATGAATCAAGTCCAAGAAACATGCCTGTGACCAATGGTACCTATCCTCTTTAGTGCGTGTATACATTTTTTCCTTGAGTTTTAGAGTAATGCTATACTAAATTCCTTTTTATACCAGTATTTGATAAAACTTATGTTTGAATATTCTTATTTAAAAAAGTTAGTAATGAAATACAATAATACGTACATAATGAACTTTTATTTTTGACCATAAATATTATTTTTGAGGAAATTTGATTAATGCTGAACATTTGCACTACTAATCTACTTACATTAATTATCTCAAAATTTTTCAATAAAGCGAGAAAAAATTAACAATTAATTGTGCAATATAATTAGAAATATGAATAACGATTATTTATCAAAAACTGGCCCAGTTTTATCCCAGTTGATAAAAAATTATAGTCATGAAAACAAAAACCTGAACCCCAATAATTGAAAGTTCCTAATTACTTACTTCTCCCCCTCACTGAAATTTAGTTAAAGGCATTTAATGCATGATATGCAGTTAATAACAGCTGCTGATAATATTAGCTGGGAACGTTTACAGAAAACCATCTCACGGTTATATAATAAAGTATCCATGAATTATTATATACAGTTCTCAGAGTTTAGATCAACAACTTTCAACAGTCCCAATTTGAATATTAATACTTGAACAATTGTCAGAAAATGTCAGTCACAAATGTATCTCAATAATATTTTACATGTATTTACCCAAAGTCGAAGTTAGTAATGTTTAACAGAAATACATCTAGCACAATAAAAAGTGCAACTAATTTAAAATTTTAATTCTAAAACTGACTTTTTTATTTGCATCTCAGAACATTCCTAACATTTTCTTGAGAATTATAGAAGATATTTTTGACAATTGGGAGAATCTAGTTTATTTTAAGAAAGATCATATACTAGTAAATTTATAATTTAAATCATTTCTGGTTTATAAATGTCACGGATTAATACCATACCAAAATTTAGAGTCAAACAAAGCATTACTTCATTCACTTTATTCGATTATTTCAATGTTTCAAACCCCATATATTTTGTAGCATTAACTTCACTATTTGGTGATGTAAGAACATTTATAAAGAATAAATAAATATTGTATTGTACTGTTTCAATACGCAGTACACTGAAAAAAATTGGTAGTAGTTATTTTATAAAACATATTCCCATTAACTAGAATAACAGTAAATATGTTAAATTTCAGAACAATAATATGCATGCATAGGCTTTAGAAAGGGCTTTACCTCCTGTCGATTAGGATCATTATAATTTATGAGCAAGTAATCAACTTCATCCAATGCCGAGAAGAAAATGTCTTCCTTCCAGGCATAGACATCACTAGATACACTTTCACAGTCGGAATCATCGCTCAAAAGTACATTGGTAGCATCGCTAACACTGCACAGTGAACTTTCTCGATCTGAAGTGCCTGAATACCAAACCATATCGGCACTCGATAAACTTGACATATCTACTGAAGCTTTTTGCTGATAGGCCAGCATCATCTTATTTGTCTTCTCAGTACGTACTCTGCACAAATAGTCTGTCAAACAGAGATCTGCATCATCACAAAGTCCCAGGAAGTCATCATCTAATAAAAAAGTTAGTTTCGAATATTCAATCCCATTGAGCCGATGCGCCAGGAGTTCCAGATCGCTTAATAAACAGTTCAAAAATGAATCCTCCCCTATTTCCTGGCTTTTCAGTAGTACTTCTCTGTTGGAAGAATCACTTTCACTTCCAGAATAGCTCAAATCACTAGCAATACAACTATCCGAGTTTGACCTCTTGCCATCTTCTAGGAAATCTTTTGGTCGTTCCTTCGGGATTAAAAAATTGTTACAAAGTTCTACCCGACACTTTATCGAAAGAGCAGCGGCAGCGTTCAAAGCTTCTTCGCACAGATTTTTGAACAGACCTTTTTGCCCTTCCCACCTACATTTGTAAGTGGGATTTCTTTCCCAGATAACTTTGTCGGTACACATGTCACACTAAACACCGACTCTCATTTCACTTCTAGGTCCACTAGCAGACTACCAAAATAAATCCAATATATCAGGAAACAGGAAAATCCACACTGTGATATCAACAACCGGCTTACTGCTGAAACAATAATGATTCACTGTTGATATCAGTAGTGGGGTGACCATAAGAAAAGAGAGACATGAAGAAACCGACATTTGAACATGAGTCAGAGATAGACAGAAATGCAGGAACAGTTGGTGAGTGACTGAAATACAGATAACACCCTGTCCTCGGTTTTCACATCTGCCTCAATTAAAATAAGCTCTCCCTACCCTCCCTTCCCATCAGTATCACTGGTTCTCTCCCTCTTCCATCACAGGTCAATTAACAGAGTCAAATGATACCCTGGACCCCGACCCATTCTAGACCCTCACTCCATTAATTAATAGAAACAATTAAAAGTAGTTAACGGTTTAACTGTAATGTCAACCACTATAATGAGTGACCGCTCCGTTTTTTTTTCAACTCCGCAATTAAGTCATTTAAAACAAATATTTTTAAAACTGGCCTAACTGTTAGAACCATACATTTTTTTTTAGAGAGTCCTGAATTCCTCTTGCTTCAATGATACATTCAAGTGAGTTTACAACCCATAACAAACCTACCACCATTCTTGTCTCCGAGAGCTCGAAAAATATTTGGTATACCAACCACTTTTATATGTATGCATATAAATATATATATACACCAACGTTGGGCCATGTGGAAAGAGAAAAATCAAAACGTAATTTCATCTAGTTAAAATGTTTTGTCTGTTCAAGAACAAGAACCTAACGAAAGATAATACGCCTAACTCGACGTCGAGAGCGCGCGTATTTCCCTCCTAAGAATATCAAGAAAAGGGAGATAAAGGATAATGATATACGAGACCTACTCCCTGGAATAATTATTTGATGTCCATGAACGTAGTTTTCACAGAAATGGCGATAACAGACAACCTTCCTGTTAAGAGTCACTCGGGTATTAATTTTTTAAACATACGAAAACCTGTTGGTATTCTTTCTAATGTATCGAACGATTAAAAACATGTTGTTAATGCGACTCCGACACGAAAGAATGGCATACCACAATTCTTAACATATTCTGTCCCTACTCGCAGATTTTGTGTAATGAAGAAGACTATTATATATTTACTCATTTGACGTCTCGCCGTCACTAGTCACTACTGACGGAAACGGCGCTGAAGATAGCGAGAAGCCGTAATCGGTCTAACACTGAACGAAATAAGCGAATATAAGATCGGATTAAGAGCGAGCAGAAGATCGCAGGAATTATGCAATTTCAAACCCTCGCGGAGTGACAAAGGAGGTGTCTGAACTGATTCCATAGGGTCCGTTATGATTAAATTTTCCCCAAAACATGTAGTCCATACGAAAACTGAAATAGCACGTAAATTGCTGAAGGTAATTTAAAACCCGTTTCACAAAACTAATTCCATTTGACTGAGGGACGCGTTGTATTACCGACATAAGAAAGGGAACTACTGAACTTTGCGTAAAGCCTGACTCATACACCTGTTACGCACTGGTGGTGACATTCACCGGGATCCGTGATTCACCTGCTCAATGATTCCCCTCACGTAATTTTAAATTCCGTCGACTCGTATTGAATAATTTTTAATAGGTTACCACGACGTGACGATAAATTTATTTTATTAACTTTTTCATAAGCTCCAACAAGTGTTGCCAACAGGCTAGTCCAATTATGAAACACACAGTAGAGTGACCAAGGATGATAAAATAAAATAAAAAAACGACGATAAAATTTCACAAGTGATCAAAAATTTCACCTTAAATTGCATTTACAATAAATACAAAATGGTAAAAAAAACATGAAAGTTTGTATTTTATTTAGGGTTAATTAATGAATAATATCACCAAAGGCTTGGGGGAAAGAAACATTGATTAACTACAATCATTGGACCTCCTAGGCGAGACCCTCTTTCTGAAATGTTAACTAAATTGTTAACTTCACTCATCAACATTTCATTTATCTGCTTCAAATCAAGATCTTTCCCCAACCCCCCTTCATCTAAAGGACTGGTAAATTGGAAAATATACCTAATTTAAATGTTCAGAACATCTACTGTATGCATAGCAGTAAGGTTCATATCTTTAATATGAATGTAATCAGCTTAGTTTTTCAATAAACCAACTGCTTAAACTGCATCACATATATGGAATAAATAAACAAGTTTGGTTGGGGAAGAGGGGATTTGATTCTGATTTGCTGTTACAGGTCCTGCATACAATAATGACAGTGAACAGAAATAAATGTTATTTCATTGATAATAGCAGGAAATGACAAATCACTAATGATAAAAAGTCTCAGTGTAGATGATTTTATTCTTGTAGAATATTTAAAAAAGGTAACTCACTCTCTTTTTTTCAGAATATATATATATATATATATATATATATATATATATATATATTTTTTTTTTTCTGTTGGTAATTATAGTTACATAACAGAAACAATTATATATACAATTATTGCCAATCATGTCATTATATATTACTATTATATTATTATAAACCTAATTTTAAATAAAACAGGAAAAGAATGACCACAGATGAAAGCTTAAGACACATGAAAAAGAAAAGAGAATACAAAAATGCATGTGCACACATATATAATGTTTTATGGAAAAAATAATATGCTCAAGTATAATACATTCATGCAAGTCCACTTTTTACTACAGAGGATATAATATAAAAAGTTCGTAACACAAAGAATAAAATGGTCATGTAAAAAAACAGATAAAGCATGTTTTAATAATAAATCTATTAGTGGAGATATCTTAAAATGCTGTTTTAAAATTGATAAGTGAGTGATGAAGATAAAATATAAATCAGTAAACATGTTAAACTTTATATGGGTAGAAAACATAAAATAGATTACAACACTTTTATAACTCTTATAAGAACCCATATAAGTCTAGGCATCTATGTTACTGTCTAAAATTTTTTTATCAATAACTTCAACATATATGGAACACTTTTGTTTGAGTTTTGTCAACACATGTCTGGTTTTAGTCTATAATTTTAAAACCGAATTTATAAATCCTCAGTCCTAAAGTGTACGAGGGTGGTAACAGAAATCACCTGGATAATTTATTTTGAGCATTTGTACATGTACCCTTGAAATATTATATTTCAAACATACACAAAGAAACACTTAGAACAGAAAATGTTCAAACATATGTCAATTTCACAGTTAATATATATATTAAAGGAAAAACAAACATATGGTGGGTGAGTAAGTACTGGACTAATTTAAGGTGGAATTGTGATTGTTAGAGATAAAGTTGTTAATCGGTAGAAAAGGATGCTGGCAGTGGGGTTCCATCCCAGGTTCTTTTTGCAAGTAGATTATCTTACCATCTGAGTTACACAATCACAATGCTTACATATCTCCAATTACAAATTTGATTTTTTCCTTAGACATTTGTAACTTAACCTAAACATAGGTTTATCATGTCTATAGAGAGACTGATCTTGTAGAGTCAGAGGTTTCAATTATTTGAAATAAACACCTCTAACCATAATTTTGAATTGTGTAAAGCTTTGAAAAGCATTAATGATAATGAATATTACCTTCTCTCCACTTAATGCATTCACGTAACAAGGCTGCTGAGTTTCTATGTCGACATGGGTACTCCAACCAGCTGGTATAAGCCCAACAGGAGCAGGAGTTATAATCATAACATCAGGTTTTATTTCAATCTTCCCTTCACTACTGCCTTTCCTCGCCCTTACACTGTCCCCACGAAATGAAATATTCTCCTTTTCATGGGCCTGCTGCAATTCTAAGCAATTAGCATAGATGGCCTCTTCTTGCTGCAATCACAATGTAAAATTCATTTACTTCTTTCATTTTTCTTCAAAGAAGATATCCTATATTAAAACTCTTTTCATGTAACAATTGTGAGGAGTTTCTAAATTAAAACTTCTGTTGTATTAAGTTGTAACATGAAATCTAGTTTATAATATTAATATCTATTAAATTTTAAAATGAATTCTTTATTACTATCAGTTTAACTGTTGTACTAATGACAAGTATTCAAATACAAATTATTCTGCATACACTGATGATATAAGAACACTTAACCAATCTGCTCAGCATTTTCCTGGTAATAAAAAACTGGACACTTGTAAATCCTAACTAAAATACTAAACTTTGTTCTACAACCACTTTAGTAATATTTAAGACACTATGCTTCATAAATAGACCTCACTACAATGAAATCAATACATTTGGAAATTATAAAAGCAAAAATTTTGAAATAAATAAAAAACTAAGAAAACAATACATATACTGGAAAGGAGTTACACATTAGTTGTAACTAATATTGAGTATATGAGGTGAAAGGAATAAGGACACAGTCCAACATTGAATCCTACAATATTAAATCCCAAAATAAAAACAAGAATTGATGTTTACAAATGAGGATATCTACCAAAAATAGTTAATTGGAAATTTTATTTTCCATATGGGTAAATAAACTGAAGATATGCATTGCTTATTATTTTATAGTAAGTTTTATTTAACTTAGATTTAATAATTCATTATTAGGTTATTGGGTTCATTTTTAGTCAATAATTATAAAAAATTAGAGAAATAAAACATAAATGGCTTAGTAAATAATGACTTTTTCTTTTGAATGCATATGTTATAATTGGTGAATAATTATAAATATGGATATATATTTTACAAAAGCTAATTGTGTGGCTAAAAAATAATTGATCGAAACCCATTTGAACAAGGTACATGTGATTTATAAACATCTTAAACAACAGCAGCTATTTAGAATTTTAGCACATAATGAAATTAACCAATTGTATTAATCATAATCAATACAATTCATTCACTGAAATATTAGACAGAATTTAAAATAGTTATTCAATAAACATGTTTGTTAAAAATGAATAACTAAAATTTTCCATAAATGAGGTTGGATTTCATTCCATAACCTAATACTGACTGAGAACCCATAATTTGCAAAGTTCATATTATTACCAAAGAGCTTTAGATATAAATCTGGGGGAAATCAAATACTGTAATGAATAACTTTAAATGACTTCACACTTTTCTGGAAGGCATCAACCTTGTATATCAAATAATCCTGAAGGTGATACCAATAATAAATGTTTACATTTAAAGAAAATCCTGTATCCATTCAGTAAAACCCATTCAAATTAAATTTTGTTTTTTTAGTTTAACATACTGAATAATCAAATGGAACTAAGTATTATGAATGGATTTTATATTGACTGTACAATTAACTTTCTAAATCATATAATAATTGTAATTCCTTAATAAATATGACTAAACATCTAAAATTATTTGTTTAGAAATTATTTATTATACTTATGTACAAACATTCAAAACAAGAATTGGGTTTATGTTTCCCTAATTAAATAATACAACAAATGTATTTACAATTGTTTAAACATTAAAATTAAATGTATTAAAATAAATTATAAAGGTAAAACAAAAATGCAAAATAAAATCTTCCTTTACATTACAGTATACCATATTTGTGCAAAGTATACTACACAGATTTTTACACAGTACATTTTTTCATTAGTCTGTTAAAAATAATTAAAATATATTATTTGTGTTGTAAATAGGAAGAGATTAACAATAACCAACTGAGATGACTCAAATTGTTGTAGTTATGATTAAATATCTACACTTATGGTATATAAATTATATCTTTGTTTAATTTTCAGATATTCAAAATATCAAATGGGTTAATTTTTCATCTAAATAAAAATTAAAACATGTTGAATTAATTTTTTCTATTTATTTTATTTGTCTAGATATGGAAACTAAGTGCACTAAACTTGTACCTACTGTGTCTGTAGACGTATTTCTTTAAGAAAAAACAAAATAATGTTTACATTATCAGTCTTCTATTTCAGTACATTTCTAAGCATTTTCTTTGGGAACATTCTTCTCAAATAAGGAAGATGTGAAACAATGAATGTTTGTGGAATGCATTGCATATTGATGGAGGGGCTGACTGTTTTGTTAGTAAAAAGGTGTGCCATTACTATATGTCCTTGTCTATGTCTGAATGAAGAGAAGTATAAGAAATAGTGGGTTATTATAAGTTTGGTCATATCAATTCATTTTCATCAAGGAAAAAAATTTAAAGATGATCGTATTTCATATCTTATATACATTTGACATACAATCATAAATCATTTGCAAGTAAATCATAAATTATCATAGTATCCCTAACCCCAACTAATATTACATAATTATGCAAATTTATATATGTAAATAAAATATGCATACAATTTATACTGAATTTAAAAATTACAGCAGGGTTCAAAACAAAACATCAAAGATGTAAACAATATTGGGACTAATTTATCCCTATTCCAAGCTATAATAATAATAAAAATAATACTCAATAATAAATTGTCACTCAATTGAAGAAAAAATTAAGGATAAAGGGATAAATGTATCACTATACGGGACGACACCGGACTATAGCCATTTTTCATAATGAATATATAAATTAAAATATTAAATTCAGACAGGGCAATGTGCAAATGGCTTTACATTTCTTATCCTTCAAAGATAAGATAAGCTATCCCTGATACACACACACACACACACACACACACACACACACACACACACACATATATATATATATATATATATATATATATATATATATATATATGTATTACACACACACACACACACACATGAGTATATACATATATTAGAATTAAGATGAAATGTTTTGTATGTGATGATCAGTTTTTTCATTATGAATTAAACAACAATGACACAATACACATGCACATACATACATACATACGCATATGCAAATATATGTATATATATACATATATATTAGAATTAAGGTTAAATGTTCTGTACATAATGATCAGACTATACTTTTTCTCATTATGACAAACAGTAAGCTTATCTTTTTATCTGCCTTGAAACTATGACTCACATGAAAAAGTTAAACAGTAAATTAAATTTCAAATTATCTTAAATGTTAGAAATTCTTTCTACAAGGGTTTGTTAGAAAAAATCCTTTACAAACTTACAAACAAGTAAAATCTAATTAATTTAAACATAAAATTTTGAATGCCAGAATCTAATTTACCAGTGTTTACCAGGCTACAAAAGTAGAAAGCTAATTACACTTGTAGTCTATTTTCAAAAATCCCTTCTGATTCCAAAAACCACAAAAGGAAGTTCTCCTTCCTGTCCTCAACATTTTACTAATGTTTTTCATCACAATGTGTAATAAAAGGGTGTCTTATCATTCATTTTAAGGAAGTAAAAAATCTAATAGAGATAACAAATAATAACTGTACAATATAAAAGAAAAGAAAGATAATTTAAAATAATAATTTCATGAACTCACCTTCGGTTTGGGTGGTTGAAACCTTCTAGGTTTTGCAATAGGTCTGTAATTATAGCTCTCACCAGTTACACTATTTGAAGAATACACATCATTAACTGTGTCACTTTCCACCGGTTCATCAATATCATGAGCTGTTATGGTATTGATTGGCAAACTACTGTTATTGTTTTCCACTCCATAGTTGAGATTGTGTGAAGAAAACTGCTTAAGGAGATGCTGTTTGTTGATACCCCTTTCCAATTTGTCAATTATACTTTCTGAACTTTCTGACTTCATAATCTGTGCGCTAGTAGAGGTCTCATTGACGACAATGTTGTTCTCATGATCTGGCCCATCGTCAGATGACTGGTCAGCCTTATTGTCATTATCACACAACTGGACTGCACTGACATTGTCTTGGCTATTTTCAAAATTGTTTTTGGCAAGGAGCTTCCTCTCAAACTTTGTTTTAAAGCTCCCCGCGTATTTTACTTGGCGATTGGCCATCCGGGCAGCCGACTGACCAAACACAGAACTGTCACTTCTTGCTATACTCCTGTCAGTTTCCACTAATGACTTTGAAACAAACTGTATCTGTTCAGCTAATTCAGTGAGTGAATCGGACAAATTATCATCTAATATGTTAGCTTCGGACACTGTAATTTCACATTTTGATGATTTACCTAATGATGTATGAACTGTTGAATAGCCGCTATCCGGTGTCATACCTTCTGCTCCTGATAAGATAAGAATTGTACCTTTATCATCGCTGTTATCACTACTTGCTGATAAAGATTCATTGCTGTTGACATTGCTCAATTTGGCATCAAGACTTGATTCAGTACTACAATTCAGAAATACTTTAGTATTACTACGACTCCTTGGGACTGGAGGGGGTGCAGAAGTCTGTGGTTTGATGCTGACTGTCACTGTGAAATCACTGTGTTGTGTCTCTGTACTAGTACATTCCTTCTGCAGATCAGTCTTTGCATTCTTGATTTCAACCGGGTGCAAAGACTTGGTCATTGTTGGAATTTCTTTGACATAGCCAGAAGGGACATAAAAAGGTCTAAGGCCTGTGCTCCTAATCACCTGCCACCAATCATTATTAGTTTTTTTAATCAAGTACAATTTCTCTCCTTCCTTTATACATATCTTATGCCCATCTTTTGTAGAATATTGAAAATCGTAGAGAACTTCTACACTGGAATCGTGGAGGTCCATCTTTTATTTTATTACCAATTCAATCTTTTTAATACAGTGCACGGGTCTTTGATACAGAAGCTCAGGTAAATAAAAGTGAAAACAGTACATGTTGAAGTCATCTGTTTGTTCTAAATATAGTATATCACCAAGTGATAGGGAAGTTTCTGACTTCGCCGTAAAGAAGGAAAAAACTGAAAAGAAAAATAGCATACATCAATATACTATTCATTATGTTTACACAAGTTACATACACTTCTGATGCCTTAAAATTGATTCGTATGACTATTGAGAACTAAACCATCAATGACATTATGAAATACCCCATTCATTAAATTGAAGAAATCTGACATTTTCGATAAATGCAACTAACCGCGAAATAAAATAATGTTCTGCAGTACTAGGCCGGATAATAAAATAATAATCTATTTTTAATCGTTAATGTGTAAATTCATTTCTGCCACACAACTAGTGATTGTATAAATATGGAGCCGTCCAGAACTAGACACTTTACTTACCATAATTTCAAGAAGGATTCGAACGAAATTATTTTATGATCACAAAACCGAAGGATAAGTTCCGAATTGCGTAGCACAATGCGTTACCGTAATCACTAGAAATCTTCTTACCCACCCTGCAGTTCTTCTGTAACCTTTGCATTGTAGTAAACACACGGCCATTTGTATATCGTCGTCGTCGTATTCCTCCCATGGCGCCTTTTTCAAAAATTCTATTTACCACTGCTCTATAAATTCGTTTTATAAATTCTTCACGGCAAATAAACAAGACCCCATGGCGAGTTTCTAGTAATAATCATATAGAAAAATTTTCAAACGTGTTTTGGTTAGCATTGCGCATAAACGATTACGGTAATATTGTCTTCTTACCATTCGCGCCGATACCGCTACAAGCATTATGTAACCGGCTAGGAAACTCTTGCTGCCTTAATTGCACAATTTTTTTCTTCTCTTCTTTCGTTACACATTTCCTTTCCGGCCACTTTCTCGTCCTGTTCTCTGGAAAATTGCTTGACGACACGCTAAAATACTTATGCCAATTTACCGAGTATAATCCTTTTTTTAAGTAGTAACCGACTCTTAAATGGTAATTAAACTGTTTCTTCGTTAAAGGAAGATAAAACGAGACAAAAGTATTTATTTAATTTGGGTACCCTTGTTTGCCGTGAAAGTCTGAAGGTTTTAATTAAAAATGCAATGACCATTACGGTAGGTATATTACTTATTAATAAACATTGTTGGATTTAATGAGATAATATTGAATTTAGAAGCTACTATGCATTAAGCTTAAATAGTTTGTTTATTTTATAATCATATCAATGT
Organism: Lethocerus indicus; assembly: GCA_019843655.1. Lineage (NCBI taxonomy): Eukaryota > Metazoa > Arthropoda > Insecta > Hemiptera > Belostomatidae > Lethocerus > Lethocerus indicus. Next base: position 6,288,707 of record JACDQD010000007.1, on the reverse strand, counting down.
GTTCAAAGATGTTCATCTCATCAATGAAGACTAAATGAGAATTAAATATGTTACCTCTAAAACACTATGATGTGTCCATAAACTAATTTGTTCACAATTCCAAATTTCTTTTGAAAAATAAATTAGCATAAAAATTACTTTTTATGTTTTACAAAAATATAATTAGATTTGTATCTAAAAATTAAAATATTTATTCTATAGTATGTATATATATATATATATATACACACATACACACACACACACACAAACATACACACACGCTTTGATGAATCCATATATTGATTACATCGCATAAATCAAGAAAACATTAAGAATATATTTTGTTAACTTGTCCACCTAAGACATGCATTGTAATTGAAATTTCAATTACAATGCACAACAAACTGTAAGTAGTCCTACTAATCTGCAAAGATTTCAACTGATTAAATGAAATGAAATATTTAAGTATTCTTTCCTAACTAAATGAGTATAAAATGAGTGGTGAAAAGTGTCCACACCCTCAAGGAATGTGAACTTGAAGCGACGAAAACGGGAAGACCTTGAATTAACTGTAAAATTCGTTCCAGACATTTTTATGAATAGGTATAATTTCCGTTCTTTATTATACACGCCTCATGCTCAGGTAGTTAGCTTATTTTCATCTGGCTGCATTATTTTAAGCAAAGGTGAAAACCTGTAATTTTTCTTTATTGGCTTTCGAATAGCTAACAAGATTCAAAGTATCGTCTTTTATTAGATTATAAGACATGTTTGTCTATCGCTTAACCGAATAGATATCTGCTGTGACATGCCGACACATCGTATACTATATTTATTACTACGATTATTATTTCTCTCTTGGCCCTATGCCAGAACTTTCACAAATCCAGGGTAGTTCTTACCAAGGGATTAGGCTTAATGGTTTTATTGGCTTAGTGATTTATTTCTTATTACTAACTTATTATTACCCACTATTGTGTCAGCGGGTTCTATTAGTGTGTAATGACACTGACTTCGGCGGGCTTGTTCATCATTGAGACGGTGTGCTACAAACTATTTGTTCAAGATATAGCAGCAATATTTCACAACCAAGTAAAAATTGCTTGGCGTTTGTTAAAACTAAATAAATAACTAGACTTAGGCTAAGTAGCAACCGAACTGCATTTGACAATTCGGCTTATTCATAAGCTTTATTCACCGGTGTAATTTTCAAGCATTCTAAAAGATCTAATCATTAAATGTTAATTATCCATATGTTCCTATGTGATTTCTAACACATAATTTTGATTTTCTTTTTAACAAATGTGTTATTTTTCAAAAGTAAAAGAAAGAGTATCGCCTCGCACGAATATACATTTACTTTTCCCAGTGTCCACAGGCAGAATAGTCGAATTGGGACCGAGTCGAAATTTTGCCAAGTCCTTCCTGTCGACTTTCACCTCCATATGTTCCAACGAAATAATTGGTTTATGCGGTAAGCGTAACCGCCACGCTGTATTGCCCACAATGCATTTAATAATCCGGCATTTATTATTTAACTTTACGCAATTCATTATTCGTTGTACGTCAAATTCATTATCAAAATTGATCATTAGGAAAGTTTAGCTTTTGTATGTTGGCAGTTGTGTCAACACTGTGCCCTAGAGTTTGGGTCGTTCCGTGTCTGTCAGGCGAACATGTAAAGGAGGTTTTTCCGTCATAATCCTTCGTACTATGACTTTTTTCTCGGCCACCGGTAGACCAAATAGCGCATACCGCTTCAAGGCCGTTCACCGTTTTAGTTATGAGTGTTCGTTTCAATGTCATCAACCTTCTGTGCCTTCGCCGGATCACCTGTTGAAAATAGAACTCGAGCCGATTTCATAGCTCATAGTTTTTAGGTATGGTCGTCGTGAGGTGTACAATACTTAGGTGCATTTTTGGATGTGTCGTTTTTCTGCTCGGTGAGTATCCTCTTTTGTCGGAATTAGTTATTGTCGACCTAATTTATATTGTTACATTCATATTTCTATCCTTTTAGTGCTACTCTACCGGCTAGGGTATTTACCAGAGAGTACCGCTAAAAAGCTATATATTTCATACATGCAGTGCAAAAAATATGCGGGTATATATGTTAGCCCAATTTATGTATTTGACTGAAAACTGTCGGCAGTGTATATCGCCAACAAAAACTGGACTTATAATGAAGATTTCACTGAAAAGCACGAGTGGGTAATTGCCAAGCCCAACAGAGCTTACAAACAGTATGATGTGGAAATGCAGGAGAACCATTACCAAGGGAGGGATGGTGGTCTTCAATATCCTGACAAGTTCTCCGATATCCGGGACTTGGCAGAGGCTAAGGACAGGATCAGGACTCTAGAGGAAAAAATTCAGTCTCTTGAAGCCAGAATACCAAAAGCATTTCCAAATGTCAAATTCCTGAGTTATCATTCAAAAAAGAGGATATTAGTGAGTATAAGTCAAAAAGCTTTGAGATTCTAAAAAATTGATAATTATTTAATATATTCTTCTTTAAAGTCTTCTCTAATTAATCAGCCCATTCTGGCTGTTCATACAATATCGATAAACGATATCAATAAATATGTTCATTACAACAGAATAACAAATACAATGTCTAGGTTACAGGAGGAGCAGGTTTTGTTGGTTCGCATCTTGTTGATCGACTGATGCTACAGGGCCATGAAGTGATTGTTGTAGACAACTTCTTCACGGGAAGAAAACGTAACGTTGAACACTGGAGTGGTCATGAAAACTTTGAACTTATCCATCAGGATATTGTGAATCCTTTATACATTGAAGTTGATGAGATTTATCATTTAGCTTCACCGGCTTCTCCCCCTCACTATATGTACAATCCTGTTAAAACTATTAAGACCAATACTATTGGAACAATTAATATGCTGGGTAACTTTCTTAATATATTCTTCACATGCTTACGTTTAATCGATTTTTAAAATTAATTATTATTAAAGTGCCTACACACTTGTATGTATCTAAAATATAAACATACAGCACTTATTTTGATATATGAATGTTTTGCTTACAACAGTAACAATTATAGATGAATTGTATTTCCCTTATATTTTATATTATAATAATACAATTTGTCCTACTATTTATACAAAAACCAAATGATGAAATAATTCCTGTTACATGTTTCTTTAACTTATCAAGATGAATGCATAGTCTAGGCCTAGTTGAGAAGCACAAATTTGTTTTCAGTTATGCACATTTAGTGTATTTATCACAGTTGTAGTTACCAAATAAATGAGAAAAAGTTGCTATCGGAAATATGATTATGAAGTAATTTAGGAATAACTGTTCAACAAAAATTGATGTAATGAGTTCTTTAATCGTTATTAGTTTAATGCTTAGAAAGTTGTTTTGTTGAACTTGGACTGATAAGGCCAAAATAAGTTATTTGGATAATCAAATAATAGGCTACAAAGCTTCTGTGCATTTGCCTCATCTGCTTACATTTCTTTTAACATGTATTGTTTTGATCATTGAATTTTTTCTTGCAAAGGCTTAGCCAAACGGGTTGGTGCAAGAGTATTGATAGCTAGTACTTCAGAAGTATACGGTGATCCAGAAGTACATCCGCAGCCAGAAACCTATTGGGGCCATGTAAATCCTATTGGTAAAGAAATATTAATTTATATTTTTCTGTTATAAATGATATAAATAAAAATAAATGATATAAACTGTTGGATATAGAACAGTATTATTTATTTTTATGTATTGAAGATGTGTTTTGGCAGAAAGCCAAAAGTCACATATATCGAGACCAAACATTCAAGTAGTGGTATTCCATCACCCAGATTAAGAATTGATTATTTTTATTTTTTATTATAACAATTTGGAATATAACTCTGAATACATTTTAACAGGACCTAGAGCATGTTATGATGAGGGAAAAAGAGTCTCTGAAACCTTAAGCTATGCTTACGCTAAACATGACAAAGTTTCTGTTAGGGTAGCAAGGATATTTAATACTTATGGTCCTAGGATGCACATGGATGATGGTAGAGTTGTTTCAAATTTTATATTGCAGGCACTGCGTAATGAAACTATCACTGTGAGTATGTAATATAGAATTAATTTATTCGTAGTGGGGGTAGTATATTAAAAAGTATTACCATGAAAAAAATGTATTCAACATTAACTATTATTAGAATAAGTTTAATTCAGTATTATGATTGTTGTTATTGTGTGCAACAGTTACCACTGCGGATATGGGTTAGTTACCTGACCCTCTGGTGGGAGCTTGTTAAAGCTACTGGTTTAGTGTCAGACACTTGGTATTATTTGTTCGCTAAACATTATTAAATAAGTATAGTAAAATCTTAGTTAATTTCAGGTGTACGGCCATGGAAACCAGACAAGATCATTCCAGTATGTTTCAGATCTTGTTGATGGACTTATTTCCTTAATGGCTTCAAATTATACTCTGCCAGTAAACTTGGGGAATCCCACTGAATATTCAATCATAGGTGAGTATATTTCTTGTAATTTATATTTAATTTATTTTTTGAAAAATTGTGACATATTTAATGTCCTTAAAAAATGAAGTTATAAATGTATGATTGACAAAATTATTTTGCAGATAATGTATAATAAAGAGTTAACATTTAATTCCCTTTTAACCAACTGAAATTCAAGAAGTTTTGATGTTTGCCATAATTTTGATAGACTGGTTATTACATCCCTAACAACACTGTAATATAATTGGTTTATCACATGCATTTATTGTATATGGTCTTAATTTATTGAGAAAATTCTTTTCAAATTAATAAAAGCTCAAAAAATGTTATGAGTGTATAAAGTAAATTACTATTCAAAACAGTTTGTCCAGCACAAGTTGGAACTTCACAGCTAAATATTTTGGTATCAGTTTGTTTGAAATTGGTGCCATATTTAATAGACTTATCGAAATAAATGTTATCATTTAACATTCCATTTAATGGGAAAGTAGAATTGGAGTTAATTGTTCCACTTTTACAGTAATATAACCTACAGTAAAATCTCCAGCTTGCTAGTCTATAACATTTTAAATTGTTTTTTTAACTGGCCAGTTTTGTTAAGTTTGTGTTGTTTTTGTTTTTAATATTAATTATTGTTATATTGGTTTTACCATTCCTACAGAACAAGATAGATACTAATTACATTGCTTTAACCAAACTAGAAAATGGTGCTGTGGGATCTCCTTGTCTCCTCAGTACTGAGAAGGCCCATTTAAAAACTTGTAATCATTCATACGATGTACCTTTTAACATATGTTTTATCTAAACTCACAAACTTTAGTTCAAATTTGTTTGCAATTGTTTAGAATTCGCTTTGATAATAAGGAATCTGGTTGGTGGTAAAAATCCCATTGTTAAAACAAAGGCAGTCGAAGATGACCCACAGAGGAGGAAACCAGATATAACAAGGGCTAAGGTACATCTTAACTGGGAACCAAAAGTTAGTATGAATAATACAAATGATTAAATACATTTATTCGACATACTTACTGAATGCACCTGTAGAAATTCGCTACCAGAATACCTGTAGAAATATTTGAATAACCAATCAGCAATTATAACTGAAAGGTTTGATCTATGAATGAATGAATACATTCATACTGTTTACTAAACAGTAAAACTAAAAAGTTAATTGCTGGCCCATAATTCCTTTAGTTAAATTTAGTTATTATTTACTGTAAAGCAGGTAGTCCAGCAGCTCATGAATTATTTCTTTTGTAGCATGTTTTGTTTAATTCAAATTTGCAGGTAAATATCAATGCTCCTTATTACAGACTCTTGGTTATAAATGGGCAATTTGAAACATGGAGCAGTAGCCCTATAATTGCAAAAATTAATTGAGATTGAATGCAAGATTCATATGGATTTATATATTTCAGATACTTATAGCTGAATAATTTTAACAACAAAGAAATAAAGGATAAAGAAATTTAATTTTGACATAAAACAGATGTGTCTTTTTAAGTGTTCTTAAAAATTGTCTGGCATTTGTCAGTGAAGAATTTCGCAATAAGATAATTCATATTTGTAATCGCCAGTTTATTTTTACTTTACCCTTAATTTCAGGTTTTATTAAAAGAAGGTCTCCAGAAGACAATAGCCTACTTTAAAGAAGAGCTGGCAAGGTCCGTGAAAGGTCTGCAACACAACACACTACTTAACTTCAGAAATGGAGGCTGAGAGAAGACTGAATTTTAGGATTTATTTCTTACAATGCCTTGTGCAGCATAATCTTTCTAGTAAGTTTCCATTTTCTACAACGTTCTTGAGGCTCCATCTTCTTTTCCCCCATTTTTAAAGTTCCTGTAGTATAATTGATAATTTTGTTTTCATTTTAACTGAAATGTATACAACAAAACAGGTTTATTTGTCTCCTTGGAATGAGGCTCAATGTAGATTGATGTACAGTGAGTTTTTGTCGTAATACAAATGGGCTAGAGTCTATTTGTCTTGTGTGATTTTTTAAGTTTTTGATTTCATTTGTCTAACATTGTACTCTGCAATGTAGGGGGATATGAAATTGGGCCAGTGACATTGAAAAACTAACCAAAAACTTAGTTCAAATTCTATTTTTAAGGATGAGAGGACTATTTTTTATTAAATTAACAAATTCTGGCAAGTTCAGATATTTGAAATACATTCTTACAGAATGGGACTATCACGTGGAGCTCAAGCATATTAAGAATAACACTAGTCTAATCTAAATTTCTATTTAACAATATTAGAGAGTTTAGACTGAATATTCACAAATTGTACAACCACAATTTTTGTTAAATAATAATTGTCAATTAATTTTGTATCGCTAGCTCTTAAATTAAATCTATATTAACTGTAGACTAATAGAGTGATCTCGGAGTACAGTTTGATGTGTGCAGCCAGTTATCATGCAATGGTTAATAGAGTTGGTCATAAAGTAGACAAAACTAAAAACACGAATGATAGTCCTGTGCTGTTAAAAAAGAGTTTTGCCTTCCCAATTTGTTTTTAAAATCATTTCTCATGGTTGGGAAGGTTAGAATTGTACTCTTAACAGGAAAACACCTTACAGTAACAAACATTATTGTTTAAATATTCATTATTTTATATATTGTTCCGATAAATTGGAGATAGCTATATAAGGAAGTATATTGGAAAAATAATAAGGAAATGAATTAATTGAAGATATTTGTTTGGGAGTCCACGAGCGTTTGTAATATCACCTTTCTTGCGTTATTCTCTTGCTACTATAAGTGGTGATAAAAGATTGTAAGACTAATAAAATTAGTTAAATTAAAAAATTATGGCAAATTTTTGTTGATAGCACAAATTATTTGTTTCGAAGTGTTTGTATTGTCACTTTTGTTATTTATGAGCAAAATTATGTTTTTAAGACAGCGCCCATTTTCTCATTCATTGTTAATATTGTGATCCACTTAGGCAAGAATTTAATTTTTTTAAAGCTCTAGTAGTATTTCTGTTCAGCTTGTAAACAGGCTTAATTTGCAGAAATACAAATATGTGATTTATTTTGCACATTTATAGACAGAACTTAAACCAGAACTATAAGTCTAAAGCATTAAATGCGACTGAAAAAAAATTATGTACAGTTCTAAGGTTGATTCATTAATGGTTTAAGAGTGAAGAGTTTATGTATGAGCTATGAATTTTGTAAACCTTCCTCAATTTCAACTTACATTAATTAGGTGTTATCAGTCCTTTGAGGAGACATTCGATATTAAGAGTTGAGGTAGAGGCAGTTATCTCTTACAACTACAAAGCATACATTTCTTGCTGATGTACTCAATAGTTATTAAATATGAATTTGATCTCTTTATTAAATAAAATTATTTTGTTGGGATAACCTAAAAGAAATGTGCAAACATTTTTAAAACCTTGCCATTTTACTAAATGTACTAACTTTATTGTTGGTGATGGTTGGTTTATGGCCTCCGTGAATTAAATGAACAATAAAGTACTTACATTGTTTTGTTATACGCTTTATTTTTATTAACATGAGTTAATTGAAATCTGGGTGTAAAAATCAAATTGAAATTTTAAATGTTATCCAAGACAATGAAATATTGACTCTGAATAGCACCTAACACTATTTAAATATTGTTCATGTGAGAATTGTTTCTGATGTGTCAATAATTCGGTGTTTCTCTTAATAGATGGATAACTAGTACTTAATTGATATATCTTTCTTGTGACTTGCCATTATTTTTGTTCTTAGAGAACAAAATTTATATTTTAGAGTTTTTTAGTATTTATTGTACCTTCTAGATAACTATTGATTTTTAAATATGTATTTTTTTTATATTTATTTCTGGCTTAGGCCTCTTGAGTTTTTGTTATGAAAATATTTTATATTCAGTATTGTAAATACTTGAGTTTTTATAAATTGTTGAAGAATTTTTTAATTTATAAGAAAAAATGGGTGTTTTTCGTTCAATCTTTTTTTAATTCATGATAATTCTGTAGTTCTTTTGTGTGATATGAAAAAAAATATATATAACATTTTTGAGTGGCTGTGCTATTAACTTATTGATTGTATTGTTTTTAAAAGCTCACTCCAGATGTGCCACAATGCAAAATAAATGAACATATTAGTTTAATTATAACAAAATGTGTTTTACTATCAATAAAGTAAAACAGTGGAACAGGTTTTCTACTCTTTCATCATTCCTTTAATGTTTAGCACATAAGGTTGTGGCCATCTCAACAAGCATCGAGATTGCTATTGCTAATTTGATCCTACCTGTTTGCAGGATAATGCCACGTCCTACTTAGCCATATGATATATGCTAAATAAGCAATGAGGGAACAAAATCATTAATAAATTTTTATTTTTTATCAATGATGTAATCACCCTCATTTTCACTCTAACCTTAAAATGTCTTTGATCCAACTTTGAAGTACACAATCAGCTATGAAAAATGACCAATACTGTTTCTATCATAGGTCACAACAATTTTGAATGTGACACTTAATATTCATTTAAATGTAAGGCATTTGTTTTGAGGAAACAAGAGTTTGGAATAATTTATTTTGTTATTTTCTGTTTTCCACCTGCCTATTCAGTTTTAAGCCAGAGGCTGGTTTCATCTTCTTGCCATTACAAGTAGCATTCCATCAGTAATATTAAGTGTCTGCTGCTGATGAAGCATCTAGTTAGCTAAGTATCAGATGGCAAGCTACACATGATAGCAAGAAGCTGAAACTGGTATAGATTAAGTTCAATTAAGTGAGTGAATGAAGGAAATTGCAAGAGATATGAATAGGAGGAATTCTCATGTAATAAATGAAAAAAATGAGATAAATTTAAAAAATGTATTTACAGAAGTAGGAAATGATTACTTCTTGCTTGGCAGAATAACACCATCATACTGAAACAGAACAAAAGGATTTTACAATTATTATAGTGATGGGTTTATAAATAATAATCAGCAAACAAAAATATAAACTGTTAGAATGCTTTACCTTCTGCTGGAACCACTTCATTGCATCTTCCTTGGTTAATCTATGCTGGAAACCAACTTTTCCAGTCTTCCTTCTTCTGTGAGCAACATTGAAACCTGAACAGAAAAAAACAAACTGATATTACACAGTTATTCAACAACAAATATTTGCACTCAAATAATAATATCAAAAATTCAATAGGTTCTGATGGAAATACAAATGGACATACACTTCACACACAATTATAATAGAAATACGTATGTTAATTATTTGCCTCTGAAATGAATGTTTTAGCTCACAATAATGACTCCAGTAATCTATGGAGACATGTTGGGAAAACATATAGGTTTGGACCTACCCATGATCTGATATGCCATTGAATTAGAAATATGCTGCTAGAGCCTTATGAAGAGTTTCATAGCCTGACATTCAGCAATATTTGACTAAATATTATTTACACATGTATCTTCTGTGGGAATACCCAAATGAATAATCAATTAGAGCCTGTATCCAGAGACAAGACCCCAGAGTTATTTATCACATGACTAAGAACACAAATGATATTGGATGCGACCCGGTGCTTAGACATGTGCAAACTACTAACTGCAGCTACATTATCCCATTGCCTATACTTTTAAGTTAACAGAAATATTTATGTTAATGATTTGCGTCTGTAATTGAATGTCTTAGCTCACTGTAATGACTCCAGTAATCCGTGGAGACATGTTGCAAATAGAGTAATTTGCTGTTGCACTCAAATTCCTGGGACATACCCATCATTATCTGATATGCCCTCTACTAAGATGTGTGCTATTACAGTTTTATCATAATTCTAACATCTTATGTCTGTGGGCATGTTTAAGCGAATAAAAAAATGTATCAAGGGTCAATATTTCAATTTTATTTACCACCTGCATCCATGTAGGATAAGATACATGTAATTGAATATCATAGATCATGTTCAGTAATCCAAGAAAACAAACACATTATTATTTGATATATTCCTTAATTAGTCTTTGTGCTATTAGTCATGTGCTCTTAAATATAAAATAATAATCAGTAAATGTCTTAAACCCTTAAAAGTTCAGCACCAAGAAGGTGTAGGACCTTCACAAGTCTAAATTTTTATTTAGCACACGTGACTAAGAACACATCAATGAAATTGGATGCGACTCAGTGCTTAGACATGTGCAAACTACTAACTACAACTACATTATCCCATTGCCTATACTTTTAAGTTAACAGAAATATTTATGTTAATGATTTGCGTCTGTAATTGAATGTCTTAGCTCACTGTAATGACTCCAGTAATCCGTGGAGACATGTTGCAAATAGAGTAATTTGCTGTTGCACTCAAATTCCTGGGACATACCCATCATTATCTGATATGCCCTCTACTAAGATGTGTGCTATTACAGTTTTATCAAAAATTCCAACATCTAACCTCTGTGGGTATGACAAAGTCAATAAAAAATTATTGTAGTGTATAAACAATGTATCAAGGGAAAATATTTCAATTTTATTTACCACCTGCATCCATGTAGAATAAGATACATGTAATTGAATATCATAGATCATGTCCAGTAATCCAAGAAGACTAACACATTATTATTTGATATATTCCTTAACTATTCTGTGTGCTATTAGTCATATGCTATTAAATATAAAATAATAATCAGTAAATGTCTTAAACCCTTAAAAGTTCAGCACCAAGAAGGTGTAGGACCATCACAAGTCTAAATTCTTATTTAGAACACGTGACTAAGAACACATCAATGAAATTGGATGCGACTCAGTGCTTAGACATGTGCAGGCTACTAACTGCAGCTACAATATCCCATTGCCTATACTTTTAAGTTAACAGAAATATTTATGTTAATGATTTGCCTCTGTAATTGAATGTCTTAGCTCACTGTAATGACTCCAGTAATCCGTGGAGACATGTTGCAAATAGAGTAATTTGCTGTTGCACTCAAATTCCTGGGACATACCTATCATTATCTGATATGCCCTCTACTAAGATGTGTGCCATTACAGGCTTATGATAATTCTAACATCTTATGTCTGTGGGCATGTTTAAGCGAATAAAAAAATGTATCAAGGGTCAATATTTCAATTTTATTTACCACCTGCATCCATGTAGGATAAGATACATGTAATTGAATATCATAGATCATGTTCAGTAATCCAAGAAAACAAACACATTATTATTTGATATATTCCTTAATTAGTCTTTGTGCTATTAGTCATGTGCTATTAAATATAAAATAATAAGCAGTAAATGTCTTAAACCCTTAAAAGTCCAGCACCAAGAAGGTGTAGGACCTTCACAAGTCTAAATTTTTATTTAGCACACGTGACTAAGAACACATCAATGAAATTGGATGCGACTCAGTGCTTAGACATGTGCAAACTACTAACTACAACTACATTATCCCATTGCCTATACTTTTAAGTTAACAGAAATATTTATGTTAATGATTTGCCTCTGTAATTGAATGTCTTAGCTCACTGTAATGACTCCAGTAATCCGTGGAGACACGTTGCAAACAGAGTAATTTGCTGTTGCACTCAAATTCATGGGACATACCCATCATTATCTCATATGCCCTCTACTAAGATGTGTGCTATTACAGTTTTATCAAAAATTCTAACATCTTATGTCTGTGGGCATGTTTAAGTGAATAAAAAAATGTATCAAGGGTCAATATTTCAATTTTATTTACCACCTGCATCCATGTAGGATAAGATACGTGTAATTGAATATCATAGATCATGTTCAGTAATCCAAGAAAACAAACACATTATTATTTGATATATTCCTTAATTATTCTTTGTGCTATTAGTCATGTGCTATTAAATATAAAATAATAAGCAGTAAATGTCTTAAACCCTTAAAAGTCCAGCACCAAGAAGGTGTAGGACCATCACAAGTCTAAATTTTTATTTAGCACATGTGACTAAGAACACATCAATGAAATTGGATGCGACTCAGTGCTTAGACATGTGCATACTACCAATTGCAGCCAAGTTAATTATTTTACCTGTGTAATATTTATTTTTAACTGTATTTATTTACCGTGTAAATGTGCATGATACTGCTATGTGCAGACCCGTGTAATTGAATGTCTTAGCTCACTGTAATGACTCCAGTAATCCGTGGAGACACGTTGCAAACAGAGTAATCTGTTGTTGCACACAATTCAGTTGGGGTATATACCCACGGCATAAGGGGTATATGCCATTGAATCAGATATGTGCTGTTAAATACTTATGAATAGTTGTATAGTCATATACTCAGCTAGGTAAATATTTAGTTTTTGAAGAAAGATAACATTTTCATTTCATATGCAACCATTCATTCACAAATGGAATAAGAGACCCGTAATTGAATGTCTTAGCTCACTGTAATGACTCCAGTAATACATGGAGACATGTTGCAAACAGAGTAATTTGCTGTTGCACACAAATTCGTGGGCTATACCCATCATTATCTGATATGGCACCTAATAAAATGTGTGCTATTACAGGCTTATCAAAAATTCCAACATTTAGTTTCTATGAACGACAATATTTGAATTTTATTTACCACCTTCAGTCATGTAGAATACGATGCCTGTAACTGAATGTCATATATCATAGTAATGACCCCAGTAATTCGAGGAGACATACCCATTGTGATATATTCCTTAATCATTCTTTGTGCTATTAGTCATGTCCTATTAAAAAATAATAGTAAATGTCTTAAACCCTTAAAAGTCCAGAATCATCAAGGTGTAGGACCATCACAAGTTTAAATTTGTATTTAGCACATGTGACTAAGAACACATCAATGATGTTGGATGCGACTCAGTGCTTAGACATGTGCAAACTACTAACTACAGCTACATTATCCCATTGTCTCTACTCCGGAGTTAACAGAAATGATTACGGTAATGATTTGCCGCTGTAATTGAATGTTTCAGCTCACACTAATATCCTCAGTAATATGTGGAGTCATGTGGCGATCAGAATAATTTGTTATTGCACACAAATTGGTTTGGACGTCCCAATTATTTGATATTCCAGCAAACGCCTAGGCTTAACATCCTGAGCCATCGAGGTCCCCTCTAAATGCATCACATTTATCCTATTCTTCAAAATAATCAAATTAGGACAAAAATTTAAAATATTAAAATTTAAATTAACTTACCAGGTCTTCCAAGAACAACATAGAAATCTAGACCATAGATTCCTATACTGGGATCATATTTGATGCCGAGGTCAATGTGTTCTTGTATACCAAATCCAAAGTTCCCAGTATCTGAGAAATTGTCCTTGCGCAACTCGTACTCACGTACCTACCAGGGAGAATATATATCATTTATTTGATTGTGTTCCTGGTGTCAATATTTTGTATTTGTATAAGCTGCCAAATAGCCAAGTACTAAGAAAACTTAATAACCGTATTGTAAGATATAGATACACAGATATATTTTAAATTATTTTAATTTACTAAAGAGGATAATCAAGAATTTGTAATGTAAAATTAATCAAGAAAACATATAACTCGTGGTAAATATGTGAATAACACAACTTTGAAGGTCAAAGCCATAACAATTTTGAAAATCTATGTACTCTGCTTTCTTACACTGTCAGAAATGACAGAATCAACTTAACCAATATAACTTATCCTGGCTTAAGCTTGCATGGTTCATATAAGATCATAATTACTAAGTTCGGTATTTAACAGCTGCAATAAAAGTGCAGCTGTTATTCAAAAACCAAATATCAATGATATATGTAATCTGATTGCAATATGTTTACCTTCAGACCCCTTTCGAGAATTTCTTCGGCTTTAGCACCTCTGACTGTGCAGTGAACAGCGATTTTTTCATTACGCCTGATACCAAAAGATCTGACTGTGTAACGTGCCTTAGAAAAGACGGGCTGCTGTCCAGTGAGTTGTTCCAAGACCTGCAAACAGGAAAATTCATGTTAATGTTATTTTAAACTGATTTTCAAACAACACACACTACTAAAGGGGGTTTTGATGGGTCAGTGGACGAAAGCAAATGCTTTGAACCATTAGCACTGGATCAGCCTTAGGACTGTTAGCAGTGTGTACGATTTTTGCATATCTCTTGGTTTCCCCACATAATATACTCACTAATGTTTAGGCCCAGTGACCCAAATTAACATTACCAATACTTACAAAAACAAATATATAATATGGAACAACCCTCTCGCAAGTACCAAGGCACTATGAGTACAAACTACACAGCTGCTGTCCCTGTGGAGGATCTTGCCTAGTGGTGGCCACAAGTAATAATTGAGTTATAAATGTGTGGGCACATGAGACTCTAAAGAGTATAATTGAAGAGTAGCGATACACAATGCTTAGCAAATACCGAACGTAATTAAATGTATTTCAAAAGATCACAATAATTGCCAGTGTTATCCAAGTTGAATAGGACTGGTTTAAGATTGAGCTTAATAAAAGTACTAACTCATTAACCTCTAAAAAAACAATGCTTAAGTATGAATAGAAAGAGTCTGGCATGAAACCAGGAATGAGACTATATCCAATATATGAATTTTATACTAGCAGTATAATTCAATTGGTGGGAACAATAGCATTGATCTAAAACTACACACATACAAGGGAATTCCAGGTGAAAAGTAACCCAAAAGCACCCCTAAAAGTGGAGATATGAAGTAATAATTTAAAAGCCATCATACACACAATTATTTTTGAATATAAATATGTTGGGAAACTCAAAGTTCTATAACTCGGCCCTATGGCTTTTCAAATGAGTATAAACTGTATGGTAACTACAGTTTTGAAGGAAGTAAGAACACCAAACACTGTATGTTACAAAAAGAATAGCATAAAAAATAAACTTTAACATAAAGAAGTACTAGCATAATAACAAACATGCCATTAATGAACAAAGATTTCTTCATTCAAATATATACTGTAATGTAAATAATGCTAAATAAAAAAACTTGAAATAATACAAATTAATCAGTTGGTGATCAAACATTGCATGAACAGAATATATAGACAAGGCATATTGTCTATCTAAAAATTAAAATTTGTCTATAAATCACTCACTTTTGCAGCCCTTGTAAGCCTATCACCGGACTCGCCAACACAGATATTCAGACACAATTTACGGATGCGGACCTCTCTCATAACATTTTTAGACTTGTCCTTAGGCTCCTTTTTCAGCGTCTTCTTCGCCGGAGTGGGTTTCTTTTCTTCTTTCTTCTGTTCATGAAAACAGAGGTGTGTACAGTTTTTGAGGTTATAAAACAAATCTAATTTTACAAAAACCTAAGTGTTTAGGGAAACGAACACGAAAAATAAAGGTCTATACGAAATGTATTAAAAATAGAGCAAAATCTGTACAAAACTAGTGAAACAGTAACAAATAAGCAACCTAGAGTAACATATGAATGTAGTGCCAAGTATATGCAACTACTGTAAAATTACAAATCACATAACGAGTTAAATATTCAGTTATGAACATAAATTAATATAAACGATTTTATGCCAATGATAATTAAGATGACTGTTGATTTAAATTTAGCAATAAGAAGCATGTCTACTCACCACCATTTTGAGACGACCAGGAAACTCTGCCTTCTCTATCAACTAAGAACTGGACACAACGGAGCAACCGGAATTCTACTCTTCGTTGCCAACATAACAATAAAATCACAAAATTTCCCGTAGTTAAACATATTTCATAAATATATTGATAATAACTATCTATTGTAAATAACTATAAATTTACTTATTAATTATGTATAATTTTCTATATGTATGTAGTACTTTTACAAATGTGTATAACCTCTCTCTCGGGAAAAACAAGTCCTCACCTCACTAACTCAGCATTAATTCACTTCACTTTCCCACGTAGAGAAAAAGTATAAATTTGTATACATAGGTATAGGCACAAATAATGTATATTTTTCCTGTACAAATGGAACCTTTTAAAACATTTATTTTTATTACATACATTTCGGAAATAATTTAATTCAGAGTTAAAGAAAAAATTAATTTTTATTTTACACATGTATTTAAGTACATAAATCTTAAGTGTCAATTTAAATACATTCTGAACGTAAGGAATATTATAATTTCCCAGGATTTAGCACAATTAAAATGTACCACATAAGCGTCGCCTAAGTCAATATGGCGTTGATTTCTTCACACTCAAACCTGGCGTTAGTTTAGTCTAAAATTTTAAAGACCTACAAATTTAAAAATCTGAAAGTTATTTCTTCAAATCTCGCCTTGAACAGGTTAAAATCGATAATTTGACCTTCTAACCAGTTAATGGGAATAACTTTCATTCTCCTAGTACCTTAAAATAGGCTATTACAAACTATTACTGGAGCTATGTGCTAAACTCTTATTAAATTATTTTCTTAAGATCTCATTAAAGGTTAATTCAACATTGAAACATCATATATAATATTCAATTTCTACTTTAGTCATTTTCATTTTGCTCAATTCCTTTATTTGCAATTAAAACCAATTTAATTTGAAAGTATTTGATCAATTAGTTCATTTTGTATCAATTAGAACTAACCACAGTGCACGTGTATCACTCCAAAACATATGTTAACTGAAAAAGATATGTTAATAATGAAAGTCTAATTCCTGAATAAAAAAATTTAAAGTTAAAAATATAGTGATTAAAATTGAATGTGATATATCTAAAATAAGGTTAAATATTTTGTTTTTATCTATAATTTTAATTGAATCTAGGTATCACAAGGTACACCAGTTATTATATACTCTGTTAAACACATAAATACAAATAATTACTAAATCATCAAATTTTCAAAATGCTGATTTATCTCATAGCTAAAATAATTTCCTTCTATTTCCTATTTTCAAGTATATAATTTTAACCATACTCTGACAGTTTAAGCTATGATAATAACAGAAGATGTTGTAGGTGTCTAATAATAGATTACAAATTACCACTATATTTGATGGAATCATGTATGATGTAAAACACTTAATTAAGTTTTCTTCATTTGGTTTTATTGCTTTGATTTCAATTTAAACCAAAATTGTAATAGTTATAATTTATAAGTATTTATTTTTATTGATTATTGTAATATAAATCCAACTGCAATGCATGCTCAGTTGAACATTAATTTTAAATTAGTCTAATAGTAGATATGTAATTCCTGAATAAAAAATATACTTAATAATAGTTATAAGTAAATAAGATAAATATTTATTGCATAATTAATACAAAGGAACAAACTGAATCCAATTTTCATAATGCTGATGTATTTGACATTGTAGCATATAACTGAGACATTTAATTTTTCCCTTTCTATTTCTTACCTCTAATTACAGCCTGTCCTCCACTTAAACAGTTTTATGTTATATGAATAGTTATTTTTGTCAGTGCTTCTCTGAGGTTTTATGGAGGTAATAAGATTATTATTTAATTCAATGTATATTCAAAGTAAGGAACTGAATTTTTATATTGATGTTAGGTCTTGCATTGTAACACATAGCAAAATTATTTAATTTTTTCCCTGAAGTATTTTAAGGGTGTTGGAGTACTTTTTATGTATGACATGAGGCCACCAGATTTAACAAAGACTGGAAATTATTAAAATCTTTTTTATTAGTTTCATTTTCAGGTTACAAATAAAAAAATATATACACTTTGAGACAACCTCAATCACCTTATTGTACATAAATTTAAATTTTTTTGTAGTGTACCAATAACTTAAAAAAATACCTGCCTACATATATTTTTTTTACAATTAAAAATAATAATAAACAGGGGAAAACAACACCAGTGAAAGGCAAGATCGGGGCAATGTTTGTTGTCCCTAAAACAGTTTTGTGTGTCCACATTTCTAATGGTCCACCCCTAAATAATACAACTAAATCTATATATATATATATATATATATATATATATATATATATATATATATACTTATTTATTTATATAAAATAAGCAATAAATAGTATAAAATGTGCGCTATCATAATTGTTTTTCTATATCAATGTTGAGACTAAGGGATTGTTTCAGCCAATGAAAAGTGGGCATATTTCCTACAATAATTTACTTTGTTCATTTTATAAGACTAAATAGTTTTCCCTATAAAACTAGTAATCTTCCAAAACAGTAATTTTACTTTAAAATATAGTTAGATTTAAATATACAATATGTGATTATGTAATTGAAGTCATTTAAATTGCCCAGAAAATTGTTTTATTATTATTATTTGTGCTAATAATAAACATTAATGTAGAGTCAATTGAGTATATAAGCCCTGTTTACATATGAGTGGTGACAGTGCTTAGAGGCATCAGTCATAATTCATATGATAAAATTCAATTAAAATAAGAACAAAAACCTCATACATAGGTAACACTCTATTATAATATCTTGAGTGTTTGTACAAGTCTCAGAATGTGGCCTTTAGAGGGACAAATCATTATATTGCAATTATGTTTAATTTATGGAATCATGTCGAGAAGCATCATATCCATGCTTGGGCTCTGAATATTAAAATAATCATTAGTTTTCCGAGACAACCCTAAACCAATTCCAACAGTACCAATATACACGTACAAAAATTAAATCATTCCAAAAACTTTCTTAGGCGACTCTGATTTTTTAAATGCTAAAGTAAATATTTAATAAAAAGTCTACTACAGGTATCTATTGTTAAATCATATCACACAGAAAAGAGTCAAATTATTAGACTTATTAAATTGTTGATTCTCGTGAAGTTCACGAAATCATCTCGATGTCGAAAATAACAATTGTTGTGTTTGATATTTTGTTACGTAGAAGTTGTTATTCCAGTTATAGTGTTCTTTGCAATTTTCAGTTTTAAGATCCCAAATTAGCAGCTATTTCCGATTCGTCAGCATAAATTATAAATTCACGTAATCGACCACGTAAATTTGAAAGTTCAGAAATTATAAAATGAATTCTCCCGGGGGTTTCCTGTCTTTTCTTTCTAAAGGATAAAATGGGTATAATTAAATTTGAATTTCCGAGGATTTTTTTTGTATAAAGGCATTTCCAAATTTCTCTTTTCACCCGAAATATTTTACAGCACGTAATCCTATTCTGCGTCAGAACTTAAATTGACGAAAATGAATGAATGCATTTTTAAAAAGAATTAAAAACGCGCGACATAGGTATGTATAATTTGCCGCGTCATTATTATGCGTTGGCCTCAACCTGTGCCTGGCCTTTCATTACTGGGGGATTCAAAAATTGATTTGAGATGATTCCGCAACATGAAGAGTGTGGCGGGGACGAATTACTCTTGGTTCCTGAAGATGATCTCCACCATATTCTTGTCTTCAGGGCTCATGTCCCTGTCGCCCCATCCCCAGAGATCGTCCCCGGGCAAGTGGTGGTGGTGGCCGCCAGTACCGTGCCCCCTGGAGCCATCCCCCTTCCTCCTGGCCCTCATTTCCACCATGCTCAGCGGCGCCGTCTTCAGCTCGTACGCCCATCCGCATTTGGCGAAGAAGTCGATGAACCCCGTCGACAGGTTGTACTTGTAATCGCCCAACTCTGAAGTCTTGTAGTCCCAAGGGAAGGCGTGATGGTAATTGTGCCAGCCCTCACCGAACGCCAGCATGGCCACAGACTTGTTTTCAGCAGGGCTGATCGTCCTGTATCAACAACACAATACATTTACACTCACTGTAAAAGTCCTCTTACCGGTTATTAGTTCTATCCATATCATCTACTTTGGCTTCGTCTGTCACATAAAATATGTGATTTATGTATATTGTTATGAAATAAAGTTTGTTCCCCTATTTGAATACATCATACTCATAAATCATACTAATAGCATACACATATTATGAAAAGTATATATTTCTTACTGAAACCGGAACCGGTTTAGTTTAGGATCAAATGAGATCGCGGAGCAAGAAAATCAAGCCAATTTAGTGCTCTAAAGCCTCGCCTACATTCAAAATGCCCGAAAATACTGTTCGAATCTACTTCAATTGACTGGTGGTCGTTATGGTTAGGTAAAACTAATGGCTAAAATAAGAATTAATTTGTGAATACTGACTTGTCGTAAGGCCTGGTACCCCAGATATGAGCGGCGCTGTTGACTAGCCAGGTAAAGTTGAGACTGAGAGTGTACCTGAATATGGTCATGTACCAGGCGTTCCAGCCGGTCTCACCCCAAAAGTAGACCGGCACCCATGTCGGCACTACGAAGCACAGCAGGGGCATTATCACCAAGTAAGTCCTGCAACAACAACATTACCAATAAGCTAATCTGCATTACTACCTTATTGGAACAAATCCACAACTTTTCGTCATTTCGCTGAAACGCTTTTATTATTCGCTTATACTACGCGGAAAAGTGAGAAAGACGACGGAAAGGAAGGAAAACTTGTTTGTCGAGTAAATATACCCCTAGTCGTGACGTCAGATATATAAGAATTGTAAGCCCTTTATTTGGAAAAATGCGACAACGATTACGCGCAAAAATTAAACGCATACGGTTGTTCCCGGCTGCCCTTTCACTGATGAGATAGCTGTATGTGGATGAAATAGAACCCCAAACCGAGGTAATTCCCTTCACGTATGCCAAGCTTTAGCGACTCGAGGGAACTAAACAAAAATAATAATAGTACACAAATACTGAGAAAGTTGTACTTACTTCTTTTGTAACATGACGACCCAGTCGCTCTCGAGATCGGACATGTCGACGGTCTTTCCTTTGAGTGCGACGTCCTTGTGCTTCCTGACCATGAGCCAGCCGATGTGGGAGAAGAAGAAGCCCCTGTTGGAGTTGTGGGGGTCGGCGTCGGTATCTGTGAACTTGTGATGCACCCTGTGGTCGCGTACCCACTCGTGGATGTGGTTCTGGAAGGCGACGGTCTGGGCGATGGCCAGGATGAGACGGAGGGCCACTTGGCCTTGTACGCCCTGTGCGCCCACAGCCGGTGCGCCCCCGCCGTTATACCCATCGCCGCGAATATACCCACCAAAAGACCTGCACACAAACACCATTCCGGTCAGATTAGAGAAATTACTTTCTAAGGTTATCGATAAGTAATGTCCTTCCAGTAATAGAAGTTTACTGACTACACGAGTCTGGGCTTATACCCCAGACAATTTTGTTTCTTTTTCCGACGGTACAAACAAAGTTTGTAGTGGTTCTAACCACGAAGATGCAGCCATAATGGTCCCGATTGGAAATTAGAATTAGATGCCAGCCGGCAGACTGCTTACCATAATGTTTTGATAATGAGCAGCACTTACCCCATATAAAAGTGACGAACTTGGCCGAAGTGAATATGAGGTAGACAGCGTAGAGGGAGGCCGAATGGATGTAGATGAAAGCGATGACGTTCCTCCAGACTATCTGCCACCTGTACCTCGGCTTCTGGGCCTGCTGGTGGGGCTGCTGCTGCCTTGGATGTTGTCTCTGCAGCTGTTGATCACCGGGAGGCGAGATCACCTCCGCCTCGGCAAGGAAGAGACCCGTTGCAGATCCCGTCAGGTTTGGCGCCATGGTTCACCTGCCCAGCGATCAATCGGAAAATTTGAAAAACCATTTTTAAAATAGAACAACGAGTCTACGATACATTCCTAATCACTCGCATTTCTCTCTCGTTTCTCTCCATATATTAGACGAAATTAAATTGGTGGGAAGCAGAAATCGGCCTCACTTAAGACCGAATAGGGGAGCCAGCAAAACAATTTAATTTCCCTGTTATAAGCCCCAGACCTCCTCGACTGGCGGTGAGACATTACATAACAGAATATAAACCGAAAAGACAAAAAAGTGTTAATCCGGGAGCATTATACAGCTCTGTTGGTGGGGTATTGTGCAACTGTAATATCACCAAATTGTTTCTCCCCTCCAGGTACTTTCTCTGCTTCACTTCGGGGTGGTGGTGCTTGTAATTTTAATGGAAAAATTACATAGTTATTTAAGCGGTCCGTACGGACGGCACCACTTCCTGCTCCACCCTCCAGCGGTCCACTTATAAGCGCCCAAAAGGGATTTCGAAATAGACTTCACGGGCCCAACGTAATTGTTTTGTATGTAGCAATCGCAGTGCGCTTTGTCTCAGCGCGTAAGCTATAGAAGTCAGTGACAGCTGTGAGTACAGCAGTTGGAAGCATTACTAACATAGGCAAAAATAAAGCCTGGATAGAAAGGCGGGATAAAAAGTGCTGCAGTTGTTTGCACATTAAACAAAACGAATCATTTGATTTCGCTGTCTCTGTTTACACTACTGGCACTACTATAGCTAATATTTTAATAGCCCTCCTAAGGGCCCTCACAGGGACTACCTTTAGCTCATCTATGCTCACCGTTACTTTTGAATTTCTAGGCTCTGGGTCTCAAATAAATAAGTAAAAATATTTATTTAGACACAATTTTAATAACGTCGCCAGTATATCTGACTGTATTACTGAAAACGTTTATGAGAAGGAGCCGAAACCCGTCTAGTTTAATACCAAGTCGACCAGTGGGGAATCGAAAGAGTGATTGCAAGCCTTTTTCCAGTTACATTATTATGTAGGTCTCTGACTCATAATCACTTAGACTGGTAGGTCTGGGAGAAAGTGTACTTCTCGGAACTCAGGGGAAAGGTATTTTTTTCTAACGTTTTTTTTTTATTTTGAAAGGGTTACTATAACAGTAAATACAATTTAATGAAAGTCACAATTAACTATTTAATCATCGAACATTTCTTCTTTTCTATAAACTAGTAATAATTGTATTACAACGAAAACATTCGTGGAATTAAATTAAGAGAGTATTATCTTTGCAAAATCAGTAACAATATTAAACTCTCCCTGAAGTTAAGTTATGCTTCTCCACTAGGAAGGTCTCAAAACCTTAAGAGTATTAGGAAAATATTGCAGGCAGATATCATAAACATCTTAAGCGAAAGTGAAAAAAGAGAAAAAATTAGAATTTTTCTTTAAGTAAGCCATTTGCTCCAATATTCCTAAATATAATAGCTTTATTTGTTTAACGAAAAAAAATTTACTTTTCTCTTTCTAAAAATATTTTGCTTTTACAATGTATAATGTGCAACTGAAACACACAAACGCCTGGAATCGAACCACAATTGCAGGCTGAATTTTTGTTCAGTTGTAAATTTGAATCAATTACGAGAGGAGGTCATAACGCCTGAAACACTAATTAAAATCCACTATCACTTATTTCTTTCCCCTTATATTTATTTATCTAATAGTTCTGCTTTTTTTTCTTCGCCACAGGACTAAGTCCTTTCCCAATTTGGGAGCGGCCAACTGACGATGATGAATAATCAGCTAGAACCTTTTCTAGAATTTTATGACACCAATTGGAAGGCGTAACCCATCTATTACGGTCTGGTCCAAACATCCACTTATCTCCTCCCATGATGCCAGCTAATAGAGACATTAGGGTCTCTGCCACTATTGGTATTCTCCACCCTCCTAAATTCTACTCTAAGGTAAACCAGTTATGAAAATAAATGAATGAAGACTCCAGCGGCCGTTGCTAGATGAAATATAATTTGACTTATAACGCGAAATATAAAATATAAAAATAGGAAATATAATCGAATCGGCCCCCTAGCCACTCATAACTCGAGGCCGAGTATTTTACAGATAAAAATGGACTAATTTAACAAGGCCAACAAACTGCCATTTTTGGGTATCAAACAGTCCTCGATAATGATTTTCTAATGGCAGGCTAATGGCAGTCTCATAATCTGCCGTTGACAGCCTGGGAGTTCAAGAACACCAGGAAATCCCAAATGTATTATTATTTTCTTCGTTTATCAAATCGTTGAAATATGTAGGTAAACGAACCCTGTTCCCTTTACAATGACCGGGGGATTTCTCCCAGCTAAAAATTTTTCAACGAATTTGAATTTAATACCCAGAAATTTATTATTCAGAAAACTTCAACTTGTACATCAATTTACGGCGTAATATTGTAGGGTACGGTAGGAGTTAATCGACCGAACCAGGAAGCGTTTTGAAATTTTCTGGTTTCGACACCTCCGGGGGGGGTCTGATTTCCTAACAAATCCAGAACTCCCACGGACTGGTCTATGTTATGAACTTTTTTTTGCTTACCTATAAACGGTTTTTTGTCCCACTCGGGAAGCCAGAAAGGCGAATAGGAGTCAATGGATGGCGGAGAAGGAGGCAGTCGTTTGCCTAAGAAATCGGAGTAGAGGAACTCGGGAAGGAACCGGTCTATGGGCGTTATTCAACACCGGCCATTATTGGGCTCCTTATTGAAATGGGTCGGCTCCAACTCCCTGCCAAAAGGTCTTGCTTTCTAAACCGAAGGCGGGAGGAAGGAGGGAGCTTAAAATATCTAGATTTGTCCCAATTGTATCTTCGCGTTGAATTTTAATCGATATTCGATACAAGTCAAAGGGAGTGCTGATGGAGTGACAGCTTCTATCGAATTTGGAGAAAAGGCTAGGCTCGTGATCGAAACCAAACTACTATAACGAGTACAAAATATTGAATTGTTTAGGATATTTTAAGTAAGTAAATATGATTTCTTTAAAAAGAATTGTATTAAACAGTTATAAATTTCAAGATCAATTGATAGGTTTAAATTCTTTTTGAGAAATTTCTGAATTTTTAGCATACCTGTTTTGTGGTCTGCGAGGGGTTGGAATACCGTAGATTTCGTGTGTTTCTGTCTCCTCTCACTGGTTTGGTCAAAACCTATCTGGTATTGTGTATTTACGATCACAATCACGATCCAAAATGTATTGAAAACAGTTTATTTTTAGTAATCTAGTTCGGTGCAAGTGCACGATAGTTAAGTACATATCCGCACCACTCTCAGGGGGGCGCTAGTTAATCGGTGCAAATGCACGATAGTTAAGTACATTTCTGCACCACCCTCAGGGGGGCGCTAGTTAATCGATGCAAATGCACGATAGTTAAGTACATTTCTGCACCACCCTCAGGGGGGCGCTAGTTAATCGGTGCAAATGCACGCAACGAACTTTAGTTAAGTACATTTCCGCACCACTCTCAGGGGGGCGCTAGTTAATCGATGCAAATGCACGATAGTTAAGTACATTTCCGCACCACCCTCAGGGGGGCGCTAGTTAATCGATGCAAATGCACGATAGTTAAGTATATTTCCGCACCACCCTCAGGGGGGCGCTAGTTTATCGGTGCAAGTGCACGCAACGAACTTTAGTTAAGTACATTTCCGCACCACTCTCAGGGGGGCGCTAGTTAATCGGTGCAAATGCACGATAGTTAAGTATATTTCTGCACCACCCTCAGGGGGGCGCTAGTTAATCGGTGCAAATGCACGATAGTTATGTACATTTCCGCACCACCCTCAGGGGGGCGCTAGTTTATCGGTACAAATGCACGCAACGAACTTTAGTTAAGTACATTTCCGCACCACCCTCAGGGGGCGCTAGTTAATCGATGCAAGTCCACCCAACGAACTTTAGTTAAGTACATTCCCGCACCACCCTCAGGGGGCGCTAGTTTATCGGTGCAAGTGCACGCAACGAACTTTAGTTAAGTACATTTCCGCACCACACTCAGCGGGCGCTAGTTAAGCTATACCTAATAATTATTATTTAAAGAGAAAGTAAAAGTGACAGTGACAATACATTGAGGATGCCCAAAAAACATCCAAAGTGCCAAAAGTGCCGAAATCGGTCTAGCAAACACACGAAATCTACGGTATTTCTGAATTTTGTTCTGCCACACTTCTTATGCAATTGTATTCTGTGGATTATGCTACCGAACCGTGGCCAGGGACAGACCAAAGGAAGAACCATACATAATGGTAAAACTCGTATGGTTAAAAGGTGGTATGCTATTATCAAGTTGGGCAACAGAAAATATATCAAAGGAAAGGATTTATAAAGGCCGTTACTATATTTCGACAGTGATTATTTTTTATGGTTCTGCCAATATATTCTATATCCACTTTCAAACAAGGAAACTGGTTAAATCATCACGAGATAAGGATAAAAAATCGAAAACCGCCTAAACTGAAGGCGACCACCTAAACCAACATCAGAAGTTAGATGATAACTTTCTAAAATAGTTAGGCCATTATATAATGGTTTCTGGATTAACTAACTGCTTGTTGTCCGCCTCATAATTAACTAGCTGGTCCAAATCCAATCTCTCCCCCCCCCCACTTCTCTATGATTTATGAGATAAAACCGCTAATTTTACCCAATCTGAGAATACGTCTCTTATAGTTGCTACCGGAGTTAGCCGGTATTATCGGCTTGCCCAATAATATTTGTGGCAGACAAGGAAGGATAGGTTCACACATTCGATCAGTCTCCCGGAAGACTAGCTCCAGAATGTTACGTCATGATGGTCTCATAGTGTTGCCATACAACACTTCACAATGACGCAAACAAGCGTAAAAATTATAATGATTTACGCATTACTAAAAATAAAGAACTAAAATTAGTGTAACGACTGAATTTTTGGATGCTTCCAAATCGCAAATTTAATATAGGAACAATCGGCTGCTATGTTGTGGCCATTTATTATTACTCAATTATTAAACTATCCTTATTATAAATGTATTATAAAAATTTGAGCTTAACACATGAACATTTTTAATTGTATTAATTATGCAACTAGTCCCTTTTCTATGTGGGCCCATTAAAGGAAAACATTTGTTCATTCTTCGATTCGACTAATTACCAGGAATGAAATGAGAAAGGTATTTTCCTGGATTGGTTGACATTGTTCAGGAAACAGGATTTCGCCACTATAAATCCGAGCCCGGGTAGTCCTTTACCCGATAACAATAATATCCGTTAGGTTATGCAACCCGCAATACAGCCGGATTCAAACGTAGCATACCCCCTCCCCTGTTAAGGGGCAGACCTTGTCGTTAAGTCTAAAATTAATCAATATGTGATTCACCAGATTTACTGGTGGATTTACTCCAATTGTGGTTGCGACAGACTAATATCTGTGAAAGAATGGAATTAAATATATTATCATACACTACGTATTCGGGTTCAATTTGTATATTAAGTGCCATAATAAAATATAATTTATAATATTATCATCCGACCTTCAAACCAATGTTTTAAATTAATTTTGCTTGCTTTAGTTTAATAGTTTTTTACGTCGTTTCCCCATTATTGCAGGCAATGTAAATGTCGGAAAATTAATTTGTCCATTCGGATGTGCGCATGTTGGATAATTATAACTTTCTTATTAGTAATGTGTGTCAATTTTACATGAAATTCCTGAACTTTTCTTGGCCCTCCAAAGCATCGGCATATGTGTGCGACAATCGAGGTCGCAGATATGAACTGTCAGCGGCGATTAGGGACGCCGCTGTGAGAAAGTCAGAGGGCCGGGAATGAGCATACAGCCCAGAACACAGCTCTAGAAGCAACGGGGACGCGTCCCTATTGGTGCCGGCTAACGTCATTACTCATCTGTGCACTGCAGAGTCATGGGTTTGCTTTATTGCTGACATCTGAGCTGAATTTAACGAAATGGGTCAGGTGCAGCATCTGCAGAAAATGCTTCGTGAAAGTTCACGCGTATTCGCACGTCGCTAGCACTCGATTCATCTCTGATGATTTATTTCCAGAATTATTTAGTGACTTACATTTCCTCTCGGGGGTCACCAGTGACAAAGCATTATTAGTCTTTCAGGATATTATAGGTTTGAAAATTTGAAATTTTGGACAAAGCTTTAATAATTTTTGATAATAAAGTATTGGGTGTTGTAAATTTCGTTTGGGGAAAATGGATACGAACAGAATCCGAAGAATCTGTCAAACTTACAAAATGACATAGTGTATTATGGATTTGAAGCACTTGGACTTTCAAATCGCATTGTATTTTTCTAAGCCCGATACAATAACATTGCATGATTAAGGAAGAAGTTATTTCGAATTAACGCAAATATGTCGATATGCGCTTTGTTATTAATTAATCCGTATTTTGACAGGAAATATAAATTCAGTGCCAGGGCGAATAATCAACTGTTTCTATGTACTATAGATTATAGTGAATAGAGCGGTAGGTGCTAAACGACCTTGATGAAAAAACTTTGTATTGTACAATTATTTTTCCCATGAAATTTCTGAGTCCGACTGGCAGGTAGACGGGAAGGCCGAAGGGCCTATAATGACATTAAGACTGTAGAAAAGAGGGAACGAAATAGCCTGAACGGTGTTAACGACCTGTGCGACATTGACCGTGCCCCGGGGCCCGGCCTCCACAATACCATTGACCCACTGACATAGCCCGAGGTCAACCCACCCAGCCACATGCACTAACTCGGCACATTTATCGCCTAATAAGTCCGCTAAATTTTTATAGATTGTTCCGAAGTGTTCAGATATGAAATTTAATCAAGGCGTGGGATCGAACTCGGATCTGCCCCTTAACTCTGGGCTGCGATTGCAATTTTTCTTTCTTTTTACAATTTTCTATTGTATTCTTTTTGTAATTTTTCTTTGTATATACATAGTACACAATTATTTGATTGACATATGCATTCAGGCCCACGAGTCTTTCTATATTAATATTTTTTTTTGTCTCTTTTATTGTTACAACTGTAAAATTATACAATAAGCAACATTGATGAAATCACTAGCTACAATAGTCTACAATTAGAGGAGAAATCCACTAGTTTCCCCCCTTTTTTTTGTTTTTATTTATTTATTTTATTTTTAATTTAATTTTATTTATTTATTTATTATTATTAACATTTTATTTAATCATTTAGGTCGCGTGGCCACTTCCTTTTCAGGCGTCTGTAAGGAACATTTGGGATGTCGGGAGATAGTAGGGTTTGGACTAGTGGATTAGGGTGATGGTGGAGTCGTTCTATATTAATATATATGAGCATTAAGACAAATATACTTGTGTTGTACACAATGTTGTTTTGGTAATCGGGAAAATTACTATTATTACTAGTATTAACTATCCGAAAACTTCGATTATTTCAGAATCTCGATTTATTTCACGCAATCTTAGAACTTATGTTTGGCAGACTTCAATGGCGCATTATTTACAGTGCTAACTGGATACTCCGTCGGGAATCTTGCTTGGCGGCTTATATATTACTGAAATAATATTCCCGGCTATAGCTGGACGCTAAAATGAGAAGGGAAGGAAGAAATAATCGAATGGAGAGATAAAAATTATGCAGAAAAATTGGATACAACCGAAATTTTTCTGTTCGAATGGAAATCGTAGTGGAAGTCATCGTCATCTAATAATCTCTCTTCGCGGATGAGAGTTGAAGGCCGCCCAGAGAGTGCAAGTGGTCACTAAACAGAAAATAAAATTGTTCTCAACGAAACCTGTTTCAACTAGTAACAAGGCAGTAAACCTGTTTGTATTGCTGCCTGTTGGCGGTTCCCTTCCTTATAATCAGCTGATCGCCACCACCTCCATGAGAGACTACATTCAAACCGTCTATATATTTTGAATGTTGATAAATAAAAATATGAATAATACTTCAATCATGTAGTTGATGTTTCATCAGGTGTATGTTCGATATTATTTGAGCTGGAATTGTAAAGTTAAAAACTCCCGCCTCTGTACTCGATCCAGAACTTGATATGTAGTCAGTGCTAACGAATTGCTTTCCTCCGATGAAGTACTGCAATTGGTGAAGTCCTCAAATGCAGTGAGAGTTATTCTAACCGCTTAAATAAGATCCGGGAAAATCGCCGTAACACTTCAATAAATCCCCAGTTTTAATTAACTTAATACAATTTTGATTGTCTTTGCCGGATAAATATCACTCGTATTTCCTGTTATGACGGCAGATCTTGTTTTAATTCGAACGTTAAAAAAACAAAATTGTTGTCGGACAGCCAGGAATTAATTTCTAATTTGAATAATGAAGGAATTAGGCTACAACACGTCATTTTGTAATAACCTACCAAAAAAAAAATGGATGTCGTCCAATAAAAAATAATTATTCATATACGAGTTTTGCGAGTTAAATATTAAAAGACTGAAATAGGCGCCTGTAAAATTCCTGTAAGATTCCTTTAAATATATACCAATTAACGTTTGTACAAGTGTAAGATCAAGTTAATCTGACAACATTAGTAGTTCCAATCTCCATTTTTTATTTATTTATCTATTGTTAGAAAAAATATTCGTTGATCACTCACTAATTGAGACGTACTAGAAACCTTTGGTAATATTGAATTTATCTAACCCAAAGATCTGAATGAATAAGATTCGCTGAAATAAATTGGGTCTAGAAACAGGCGGTGCATGAAATGGTGCCCATCTAAATCGGTTCTGTGAAATGTTAGAAAGTAGAAAGTAGATATTTATAAGCACATCGATATAATTTGAAATGTAAAGTAGTCGGTAGACCCTCCTGTTATGGGGAAGGAGGCCCTCGTTCTTTACATAAATACCGAGATTTTATTTATTCTATTCTTTCCTTATGAAAGTACGTCCATTATTTTCTTATAACTGAGACGGTAATGATAGCAATAATATAATTGGAAGGCTTCAAGAATACTTTATTCCTATTACTCTCATCATTACGGACTACCATAACAGGTCCTAAATTAAAATGATATATAATATGATAATAATAATTCGAGCAAGAAAAGTGATAATTCAATTTGCTTGTTGTCGGGCCATGTATTTTCTTGCTGAAACAGTTTCAGACTAACCAAAAGAAAAAGAATACAAATACGTATACATGCATTTAGGGCATTTGAGCCTAAATATGTACAATTGTTATTGATTATATTAAATGATACATTTATTGCAATTAAGGATGTTTGGTTCCCGTTCCTGGGATATGGGGGTATATGAGGGTATCGGCTGTGACCCAGTTACAGCCAATTCTGAAGCCGAGTTTAGAAAACGTCCTATTTCTGAGAAGGTTCAAGGGCCTGGGGAGACCTACCGGCCGGCGGCATTGTGAAAGGCCCATTACAAACAGTTGTTAAATATTTCATGGCCGGTCAAACAGTGCCAACAGTTTAATACCACTATTTTAATACCACTATTGAATAAACCGGTGAATTCCTAAAAATTATTATATTATAATACTGTAAAAAAAAAATATTATATACTCGATTTTCCTCACATTCAATGTCTGGATTTTCAATAGATCAGTAATGCACCCAGAGTTTGAATTGATTGTTGCTATTTCCGCAAAAATGTTAATGGTTTTCATTCACTATCGGAAAAGCAGTGATATTGTTGATCAGTGCACTGTTAAGCAGTTTATTGCTTAAATTAAAGAATAGTTTCTCTACAAGGGAACAATAAATGAACAGCGGCGATTTGAAAATTAAATGGAACAACCCTTGATGGAACCTGACTGGTACTGAAGTAAGAAAATCCAGTCTTGCATATTCCTCTCAATCTTCATCTTAAGAAGAACATATACGTTTTTCTTACTTCAGCTTCTCTTTCTCTACATTTTCCTGCTGCGAAATATATTTCCCGATTTTTCACAATTACTTTCCTATTACATCAGCGTTCAGTTCTTGAGGTCGATGCTTTCTCAGGTATATGACAGTGTATGCCGCAAAACGTAATTTGCAATTGATTTACCCACATCGATTCCGGTTAACCGCGCCAACATTAAATATGGGTCCGGGCCTTCGGCTGAAAAAAAAACTTGCACCCGCGTTGGTTTTCATGCAGACCGTTATTTCGTTGAAATAGCGAAACAGACCATCCCGGCTAGGCAGGACGCTGTTACCGCGAGACGTCTTAGTGGTCAGAAAATTCGCAGAGAGGGCTTTTCCGAACAACTGGAAATTAAATTAAGAATCAATTTTAATTTTTTTTTACGCGAAGGCCTCCACGTGGCAAGTCCGGGATAGGCGGAAGGGCTCTCTGTTCCGAATCGAGGAAACCTATTCCCATTAGAATGAACGCGCGAGGAAGCTGAAGTAATAATTAATTCGGACCATAATTTGAAAGAACCAGTCGCCGGCCAGTTTGAAAGCAAAACTTTCACTGTTACTAACCAGTCGAGAGAACTAAAAAAAAAGAAATTCACGACCACGATTGTATTGTGGTTAACACAGATAAAATTTCCAACCACCGCCGGCCAATACTGGTTAAACGCGGAAAATATTTAAAACTAAAAATACCGCAATATTAATTATTTCATTTTAAGCGATTGAGGCTTAATTTTATTTCCTATTTATGGGAAGTCCAGCCAGGGTTCGGAAAACAATCGCGCGTGTGGTTTTTCTGTCTCATCTTCTCGGTTCTTTCGGACGCGAAAATAAAAAAATAAGCTTGAGCTATAAGATAGGCTAAGTTTTTTAGGTGTATGCAATTCCGGAGGTGTCCGATTGCATAAGCTATGTACTATATATATTAAAATGAAGGGCGCTTTCAACGAGTTGCGAAAGCAGTTTACCCTCGAACGCTGTACGATATTGAAATTCAATAAATGAATGCAATAATCCCAGTATTAAATCCCCAAAATTGACTAACAATCGCATAAAGGTCACACCGGAATTATAGAACTACATTCCAAAATTATGAATATTGAAAAGTCTGAACACGGTCGCTCGTAGTTGCCGAATAATCGGGACGCCGCCGGCCACTAACGGTTTCCACATTTCATTTCTCATGACTTTCTAAATACATGAATTATGAATTGTATACAATGCTTTAGTAATTCATTTTAATTGATTCATTTAAGAATTTTTTTAGGAAACCCCGATGGTTTTAAATGTGAACTTAATCTAGACCGGTTTCAATTTTGCGTACCTTTAGTAATCCAGTCTTACACATGTATTTCGGCTGCCGATGAAGCATCCTGGCCAGCATTGCACCATCCGTGTATTTGAAAAAAAAATGTAATCTACTTTTAATCTATTATTAATTCAGTTGTGTAATAATACCAAACTGAGCGGCAACATGACTCGGAAAGACTGCTGAGTGTGGCATCGATTACAAGCCCACGTGTAAACCTGTTTGTAAACTGTAATTAACATTACAACATTTATGATTACATGATTATTTACGATTATGAACGAGGAACACAAGTTCGATTGTGAATAACATTAACGGACCTACAGTGGTCACAGCATGTTCTGAAATATGTTTTATTTATACTCCCAGTAAAGTTTAATATTATTGCACCATCGAGCTGGTCGATATCGGCGTGACTGTTTCTGAGTTTAGTTATATAAGGTGGAAATTAAAGGGCCCGGTATTTGGCGATGAGGGGGAGGGTAGGCATGGTAGAGGTAGGAGATGAAATCTTGTAATAGTGGTGTTTTGGAATATGTAATAGTGGCGGCCTATTTTATATTACCACCATAATTTATGGCCCTTCCGGCTTCCACGACCCCTTTCAGCTATTGCCTATCTGCCTAGCGTTTCTGTAGATTTTAAAATTATGTGACTGATAAGGTCCTTGCCTAGATGATTGTTTCGGAATTAACCATCACGTTATTCGGCTACCAGAAAGTACCTCATTTCAATGAAATTCTAGAGGTGCTTCAACATAATATTTGTTGAGAAATACCAGCGTCAATCGGTTGTACACATCCTTTAGTTCCCTCACAATAACGACTGCGGTTATTTGTTGCACGAATCAACTAGATTCAATTATAGTTTAACGAGGAGACATTAAGTGGACATTTCCGAAGAGATCTTGATGCGGAATTTTCGACGACCTTCTGAGATAGTGGGAACAATTTATTTTTTAATTTCACCGATCACAGACAACCATCTATTGGCCGATTATGACGGCGGAGCCGACTGCGGATGCACTGAAGATTTTAACACCGTTTTGTACTTTCCGGAGGCAGTGTGATATCGGACCTATTCCAATGACATCTTGGATATACTTCAATCTCAACACAGTCACAACTGTATTTCACAGTGCATGAGATATCAGTCGGCATGCATAAATACATCGCTATGATAGTAACAGAAAAGTACTGATGAATAGGGTCAAGAATAGGACAAGGTAAACGAGAGAAGTAATTTCGAACCCTGGCGGGAAAGGATTGCTTAGTTAAACAATGCGATTTAACCTCGTCACCCGAATTGTTCTTAATTTTCCGACCTCAGTAAAATATACAAACTATCAACCAAAACTTTCACAAATGCCACCCAGAAAAGAGGACGAACTTAAAGAAACAAATGAAATATAATCGTGCGCAATTTATTTTCATAATGAACTTTTTACAAGAAAATAATAAAAATGAATAACCCGTAAAATATTATGCGTCGCAATTCTAGTATATCATACCCGTCCTGTAAATATAGTTTGTGTCCCAATGAATCATTCAATTAATAAAAGGAAAAGTTCAAATCACCCGAGGAAACTCGGTTATGAGTGTGACAGAAGTGTCCTGTTGTTTGGAGAAAGCCGGCAAATGAAAATTCCATAAATGTCTTTTCATGTCCCGAGTGGCTGGCTACCCTTTCTCGTCCCCTACTCAATCTCGGTCACGTAGGCCACAGCTCCCTCTTAGCTCCTCAACAGTTTGTTATTTTCGTTGTTCTAAATATTGTTGATTCCTTACTTTCTTTAAATACACACACAGGGTATCGTTTACAATATACATATGTTGGGGATACATTTACTATTTGGGGGACTGCATGTTTCATTTTGATATTTGCTACTCCGATCAAGCTAATCGATTTTCAAGAATTTATTTGGTATAAACACGAAGATAAATCGGAGTAATAAGATGACTCTGGTCCGGCTGTACAGTTTAGCTAACGGTTAGGCATTGTACGTGCCAAAACAACGCCCCCTGTTGGTACTGTGTGTAGGGCGATTGGGCAAAGTGTGAGATTGGGGGTGTTCTAACGGTACGCAGCCGGTACACAATAGAGCCCCGTAATGCCGAGTCAGCAGCCGTCGGCATTGATCTTCAGACAGTCACCGCAACCGCCTAACTGTACACAGATGACAATGTACGAATTTTCAAATACGTTTTTCATCCATCCTCCTTTTGACCTAGAGACACGACCCAGATTCAGGAAAGACCGCCCGCGCGTTTCCTGGATACCAGAAAAACCCTATCGGCTTTCCTGTTAGTCTTCAAAATGTCGCTGCAAAGAATCCAATACATACACACGTATATGCATTTTCTACAGAAGGTTCTTAGGGTTATTTGATGACCAATCGGAATCAAGACAACAAAACATCGAGATGAAATCTGTACTCTCCAGAACAAATTTTTAAAATTCAATTTGAGTTCTTTGAGATCAACCCAAAATTAATTAAAATTATCATCGAATTCGTCAAATAATTATGTTAATTATTTATTAGCCTCTCTAATAATTGAAGTCCTTCCTACATTTGACATGATTGCTCTGTTTAATGACTCCGGCTTCAAACATAACTACCCCTGGGCAGGAAAACATTTAAAAAACTCTCCCCGTTCAACTAAATAGTGATTTCGGACATTCCTGCTGATTACTACTTTCTAATACTCGTCAGCGGTCGAGCGGGATTTTTTTTTCTAATCTTGTAATTGTCGGTCGGCCCTATTTGGCGTGGGCTGAACCCTGAAGGTGGATTGCGAATCCCTCGGTACAGAAGAGGAAGATAAACAAGCCGGGTTGTACACGCGACTTTCGGTTTCTTATTTGGATTGTCATAATTGCAGCGGATCGATAGTCGTGTGCGCCCCGATTAGGCGAAGAAATTCTCGGACGCCGGCAGCAATCTCATCTTCGCCATTGTACATTAAAGCTTGGTACGGTTAGATTGTCTCCACTCGCCTATTTAGTCATGAGCCAGGTCCACTTCGGCTTCGGAGACGATCGCCAGAACAATTGTATTAAAACAGTAATCGATTAAGCGAGAGGTGCTCGAGTAAAAGTAAAAGTTCATTGGCAGTGCATTGACAGGATGCTGTAAGTGACTAACCTACTGAGGAAAAACCTACCGAAGATGGTGACCCACCGAAACCAATCTAGCAAAATACTACACCAGCGAATGGACACAAAACGAAATCACAAGAATCATAAAAGTAATTTTATAGTAGAGGGTGATTTTTTTAAGTGAGTACATTTTTAATTCACTTTATTTTTCGTTGATCTAACAGTATTGTCATTCCCATTTCATAAGGTAGTAAAAACCTGCATCAGTCGGGGTTTTCGATAGTAGGGTTTTCATTGGAAGTAGTTTCTCCGATATTTATTATACGAGGTTATGATGACAGTTAAAAATGTACAAATAACGGTATTGTAGAAGATAATAATGTTAATAAGTAATAGGGACGACAGGAAAATTGGCACCCATCCTGAAATTGGAATGGTACTGTAGAATTGCCTACAGGGATGACAATGCGCCGTCATTATTTCTTTATTTTCTGCGTTAGTCACGGTCGGCTATTGACACAAAAAGAAGAACGGGGACATTTCCTGGAGGACCTTATTACAAATTCGAAACGCCTAATTGGCTGAGCTCCCAGTAACTATTTTGGATGCCATTTAATCTTGCTGTAGTGCCCAAGCGCTCTACTTGAGTAATAATTTACTATGGTTGACTACATTTGCTGACCTCGACACGGAATCTCGAACGATTGAATGGCACGGCAGTTGGGCAGAAAAATACACGGGAGAGGAAGCAGAATGGGTTTCAATAGTTGAGATGAAGATCAAGAACATTGCGAAGAATATCATAAGCAGGTTTGGCGTATTTTATCGCCCAGAATCAATTCGTATTCAAATATATTTTCCACTCGCTACAGAGTTATTAGATAAATGAATAATTATGCTCCCGGAAGAATCGAAAAGAAACCGGTTTCGAGTGGGGACTATTTTATACTCGGAGCGCGTACACTGTTATATAATAAGAAACGGGTCGAAACACGTGCATGACCGCTGCTTGAGAAATATTGAACTTGCCAAATTAAACTTCACCTAAATACGGAATGGAATGCCAATCGAGTCTTCCAAATGATTTAATTATCGGACACACTAATTGTTGAAACGAGATAAATATAAAAACCCTCATATATGCCGAATCACCAAAACCATCATTACTATGTCTAAAATTTACTGGTATTTAGTTATAATTTGGTTTTCCACGAAGGGAAGTAACCAACAAAAACATATCGTGCTAGAACAAGGTACCTCGGCTGAAAACTACAGCCGATGTTAATAATTATAACCAAAGGCAGAAATATAGAAATGCCATTAATTTCAACTAAGACCTACGGTAGGAATTCTTATGCTCTCATCCAGCCAGCAGTCTCAAGGATTCGAAACTACGCCACTGAGCCACCGCGACCCCTTTCATATTTTATGTTTTCTTTTCTTACAAATAAAAGGAGGAAAAAGGACAGGAGAAGCTCCGCCCCCCGATTTTCTTCCAGTGTTTCTCAGCTCCAGAAAATCACGTTCGTATTTTTTTTCCTGCCCAGGAGAGGAACGAGGATACGATTTCTTTTTTTCGGGCAGCCGAAGAAGAAAGGGTGAAATGGCTCTTATTTCTCAGCGGGAAGAGCCGACTATAAGAGCACTACCGAGACCCGTTTTCTTTCGGAGTTGTATTTTCGAAGGATTACACGATAATTGTCTCCGGTCTATTTCCGTTCACGCTAGTCCAACAATCTAGAGCAATTGCAGCTAGGATTGCCGACGTGAGGAGCGTCCCCTCGGGAACTGGGACGATGTCATTATTCACAAATGGGATAATTCAGAATTTCTGCATCCGATTTCGCCATGTGAAACTACCGTTGGCGTATGCATTTTAGGTGGATTCGGTAATTCAAGAGTCCAGGAACTCTACTGGGGTAATAATTTACCATACTTTGCTACAGTATAGCAAACACATTTCTAGTTAAGTTCGGTAATATGTCAATTACCGAAATGTTCGTGGTTTCAATTATCGGTGAGGAAATGAAAATGCATGGATACGTAAAGACCTTAAAAATACTGAATCGAATGTTATAATATTTAATTGCTGAATTAATTACATATATACGGCACTACAAATAATATTAGTACTGAAACCGACGAAGCCCAAAATATGACAGGAAACCTAACTGGTATTGTGTACTTACGATCATAAAAGTTTTGCTTTCTCTTTAAATAAAAATTATTAGATATAGCTTAACTAGCGCCCCCCTGAGTGTGATGCGGAAATGTACTTAACTGAAGTTCGATGGGTGCACCTGTACTGATAAACTAGCGCCCCGTGAGGATGGTGCGGAAATGTACTTAACTAAAGTTCGTTCGGTGTACTTGTACCGATAAACTAGCGCCCCCTGAGGGTGGTGCGGAAATGTACTTAACTAAAGTTCGTTTGGTGCACTTGTACCGATAAACTAGCGCCCCCTGAGGGTGGTGCGGAAATGTACTTAACTAAAGTTCGTTCGGTGCACTTGTACCGATAAACTAGCGCCCCCTGAGGGTGGTGCGGAAATGTACTTAACTAAAGTTCGTTCGGTGCACTTGTACCGATAAACTAGCGCCCCCCTGAGGGTGGTGCGGAAATGTACTTAACTAAAGTTCGTTCGGTGCACTTGTACCGATAAACTAGCGCCCCCTGAGGGTGGTGCGGAAATGTACTTAACTAAAGTTCGTTCGGTGCACTTGTACCGATAAACTAGCGCCCCCTGAGGGTGGTGCGGAAATGTACTTAACTAAAGTTCGTTCGGTGCACTTGTACCGATAAACTAGCGCCCCTGAGGGTGGTGCGGAAATGTACTTAACTAAAGTTCGTTTGGTGCACTTGTACCGATAAACTAGCGCCCCTGGGGTGGTGCGGAAATGTACTTAACTAAAGTTCGTTCTGTGCACTTACACCGATTAACTAGAAATGTACTTAACTAAAGTTCGTTCTGTGCACTTACACCGATTAACTAGATTACTAACAATAAACTTTTTTCAGTACATTTTGAATCAACAGGAAAACTTTTATACTCGAAAATACACATTACCAGATAGGTTTCCTGTCATATATTTGGAAGTCAGTACCTAATAGTTGTGACCAGTTGTATGATGAAATATATATTTGACCGATAATCCGTCAAAGACTTGAGCCGATTAACAAAATCCCAGTACATGTGACAGTGATAGTGCAGTGAGGATGCCCAAAAAACATCCAAAGTGCCAAAGTGACTAACACCGCTACTGAAGACAGCGAGCAGCCGAAACCGGTCTAGCAAAAGACGAAACCAGCGAGAGGAGACAGAAACACACGAAAGCTTCGGTATTACCAACAAATATTCTAGCTTTTATCATGACGATAATGGTAGGAGATATTTTGTTTTGAGATAGCGGTACCTAAATGTTTGAGGTACGGTGGGTATAAGCCGTTTTTTCGTACAGCGAAAAGCTTTTGCTTACAGCTTTTCGTGTACGCATTCAAACAGTACGGGCATTCGAAGCCAGTATTGTCGCGCATCACTGCAGGATAACCGCACTTCAAAGTTTACACGCAATTTTGTCAGTGTTGCCAATCGTTGACTCAAATGAGGCATAACTGAATGTACCGCAACGGAGTTTCGCTGTGGCCGGCGTCGAGCATTTTTTCGTTACTTGGAAACGTTTTTCCGCCGCCCCAGCAGGTCATTCGCCATTGAATGTACAAGCTGAGCCCTTTTCATTCATTTGCTACTCTTTAGACCGAACAGCCGGTTATTTTTATTCCATGATCGTATGTAACTATAGTTATAAATTATAATTGTATACCGTAGAAGAGAGTAGAACAGTTGGATGAAGGTACCGGTCCCTGGTAACGCTGACCGATTTACCCCAAATTTGGAGACATAACATCATAATGTGTTAAGAAGATTATATAATCAGAGATACCAGCTTTCACTAATTTAGCAATTACGGGATATTTTATTTGAATATATCTTACGAACTGTAATTATGACCGCCAGCGAGCACCGGCCTCTTTAATACATTATAGGCGTAACTGTCCCGTAATTTACAACGCTCAGTTTCCTAATATCTTGCTTGGCTCTATTGCGATTGTACACGTGAAGCGACTGCGGCTGTGTGCGTCAAACGAACCCAGTATTACGAATATATTTAAATATTTTTAAACAATATGTCTCAACTTTCATCAATACTAACCGTACGAATTCCGACGTAAACTACATATTAACGTAAAACATATTCCGAATACTTGTGCTTCCTCAAATAAATGCCCTAAAATAAAAATCCGTTTACAGAAATGTACACACGACGCTCGAAGATATTTTGATCCAACTTAAGACAAATCGCGAACCTTCATGTCATATCAGAAAACTAGAAATTAATAGGCAAAAAATTATTATAGGTTATAATTATTATTATAGGTGCGTGGGAAGAGGATTTGAAGAGTGAAGAAACGTTTTTCTGGCCATAATTTAAATTTGCTATGTCCGAATCGCAATTACAATTCCAATAGTAATTGTTGTAGATGTGACAATGCGCGGATGTGGGAAACTTCTCGAGCTCGTTTGACCAACGTTACGTTTGAAGAAGGCAGTTGACAATGTCAAGGGGAAGCTGTACCGTGTGGCGGATATTGCTCAACCGGCCGCTGCCTGCTAACCACCGTTTAATATGTCTTTGTCAGGGACAAGTTCTTATGTAAATGGCCCACATATCTACTAGACACGAACGTAGCGACAAATCGCCATTATTTGACCGCAGTTCAGTTTTTAAGGTACCTCAAAACTATCGCGGTTGCAATGCCTAGTAACTAGTCCTCCGACTGGAGTGGAACAGTTTCGTAAATAGACAATGAATATAATTGATTGTTACTCACCGAAAGTTCCTATACCGTAGGGCAACGGGGACGCGAACCGATGGACTTCCCGCGGTTACGCCATACATGTTTATATTTTTGGCTGCTTACTTGGCCCGCTCGAAAAACTTTATTGAGGAAGCCGGTTGGAAAAATTTTATTTCTTCGATAAGACAGGTTTATTGGTCGCGATGACTTCCTGGTGGCACACAAATCTACTGTAGCGGTGTGACAGCTTTACGAAAGTTTATTGCGCCCGGTTCTGTTTCATTTCGACAATGACGTAACACGGTCCGGGCAATAAACGTCGTTTTTTTAACGGCCGTTTTATCCCGTTCCTTAACACTAGGCGCTCCATTGAGGCCAACGGCAATTCGGAATACGGGAAAATCGTTGAGAAGTGAAATTGATGGTTGACAGTAAATTTAGTCGAATTCGAATGACTCGGAAAGGAACTAAGTTGTTCCTGAACTAGACAATTAATAGTTAAAACAATGCTTAGGAAATACTGAATCAACATGGCAGTATTGATTGTAGAGCTCAGTCACCTCTATGAAGCGCGTAAATATTTCACTATATTATTGACGGAATGCTACTGATAATAGAGGGAAGCCAATATCCGAACGGAGACGAAATAGCAAAAGTGATAATTAGTAATTGCTAAGAAGGGAACCAAAATCCTCGGTTGTTCGGTTTCGCGTTAAACCGTTTTCGGGTTTTAGAACATCATAACCGTGAGTTACCATTTTTGAACGTTATCTAGTTCACTGTTGAGTAGTATATGTATACTCAACACACGAATAACCCGAAATTCCAATAAACGCCGCTATGTGGGCCCGGTGAAACTGAGTAAATACCAGTCATAAGTCCGGGAACCGTTCGGCCGTCTATATATATAAACCTGAACTTTCACCGAATAACGGATGAGATGGGTATACTTTAAATTGGAGTTGCACACCCTAGAAGGATCTGCATCGTTATCCCATATGAAAAACGAATAATTTGTTCCATATCGTCTTAGTCTCGTCGTGCGATATTGAACTGGGTGCATCTATCAACTCAACGCTCTCCTACTGATCCAATTCAGTTTAACTAAGCCTTTTTTATTTCTTATAGTACCATGGGATGGAACAAGTATGTGTTATCTCAGTATTATCCCAAACACGCTGAAATTTTGAAAACAATCCATTTTCATCGGTATAAAATTGTAATATAATACCTGTAATGAAGAAGCAGTCTAGTCACAACAGTTGACAGGCTGCTTGGTCGGTGGCCTGTTCACGCTCATTATGTTACTGACGGGAATGATATTGACAACGGCGTGAAGCCGATACCGGTATAGATTAAAACAAATATGCCAGATCTAATCCTACCTGCGGCCTTTAGAAAACTAGCTGTCGCGTTGAACCAGTGCGAAGTTTGCCATAATTCGGAAGTTTATCGAACGCATAACACTATCGGGTGATGTATCACCTGTGTACTCCGTCTAAATCGCCCGGGTTGGTGATATAATATCACTCGGAACCGAGTACGGAGACTAAATACCCGTTCAATAAGCAGCCGGGCGGAAGTTTGATCCGGTCCGAAACGGAAGACACGACTCCGGCTACTGGCCCAGTTCCCGTTTCAAGGGCCCAACCACGCAAACGCGATTCCAGACGCTCGCCCTCAACTGTACGCCATCCGGGCTATTACTAATTTACCTCCGGAGCCAGATATTATGTGTGTTCCCCACTCCCAGGGTACCCAAACTGCCGAGCAATTCCCTTAGAAAATAAATTTTAGTTATTCTCTTAACCCGGTACTCGTGTTAATTGAACGTGTTGTCACTTATTGTTTTATACATTTACGGCCGTACAAAAAATTAAAATAAAAGTTCAAATCTTTGTGGTCCGAAATACAAAGTTCAACATATGGCGCATGTGTAATGACATCGGTAACAAAAATAAAGGGGGAGTTATAATATTAAGACTGCGTAATTTTTCGGCATTGTGTGGTCTGACGGAACTTATTATTTATTTCCGTTTATTTGCTATTATTTATCTATTAAATAAAATGAGAAATCAGATAAACTAAATACAAAAAATGATATATGCCGATTTTTCAAAACTTTTATCCAGTTCTAAAGTGGCATACTACCGAACTGCATTCTACAGGATGTTGTAGTGTTAACGTCCACTCGTATTCAATTGAAAATTTTAATCCATTAAAACTGTAAAATATAACACAAAGAACAAAGCCTCTGCCTTGCCTATCATGCTAAATTTGTCCAGACTTACAATATGGGAAGCCACAGTATTCTGATATTTTAATAGATGCGAATCGAAGTTATAACCGTTTTAATATGAAGGATGTTACTATTTAAAGTTTGTGCCTATAAAAGGAGGCAGAATAAGAACGAAATGGTCGGATATATTGAACTCCGGTTGGTGGAGTGGGGGTTCCCACCGACCGAGTCGATGCTATCCATAAACGGGCGTTTGATGTCATTTTTCTAGCGTATTAACGCCAAAACTGGATTTAATAAAATATTTTTAATGCGTACAGAATATTAGTATCGATGACATTTTAGTGCCAACAAACTATTTGAATGCCGGTTAAGAAAAAGTAAACACGAAGTATTGATTCGGGAGGTCGGTCGACTTTGGGCGGCCGGCTCACCGTACTCCAGACATCTCCCCGCCTCACCTGTTATTGTCACATTTTATACCAATGTATTAAATTTATTATTACAAAATTATAATAGTTTTATATATATACGAAGCGTAAAGTATTAGCAAATCCAGGAGTATATACAACCTATACTCTATGAACACTACCAAACAGAAAAAACACTCAAGTTTAATTTTCAACAGATAGTAAACGGTGGTTTTCTTATAATAGTCCTCTTCAAAGAAGGTTCGCGAAATATGTATGCAGTACTGCACAAAAGATATACGTATTGGAAGGAAAACAAATTTGCCTTGAGTTATGAAACGAACTCGGTCCCTTGTTTCAGCTCGTCTTTTCCAGACATTGGACCACTTCCGGCTCATTACAGTACATTGAAACATACATCAGTAACACAATTACTTGAATATTTAACAATGTTTAGAAGTGAAAAACGACCCAAGGAAAAGAAAAAAAATGAAAAATCACTGTCAATGCCAGTCTTCTTCCAGTGAATTCGTAAGTGGACACGAAACGTTTTCAAGGAAGAAACAATGGAAGAGTAAATGAAGTATAATAGTGGTCAGGGATTATTAAGTTTGTTTCATTAGCCCGAGCAGTCTTAAGGATATCGCATGATAGTCTGCATTTATTCACAAAATAAACTGCGCGTTTCATTATCCATTTTTATTTCTCGTGAGATTAGCCTTGGCCCTCTTGACAAATGTATCCTCTGATTTGTTTCAACCAGACAAAAAATAATCAAACATCACGAAACAAATTCAGAAAAGGGGTATGAGGAGGGCCATTAACGATAATCGGTCTGCTCTTGAAACCGATTATGATTATTACCCGTGCTATTAATAAGTGATAACACTGTCATTAGTCATAGCGTGCTATAGGCCATGGAGAAAGCCAAAAGCGATATAGTAAGACGAGAGAGATTAGCTCAAAAACCAACCGGGGACGAG
Organism: Lethocerus indicus; assembly: GCA_019843655.1. Lineage (NCBI taxonomy): Eukaryota > Metazoa > Arthropoda > Insecta > Hemiptera > Belostomatidae > Lethocerus > Lethocerus indicus. The sequence goes on along the minus strand of JACDQD010000007.1, from coordinate 6,243,928 downwards.
GTTGTTTTTACTCTGTAAAATATTTTTCGAATTTGCAATTTATCGAATAGTAGTTCGAAGCTGGGGTCGAATCCTGGACATTCCCTCAGTTTGGAGGTGCTCTTGATTACCAGTTACGTGAGAACGAACTTGAAAGAAAGGTAAACTGAATAACAAAAGAATCTTGAGAGACTAGTTAATGATTCATCGCTGCGTCAAGTCCACGGTTTTCCTTGACCGGCTTCCTTTCAACTGAGCATAAAAGAATTCATAATAAATTACCTATTCAAATAAAAGAAAGAAGAATCGTCTAAAACGCGTAGTGCACAAAGCGAGTCGAGGATTTCGCCACGGATCGAAAAAGTGAAATAAGGAAGAGCGGCATAGGACCGGCACGACTATTTCGTACAGAGAATAGAAAACGTGGGGGAGGGCATTCCATAATATGTAAATCCGCTATGTTACCACAACAGCTATGCGCTATGTTACCGCTATCTAAATAGTGGCGTTACCACAAGCTAACAATAGCATCTAACTGAACGCAGTTATTTTCTCTGCGCAGAGTTTAGGTGAAGTTTTAGAATAAGAACAATCAACAGAAAGGAAACATAGGACGAATTATTAAAAGCAATTATTCCTCGCAAAGTTTTAAGTCTGCTGCCGGGAATCGAACTTTTAACTTAAAAATATTCAGACTTTAAAGAGCAGTTTATAGTATGGAGAATTATCGTCCGATTACACAAATCAAAACATAAATTCGACCTCAAGAAAATAAGGAATAGGCTTGGACAGTTATAGCACAAAGTTATCTGTAAAGTTTAATACGAGAAATACTCAAATGGCAAGGGCAGTCCCTGGGTTCGATGCCGGTAACGGTAACAGTCTATAGAATAAAGGCTAATGTACGAATCACTATAGAGGCCGGAAATCTAATTAGCTTTATTATTTCTTCATGTAACACTCTCTGTACGGTATCGTAATGACCTATTATTTGTTTTGATATAAAAAACTCCAATCGGTAACTTATGACCGATCGAAATTGTAGGTGAAGTACTTTTCTTCCGTGCCCTTACGGTCATGGAACTGACCATAAAATGGATATACGCAAATGTTATTCCGAATAGTTAGGGCACTTTAATGTATTAATGCGTAAATGTTATAAATTATACGACAATATAGTTCTAATGTAATTTCATTATGTCAATTTATTTTCACTATGACAACAACTGATATACGTATAAAGAAATGGATATTTTTTTATTAGAGTAAAAAAAAAATTGACTTAGTAATGGCTCCAATAACCGAATATGGTGCTAGATCTATATCTCATTTGGGAAATCACTTGCAAAAACCATTTCAAATTGTTCACGGACATTGAACTAGATCTATATTGCCAGACAGGAGCAGCGCGCCGATATGAAAGTTGCAGTTGTATGAAAGTTGACCTGTTTTGATTTTACATCCGTACGAAATCGAATTTCATCACCGGTTCTCCCGGTCCTAGTATTTTCTATGAAAATACGGCTCTACGGTCGTAGTATTTCAGTTAATGAAACAGAACAAGTTGGCACGATGTATTTCCTTAAATCAGTCTGAAAATATTAATGTTTATGCTTATTTTTGCGGCGTAGACAACAACATATAGTCTTACCGGTGTGAAATGACGAAAGGATACTGTAGAGTACTGTCATAGAGAGTACTGTTAGAACTAGGATGACAAAGCGGGTACGACTGAGGGAGAGTAGCGGTCCAAGCAGGCTGAACGAATAGGCAGCTACCGAGAGCGCCTTCAGTGTCATTGCACTCTGGGCCCAACAGTTGAGTCCAGAACACCAGTTTTGACACCGTTTCTGATATGGCCATAGCAATGTTGACTGAAACCAGTTCCTATTTATCACCTCAACAGTTATATCGAAACTGTTTATTTTGATAATTCGTCAAAGTTATAATTTCCGGAGGTCTGTTTTACGCCTTCTTCACCAATTTCGTGTACAGCAGGACTTCCCGCGGAGACTTGCCGCCAGCGATAGAAATATCGGACCCGGCAGCTCTAGTAGCTATACTGATGATGAAAAAACCAATAACGGTCTGGCGTTATTCAAAAGAAGCGAGAGGAATTTTGAAAATTCGAACAGTTCGGCACCCCCTTCAGAACCACCCGACCAATATGCGTCGCTTCGAGTCCATTTCCTCCGGTGCTTTAATTTACAACACACGAATAAGTGAAATTAAAAATTCATCCCTCTGGCGTTTCCAGAATAACTGCACTGGACTGTTCCCGTAGCTAATGTAATTAACATACGGAACGCTACTGACGGTGGCGAGAAGCGGAACCGGTTAGCACAGTGCATGGTAGATGTTAGGATAACTGGAGTGATGATATACCAAATTCTCGTGGAACCCAATACAGGAAACGTAAATGATTAAATCATACCTTCTACAAAACAGTATATTACGGACGATCGCTCATGACTACTGGTTTATCAGAAAACGGCAGGTTGTAAAGTAATTACAGTCCGTAGGTATAAGGGATTGGATTTACACCACTTGGTTGTAGCATCCCTGCACTCCATTAAAGAAACTACCCCAAAAGAGAACAAGTCCGGCAACTTTACAGCAACACCTCACATCTCGTCTCACGCTAGACATGTTTACCTCGTAGTCAATTGTTTTTAATGGGTTAGAATCGGCCCCACCCTCCGCTTTTGATTATATTCATACAAACATCTATAATGCTCTATGACATACATCTATGTCATAAATGCTGTGTATATCATTGTATATGCTGAGCTTGCAATAGAAGTAGATAAATAGTTCTTATGCTGATGGTGGAACTAAAAATGTCTGGATAAATATTTTAATAAAGTAGGGAATAAATGGTTTACTACCTATAAATCCATTAGCACATATTTTAGCTTTAAAATAAAATGATATTTAAGGATCTTTCGTCAAAACATGACGTACGGATTTTTCCCTCCTCTCAACTGTTTGTACTATACGGAGGGAGGTTACGCTTTTTAACAACCCTCAGTACCGTGACCGTCACCTACTTAGCCATTAGGTCCAATTAATATATTATTAAGCGTCTTGTCCCTGCCTAGGGGCAACAGGATGACAGGATGCTTCAACGTCAGCCGAACTGCCTGTATTACTGATGCTGTAATAGATAATTACTGAGCATGGCGAAGGGTCGAAACCGGTTTACAACCGGTCACAACAGGGCAGAAACGTGTGATTTTTAGACAAAGAGGTTCGTTGAATCTGTTTAGACCTGGTTTAGTGGGTAAAACGTTTGCTCGTACACGAATACTATTCGCGATGGGTTCCTAATGAGATCACTTGCAGTTCCGATGTATTAAGAAATCAAGACTTAATCATGTCTGAAATTAAAATAAATATGCAGGAATCTTATTATAGAGCCATCGAACATCCTTCCCAAATAGGGAAGTCAGGCTATGTTAAAATATGTGTCATTATGTTTTTCTTTCGATGCTCTACTGAATGAACAGACATCGAAAAGTGAATAGTGAGGATGAAAGGCTATTATTAGAAGGAATGCATTTTAGTAGTAGTGTTGACTGGCTTACCTATATACGATAGCAAGAGTAAATATAACAAGTTAAAGACAACTTGAAATATTGTATTCTTCTGGTTGTTCTCAGGAGAGTTGAAGCGAATGTGGAAGGTTCGGTCCACGGAACGGTAGTGCCACTTGGGAGCGATCTTCGAGGCCCAGAAGAAGGGAAGTCTGTCACGTGACTCCGGTGCCACCCCCACCTGTGCCCGCCCCGAAAGCCAATCGGCTGGCCCGGCACACTTTCAAAATATTTGAAACGGGGTCGCTCATTGGTTTACGACATGGGGGGGCTTCTTCACACCGGTCCCCCCACCACCACCACCCTCCGAACCAAAAACTAACCTCGATTTTGAGGGGGGAAATCGCGGTTTTTCAACAGAAAATTGGGCTATTTTTTCGATTTATGGCCTCTTTTCTTCATTCTTCCATGATTTGTTTAGTTTCTCCGTGCGGGACAGTGCGAAGAAAGTGTCACGACGGAATATGAGTGTTGAGGATTTTCTCATGTCCTTACTAGTGACATTACCTAACTGGAGCGATTCTTAAACCAGTGTTAGTAACGATACAAAAGGAGGCTCTATATTAATTTTATTTCTATTATCTAAGTCATATAAACAAATTGTCATTGGTGATGATATAATAAATGAATCTTGGTTTAAGCGAATATTTCGGTTTAGTTTTTAATCCATAATCAGATGTGCGTCCCACACTTTAGTTAGCTGAACCGGTCACCATGTGGGTTTTTCTGAGATTACGAAAATAAGGGCAATTCACGGTGCGTTCTGAAGCATTCAGTTTGCGGTACATGTAACTGCGCCACATTGTGCCAGATTGTGTAGGTATATGCTACTGCCAGTCTTTAAGATTATCCTATACTTAAATAGCGGAAGTATCGATAGGAATTTGAATCAAATTGCGGTCTTAGTTGCGGTTCTACGTTGTATAAAAATGAATTCGTATATTTGAACATCATTCCACGCATATTCAACATGAAAATAATTAAAAATATAAGATAAAAATTAAATATATCTGATCATTTTAAATACTGATTTCTTAATCGAGTAACTCCGAAATGATTATATCGAGGCAAATTATCCTTCGCTAATGTTTTGACTTTTCGTCATCAACATTTAATCACTAAGTGTTCTTGGGGGCCGCTTTCGCCAGATTCAGGTGAAGTCCTCCGTAGACCTCCATAGATCCACTGTTGGGGAGAACACTTCGCGAAGAAAGTGTTACACCGGGTTTAATGGCCGAACTTAAAGACAGAATTGGGCACACATCAAACTGGACGGAAATTACTTCGACAGTTTTGTCCGTAATGTTTTCTTCATGAAACTAAGAGAGTTTCTGACTGACCCCTCAACTGCGTGCAATGCGGATGACATATTTATCAGAATTAACTTTTTTCTAATGAGACATAATTAAATATAGGATTTAATGTTCAATTATTGCTCTTAGCCTCCTCATCACCTTTTCGTTTTCTTTCAGAGACTAACGTTTTTCAATATTTCCAATATAATAACACTAGTACGGTTTGGAACTATGAATGATCGGTTATAAAATTATATAAATATTTACAAAGTAGATTTACCAACGGTATCAATTACTCTCGCAAAATAAAACGAATTATCCTTTTAATAAGAATAAGAATTATTATTTCATTATTGTTTCTCGTTTTTTCTTCTCCTATAAAAATATAAAACTGAGCGTTCAACATCCAAGTTGGCTATAAAATCTGACCGAAGGTCGCGGATGATTTATTTAGGTTTTTTATATCTTCCAGATTGCCTTCACATGGTCATGTGAACTGATAACTTCCAAGTGTGACCGATTCACATAAAAAACACCAAACAAACAAATGTAATTAACAATTCAGTGCATGTTTGACTCCCTAATTGTGGGTCGTAAAACACCTGAAGGACAAAAAGTTGAACAAATACAAGTTTATTAACGGGTCACCTATTCTTATGTCGGATGTACACATACGTGTGAAATAAACTGGCATTTATGAGGGGAAAAAAGTATAACTAACAATCATTTTTCAGATGTATATCTGACAAATTGTTTGCTTATATTTGTAATATGTGTACTGAATTAAGTACTGATTGAGAAGAGAACTATGTACTTAAGAACCCATGATAGAGGACATCTATATTAGGTATAGTAAGTTGCGTTTGTTACAATAAGATCTACTAATTAAATAAGATCTTAATAATTAAATATTTTAATTTGAAATATTGTTTTCCAACTGTCCTACTGCCTATCGCATATTCAGAGTTAAAACTTCATAAAAACTCTTCCTCAAATCTTTGAACACACACAAAACATGAAGTTTTCTTTTGGGAACCGAAGACCACAGTGTGTACGAAGCAAAAACTTCCAGTAGAATATTACATTTCCTTAATGCTAGACGACGAATCAAAATGTGCGGTTATCATTTATAATCCATCGGTGGAGGTCGCCGTTGCATTCAAAAAATGCAAGGTTCAATTTCTTTGAACATTACCTTTATGTCAATGTCTATTGACGTGTACTGTATATGCGTACGTACTGTTAACAGAGGTTCATCTCATTTAGTGCACACTGTTCTCGCGCATTCTTTAGAATTAACGTAAAACGATTCCTCAATTAATTGTAAATAATTGTAATTAATTGTATCTTCGTAAAGGAAAAGAACGCGTTCAATGGCTGAAACAAAAAAGGCTCACACAGGAGTAATAAAAACTCTGTAAAGCCAATATTAAGTGAATCCACTAACTTCGCAGTATTTATTGAATCGGGTAACTTTTTGAAAATGCAGTAATACTAAAATGTGGAAACGACTATGTGTTATTCAACTATGTGTCATATGTGTTTTAATTTGTTAAATGGATAGCTAAATAAAACTGCACTTTAGTAATATGTCCAGTATATTGCCGAATATCCCTAACCATTCCCAAAGAGGAGTATCGCATGAATGAATGGCCAGAATCGGCGTTGATTCCCGATGATAGAAACCAACTTTAGGGCACTGCTTCGGGTTTCCCCACTCTGTTATGAAATTTTGAGCTACGGGCTTAAAAATGTCGAAACTGGCCAAGTCCCATACGTGTGCGTCACTGCCCCGACTTACGTAACCAAGAAATCGTTTCCAGTGGAGAAAAGAGGGTCAGTAGATAAAAAAACATTAGAAATCCTGAAGACTTTTCTACACCTAGAAAATTAGATGGGTTCATATTTGAATCTAATGAATCTTAGAGAATCCTAAGCAGTATACTGATTACAGGTTGTCCTGACGACTGGTTATGGAGCTGCGCTATTAATTGGTAGTTTATGTTTTGATATATTGAGTTTTCCGATTATACAACTACTCAATTTTGATTTCCCCACTTCTGGAATTTATGTAACCCTCCGGCCTTACAGGCTAACCTTAACAAGGAATATCTCAATAAATATTAACTGTAATTACGATTTTAAACGCTGTTGAAGTGCCGACAGGATGTTTTATCGGCAAAATTTATATTTCGTCATAGAGTAAATCGTCAGCACCTATATATATATGAAAATATGACAGTTTTGGCTCACCAGGGATGTTGCGTTGGTAGAGTAACTTGGCGACTCCTTTCCAGAAAACAATTTTCCCACCGGTACTCTGTCCCAGTAACCTGATAAAATATCACAGTAATATGTGTACCATATTTAGTTTTTATGTAGTGCTTAGTATAGGGTTCATTAATTATAAGTGGTAATTGAGAGTAGTGACAGACAATCATATTTTTGATAATTTAGATTCAATATTCAAATGTTGCTAATCGTTTTAATCATGAAGCCCAGCGACAATATCGATTGTCGAATACCGTCCTGTACTGAAATATGCGATGAAAACGTTCCTTGCAACTAATGTCTGACAAGTTTGTGTGCCGAATAGATACAGCCGCCTTAATTGAACACGTAGCGAATGTTTATTGGATTGCGCCAGAAATATCCAACCGATTACAGTTGAAATAAACGCCACGTTGAATTTTCCCATAAATAGCGGTCGAAAAATCGTTATTGCACTGACTCTGTGAGATTAAGGTTACCTTCCGATGTTTCTATCAGGTTTCGAAAATACATCTTGGCAGAATACCATCACCGCCGCATAATGATTGGCAGCTATAATAATCACTTTCATTATCCAGTACGATTTCTACTGCCGGGGAACGAAATATTTCATCTTCGTCCGACCCTAATTTAGAACATCTGTTTTGACTCAGTCTTCAATACTAAATATTGACCCATTAACTTTTATCGGACTTTACCTTTCTAAATAAACATAAATAACGACTTATTTTCCATACATAATATTCTTCTGGCTTCTCAAGGACATAAAAACATAAATTATTCTCTCTTTACAATTATTTTAATGGACGCTTGTTAAGGGTCTACCCTTTCTGTGAATTTTATAAGGCATTTTTGCAAATCTGAAAGCAACATTCATCTTAGATGAGAAAACTGTAAACAAACTCAATAAGAGAAAGAAAGTACTCTGAAATTTATATATAAAAGGATATCTTGTAGGCTTGGATTTGCTTAGTTTGGAACTAAATAAGTTAGTTGGCTCAATTTTTTACTTTCAAAATATTCTTTGTGTCAGCTGGAACAATAGTTTTCATTGGAAACCTAATGTGCGGTCGTCACGAGAGAAGCTTGAAGATTACATCAAGGTTGACCGCAAGGAAACATAAACATTTATTTTTTGAAGTTGTATCCTAAGTTTCTTAAACTAAATTATCAGACACGTATTGCAGCAAATACTAAGACACAAGCGTTTAAAATTATTTACTGCGTAGTGAGTAGCCTGACAGTAATTCATTGGTGATTTACACAATCCCTCCATCACCTCTCAAACTTTCAAAATTTATTTTTTAAACTGTAATTATACGAATACAAGAATCTTATTTGTTAAACTAAAATAAGAAATAATCTTATGTATTTAATTCTCTTTTCTGATCGGTATGCGCGAAAGTTAATTGATCTTACAGCTTGGAATGCGAAACTTGTAGAAACAAGGCTGGTAGAGGAAAACACGTTCCTCGATACAAAAAAGGGAAACTGTAATCGACACCACTGAGTGTACCGAAATATTTTGCGGGCCGAGTGTGACCGCCTAATGCCCGGGGTACTAATGTGTTTTCACGTCCCGCTTCAAAATATTATTTGTTTGGCCGAGGGGTTTCTTCTGCCTTCTGCGCGCGCGCGCGCCCAGAAAATATGAAAAGAAACTCGATTTCGACCGTGTTTACCGCCCTTTCAATTTCCTAGTCTAAAAATAGTAAATGGTTTGTGAAGTCTTTACAGCTTTGTGTGGTTCCGGGGCGGGCTGAAAACATGCTGATTTCATAATTGGACCCGTCGTTATCTCTCCGAAGTGTATCGCCGATTTTAAACGCTTCGATATTCAGAAAAACAGTATTCAAATTTTGACTCTGTATTAAATTTGAGAATGGGGACAGAGAGTTATGGCACGGTATGTTGTGATTGAGGGGCAGTGTTCGGTCAGTCACGTAGGCCGGCTATCGCGTAACTCATTAGACCCCCCTGTCAAACCCGATCTGATGTTTACCACCCGTTACAGAACGGTTAAATACCACCCGTTACAGAACGGTTAAATACCAACCATTATCATTATCCGCACGTCGTCATCCAACCGGCTATACCAACCTGAGTAGCGCCAAAAGTATTCGAAATTTAATAACACCCACGTGGAGATAATTCAAATCTACCGGGTTTAATTATTTATTTTACGAGATTTCTGTTTTATAGATTTCTTTCATTTGTATTTTATTTACACTTAATCCTGAAAATTCGTTACTCACTGGCGTAACACACCGAGGGGCGTTTTATGCTTCGGGTTTTTTTCGCTGTAAAACGGTTGAGAAATGGTGTGGGGGCATTTGCGAAGTTATAATCAGTACAAAGTCCAGAAGGGAAACCGCCTAACGACTGGCGAATTTTCGGTCGATGGTGCCCCCGAAGGAGAGAAAACCAATGTGTTCCAGCGACACAAGCCCGCAAGAATTCGCGGTCTGCTGCGTGGCTCATTTACGCCCAATAACGAGCTATAAATTTACTTTTTTCGCTGTAAGAGTCATCATAAATTTTCAGAAATCGAACTCACCTTTTGTCGTAATTGTATCCTCCTCGCTCTCAGATTACAGGTTCCTTTCATATATATGCCGAAAATAATGTGAGCAAAAAATAAGTAGGTTCAGCACAACCGTTATCAGCAATCTGATAACGAACGACCGTGTAAGGTCCTGTTCTTATACTTTCCGTAAATAAAAAAATATCATCGTGTACCAAGTCTGATTGAAGTGCATATAATGTACCGAAACGGAAGCGTAGGGGTTATATATTAATAAATGTATAAAGTCCAGTAGGGGGGAAATCTATGATTTAAATATGTTGGACTCTGCGTCGCCAGCAGCTTTCAGATTTTTTTTCTATCGAATTCATAAGAATTCAGTCGAAAGCTGCTGGACTATTGGGGAAACGGAGCAATTAACTATTCCTGCACATTGCCGCTCAAATTTCGGATTCATTTTATAAAATACGAGTTTAGGCCTCACCATAAATGAACGTTATTGCTCGAGAAGATGACCATCTCATCTGGCTTATGATCAATCTACTCGAACATTCAAAATTTTGAAGGAACAAAATATGAACGGTGTTGAATTCGAAATCAAGAACTATAAGTGGGTTAATCAACTAAGATTTCCGTGTTCACCTTATGGCGACAGAAAATGTACAGTTTTAAATAGTTTACAACGTCGTTTTAAACTGGATTAAGTTATAATCTATGCCTAAATACGAAGCCAATCATCGACTCCTAATGTAATGGTTTTGAAGAAGAATTTAACGTAATATTTGCGAGTCCGACGCAACTGTCTTGTCTTAAAATGTATGCTATTTGAATAAGTTAAATTCGAAACAAAAGGTACTGCAATAAAAGGATTCTTTATATAGTTTGAACTCTTGAACTTGAATTCAGTGGCCGTACTTGTCGTAGAAAAATGAATTAATGTTTTTCCTGCCTAAGGACCAATCCAACAGATTAAAAAGCTGTTAATAAGTTGATTTTTTCCCAAATAGATTTAATCGGACTATTCAGAATTTTAGATGTTCAACCTACAATAAATTCCTACCCGGAAAGGTGTAAATTCAGAAATAGGTCTGCACACTGGAAAAGAGCGCAGTAGACCGTAAAAACTTTAAATTTCCTTTCTTGTCTAAAGTTGGGAACTGTTTCTACTTTTATATTGGCTTTCAGTCAGTCTGTGCCGAGATTCATTGAGGCCGACGGTTAGTTAAAATTCCCTGACCGCGCAATTCGCTCGTTTCTTTTAAGGCGATTCAATTTTACGACCTCTACTTTTTCACGTGAGCTCACAACTGCCGCTCACCAGTTCTTTTTTTTTGTAGTTCAAGTTGTAATTTGTAGCTATCCGTTAGGCCACAAAAGGACTCTTATTTGAACGCAATACATCTACAGGACACCTTTAGCACCGCCATACAGATCTAGTGATCAGCGAAATTGATAAATCTGTCATTCGAAATATACTGTCACATTAATCAATTATATTTGAAGCGTATTTCTCCCAAATTAAGTTTTCCTCCAAAGCATTCTTTAATTCCTCCCTTTTCAGACGAATATCAAACTAAAGAATAGACTTACCAAACGTTAAACCAAAATTCAGTTCTGCCTGTTTTGAGTTGAGTCTTCTGGTCAGAACTGTACTTAAGACAGAAATCATTCATTTTAAAAATTAATTGCTGTCCCAATATTTACATTTCATATACCAAACCCTCGCAGACCGCAAAACACGTAGTCCAAGTCAGTGTCTCTATGACAACATTGACGCAGCGTACGATGTAATTGCAAAAGTTATCTAAAAAATCCCTCCCATTATTATATATATATATATATATATATATATATATATATATATATATATATATTGTATAGATACACTACACATTAATAATATAGATTTATTACTATCACTTACTGCTTTATTGAGCAAATAAGTGTAAGTTAAGTCATTTTTGGATTATTATAAATCATATAAAATACGCTGGCAGCGTGTTGAAATGTCATAAAGACATAATACAGAAGTGGATGATTTGCAGTATTGAATTTACTTTAATTCGTTTAGAATGAGTTTATTTCGTAATCGAATGTCGACTGCCAGAGCCGGCGGAATTTATTGCCGGTTTTGATTTACCGCTTGTATAAAGCCTAGCTTGTTAAGCCTCGACCGAGATGTTACTTTAGCAGAGTTTAAACCTATCTCTTTGGTATTCACTGTCCATCTGTGATGATGTAGTGCGGATGGCGACCCTCAATCTATAATGTAATAACAATAATACTACTCTCGCTCAATATTCAGTTAGATCCAATGTATCAATATAGAGAAACAGTTTTTTACATTTTTCATATGTTCGACATAAGCAATAATAAAATTACGTGTAGAAATATTTAATAGACCTCACAAAACTAAGTGAAATCGGCCGCTGAAATATTCACCAATCGAATATTGATTTTCTTAAAGCACGGTCCCGGAGGACCCAATTTAGAGCGTCGTTAGTGTCTGACTCGGCTTTTCTAGATTTCCTTCCATAACGAAGTCGAAGGAATTTTTAGAGGTTTAGAAAGCCTAGAATCTGTCGCAAGAACAGATTTTTTTCATTTCAGTTCCCGATAGCTGTTCAAGATGAAAAAACATTGTTTCCAGCCAATTTCCCGCTATAAATCGTTTGATTTCTTTTATTTAGAATCGCACACATCCATTAGTATTAACAAATGACAACATAAACATATATAGTGTATTGTACACACACACATATTGAGACATTCCCGAATGTCCCATAATAGGATAAATTGCGAAGCCACTCCTGTGTGTTGCGAAGAAGATTATAGATATATATGGCATAAATGTCAGGAGTTTTGTATGTTGTTTACCCTAGTGGCAATTATTATCCGTGCCAAGAGAACAAAAAAGAAGCATAAAGTTGGGAATGATCCCGAGAAAGGGACAGAAAACCAGTTTGGAGAAACTATGACTATAGTGACCGACGCTGTCCATTGCGCAATATCCTTCCTCCTAATTCTAGTTCGGCCTAATGCATTGTTACGATCCCATGGAAGATTTTTTAATGCAAAAAAGGAAGGGAAAAGACAATATAATATATAACGCTCATTAAAATGTTAACGTGACGAAAATTATATCTGGAATATTAGAACGGCGATCAATATTCTATACAAATCTAATCTCATGTAAATCTCACTCTGTCGATAAGATATAATTTATTCAGGATTTGCACAACTTAGTATTAGAGCTTCCGCATGTACTAGGAGTCATAATATAAAACCAATTTGTGTTATTTAACATCTCATACTGTAATGACTGAAAGATATACAAATGTAGGTTATTTTGGTAAATATGCAACAATATTTTTATCACTCTATTCGGTCCTAAGCTAGATCGGTTTCGACGGTCCGCCATCGTCAGTTATATAGTGTGGTACATGCCGGTACAGATGTAGCACTGTTATTCTGGAAGGAAGGTGGCATTTGCCTAACCTCGCACCAAAAGGCCAGCGAATGCAGGAAGTAGCAAAAGTGATGACGTCCGAAGCCCTCGCGCACACTACAAAAATATCTTAAACCTGTTTTTGTAGTCAACAAATAAAAAATGTTTTTACTCGATACTTTATTATTATAACCAAAATCTATGTCCCACACATTTTTTAATTGTACACATGTTGCAATACAGAATTTCAAGTGTTAACTGTGTTATATAACCTATTAGATAGTGGTTAGACTAACTTATGCCTGGGGTGGACGTCTTATCGAACCGTTGCCCATAGGCCCAGGCTTTAGTAGGTAATAGACAGGTTTTGGCTATTGCTAAATCCAAAGTGACGGACATTCGTGATTCAGAAAACTCACATAATCGCTCTCCCTCCAGTCATATTACATTGATACAATCTAGACTGTAATTTAATCTTCAACAGTTTTTCTAAGCATCTTTACAAGTAAAGAATACTTTATTTACTACGCTGTAATGATCCCACTAATCTACGAAGATGGCGAGAAGGAAACAGGTCTAGCGTTAGACCAATTCAAGGAGTGAGAAAATAAGACAACCAGAAGACTACCTACCTCATACGTACCCGAAATATCCTGTTACTTTAGTACAAATTAAGCGAATTGAAATTCCAATTCAAATGATATGAGAGTGGATTTTACAGGTTAATTTAAATTTCCAAGTGTTAAAGTTTAGCGTGATAGAAATAGGCTTTCTACCGCGTCTATGCACCATCCATTACTGGCTTCGGGTTCAGAATTACCCCCACTCAGTTAGCAATCGGGGAGTTGTGAAACCTACTTGAGTTATTCAAAGGTTTAATAATTAGCATCTCGGCGCGAGGCTGATTAATGGAAGTGTTGCTGAATCACAGAATAGGGGAAATTTATCAACGTGGAGATTGTCATTCGGTCGTATGTTAAATAACGATTGCAAAAGTCCAAAATGAAAACAAAGTCCCTCGCATAATATTAAAGTGTAAACAAAAAGAAGACAAAGGACTGTAACCTGTTCATGGCGATATCTTTTATCTGTTGTCAAATTGATTAATAGTTATTACTTTTATCAAAAATTCTATTTACAAAAAATTAAATAAATAAGGCTTCGGATCTGTGTTTCGGATGGCATACGAAACCGAAATGTATTCAACAGTCAATATGACTGTTTTATGGCCTACTCTCTACCGGTTCTATTGGTGGTTATCTCCTCTTCCTTAGGTTATCCTTCTAAGTGACGCGCTAAGGAGCTGGCACGGTGGTTGCCGAAATTGGTTGCTAGTGGAGCCTATTTAACCTCACAGAGAATTTCATCAATAAAAAATTCTATTGTATCATATACATAAATGATCTTCACTAGATAATTGTATATAAAAGTCCGATATAGCGGGCGGCCTTCAATATTTGCTTTGTCAAAGTCCGGTGTTCAATTTGGCGGAGTCCAATTGTGATGGGACGGTACAAAACCCGTTATCAAATTCTCCCCGGGCCCGAACCCGTCCTGGTACCCCATTCCAGTGACCAAAACAGCAAGGATAATTTGAATAGCATTAGCGAAATACTTCGCTCGGCGAGAGGTTCATTGCCCCTTCGATTATAGCCTTCCGAACCCACTCGGACCAGAAAATTGAGTCTATTATCCTCCCGTCTTAATTAATTTGATTCGCGTTTTTTTTTATAAGAGCCAGTCGAAATTCAAAGAACGGGGTGTGTCCCATGGACCGGCAGCTTAATAATGAAGACGGAATTTGAGGTTGAGTTGGCGAATCAACGCCAAGGCGATTACGCCATTGGCCAAATCCTAATTTCGAGTGCTTTTTTGGCGGAACGCCACGACAATTACCTTCTTCGTTGTTTCGCAATCAGAGGGAGTTATTGGAAGCTATATGACGGCGCTTGTACACCCGGCGGATAAACGAACGTAGAAAGACACGCGACACTAAAAAAGGAGAGAAGATGTAAGTTAGAAAATTTTCTGAGAATATGAACATTTCCTTTTTAATGAGACCAGATATAATCCGCCGGACTGCAACAGTCATCAGTCCGAGCCGGCGATTAACGCTTGCATTTCCCTTTGTCACCGTCCAATTATAAATAAGCGGTTGCAACTTTCAATTGAGGCTATAACGGGCCTGGAGGCCTCTTTATCCGGAGAGGTCTTGAACGGAAAGCGTCGGGGGGAGATGAAGCGTGGAAAGGCGTTAAGAAATCTCAGACTTTCTGAGATCGTGGCGATATTTAGGTCGCCGGTGATATTAGGGCTGGAGGAATTCAGGGTGCGTATTCCCAGTTCTAGGCCGAACACCGTACCAAAATGTCCACATGACCAAATCATGAGAAGAGCACTGATTTTCCACTGGGTTTATTCAAAAGTGTCGCGGACAGCCAAGTGTAAACATCAAATTAAACACTTAATTAAAGACAAAGCGATATTACACTCGTTACAAGGGGATGCAGAAATTATTCCAAAGCGCATATCTGCACAACACATTGGCACATTAAAAATAAAGTAAATAATGAAATATTGCATTCTGTAAACGATTCGTCGTAATCCATTTAATAATACATAAAACTGTTCACACTTGCCGTTCAATTCGCTAGAAAATTATATATTTTTTTTAATCGAATTAGAACACAATGAAACTTGTCGCGTTGGCCCAACTCTCGTTCCGTTTTTTTTACCGACGCCCGGCCATCGGACAGGGCACTAAGCCCGTTAGCGATATAACAGTAACCATCCTGTTCTGCTGTATAGAGAACATTGCGGAGGACGTTCAACGGAACGAGAGGAAAAACATTCCTACAGCACAATCCCTTTCACCATTTTCTTTATTGCGGGTAATGGTCCAGTACAAACGTGAAAAGAACAGTGGCGGCGGCGACCGATGTCGACACGCCGATTTTGGATACATCGAATTAAAAGACACTGGCTGTATCGACGACGCCGACATCTTGCGAATTTCGGCTGCAACCACAAGCCTTCGATAGCTCGAATTTTGGATATACAATTAAAATAAGAAACTCGAAATTCCGGTTCGGCTTGGCAGATGGCGATAATAATAGGCCACATATGCCCGGCGTACACTAGGACCGGAGTGTCATGAAGTATTTCGCCTCCGCCGACAGCCCGAGTGTTTGAGCATAATTAATGGAAATGGCTGTCTGAATCGCGCAACTGTGTCGCAATAGAGCGGACGGCCGTACGCGCGAAATTAACGATTGATTAATGATTGACGAGAAACAAAAAAGGAGAAAATAATTGAGGACTTGTCACATTCGCCGTGCCACTTTGGACGATCTTCTTGCACTGGCCAGGAAAAGTGATAATGTAGGTCAGCGATTCTTAAACGTCAGTAGAAACGTTATTAACTACATCTCTATGATTTAAAATGGGCTTCACTAATTTTCGATTTGTCTATAATAATATTCGTATAATATAAATTTTGTTTTGTGGCGGTATCGTCCCCAGTTATATCACTTCAAGCCTATTTGACGAGATAAAACGTCAAATGATTTTTCATACATAATATGTATTAGCATTCCGCTCTATCAGTACGAATAAAGAGCCTGGGATATATCAATATCATTATTTAATATATATTAAATCATTAATACAACAAGGGAAAACATCGTGTTAGTATCTGGAGTAAATTAAAATTGCCCGTATTAAACGTTTACTAGCAACCTCAATTTTTGACGGATGATAAGTAGACGTGAGAGAGGCTTTGTAATTCGGAGTTCTCAGAACAGATGCAAGATCCATAACCAGGTATTATCCTACATCTTTTTACGGTTGATTACAGCTTTCATTTGAGTATAATGTCCGAGCGAAGTCGACTTGTTCATGTTCCACCCATTAGCGTCCCATCAAATGTAATTTGTACCAATGTCAAGGTGAACGGCGCAAACATTTGTGAAACGACTGGTAGAAAAAGTGAAAGGTTATTGCCACCATCCACGTGTTTTGAACGCTCGCAGAACTGAATATCTTCAGGATGACAATCTATTTTTTATGCTCCCAAATAATTCCGGAACACACCTCTTTAAGAACTGTTATCCGTTCAAATATAGTTATAATAAGACCCCCGTCCCCAGCACAAATTACCCGCCATATATTAATTTCCTTTTTTAGTTCATTCTCTTTTCTGGGAGGCAAGTGAGAGTGACATATATTGTGAGTACTTCCGGGATAATTTGAAATTCATTCGGGAGTTCTTATTCAACGGTGATCGGTTCCCGCGCAACTCAGATGATACGAGCAGCCACTGGTAGTGGACAAAATTTTAATTACCGAAATTATAATTACCAAATATAATTTTATACGTGTAAGCATATATATTATTTGATATATATTTATTTGATTGGAAAACTAAAAATGGTTAGACACTGGGGGAAGAAGCCACAGGAGTTAGTAATGGATTTCACAGTTCCTCATAAATGAAAGTTTTATTGATGCATTAAGCATCCTGTATACACTGTAGCAGAAGAGTTGACAAGCCGATACTTCATGACGGAACGCTACTGAATATGACGAGTAACCGAAAATTGTTTGGCATATGACGAAATTATCGAGTGGAGGCAGAAGAACACCAAAAACGTCAAACAAATTCGCTTAAGATATTCTCGTTGACCACCAAACAGGCATCTTCAACTCCTCCATCGATTCCTATCATTTACCTATTTGGTTCCTAGTTTTCCTAGTGTTTGCTAGTCTGTTATATCAGGGTAGTCTAACGGGTTCCTCGATGCTATCGATTCTCTCTCTCTCTCTGGTAAAGCTGTCGCCCAACTGCGGTTAAGAAACCCCTCTAGTGGAGGGACGTGCCCAGCGAACAGATCTACAGGATACCTACCACTGTAGAGCCCAGTTCTTCTTCCTTCATTCCTCAACGCCACCGCAATTAGGATTCCTCCAGAAATATACGAAACGTATTCGTTTTTTCTTCCCAAGTGGACGACCGCTTCTTACCGGCGACTGCCTCGCTTTTGTTCACCGTGTAACAATCATCGTACACGATTCCTCACATCGGGATTTGTAAAAAAAAAATTAAAACCGCCAACAGCGAAAGTCGTTTACATTTCTTTGTAAGTCTCGGAATGCATCGAGTAAATGATAAAACCAGAACATATCAATGAACCGGTGAAGTAGCTGAATATAGAATTTAGAACCAGGATCACGCCCTCGACACTGGGATCATATTGATTTCTGTATATATTCAATTATTGTCAAAAACACATTGTCCTACAGTATTGTCATATTTCAGTAATAAGGAATGGTTATAACAATTTGCCGATGTCGAAAACCGAAGGGTGATAATATTCGGGAACTTTTTCCACTACCACCATTGCAAAATCTATTAGTGAAACCGACATAAAAGAAACGCGTTAATATGAATGAAAAAACGCCCACGAAATGTCGGTCACGGTCCCGTGCGAGCATTGCTGCAAACATCACGGTCTATTCTTGTCGTAATTAGTCGGACACCGCTTTATGGAAAAAAAGACGAGCTTCGATAGTTAAAATCT
This sequence comes from Lethocerus indicus, assembly GCA_019843655.1. Taxonomy (NCBI): domain Eukaryota; kingdom Metazoa; phylum Arthropoda; class Insecta; order Hemiptera; family Belostomatidae; genus Lethocerus; species Lethocerus indicus. The sequence goes on along the minus strand of JACDQD010000007.1, from coordinate 6,225,236 downwards.
GAAGGACTATAAACTGGCAGTAATTACTTAGCATTATTACTATACTATGAAATACGAAGGGATAGTTTATTTACGTAGACTTGCAAATGAACACTCTTCCAATATCCTTTCTGACCCAGATTTTTTTTTGTTATCCAGTGGCAAACTGACATTTTTCACTAAAGTAATACCCGCCATATAATGTGGAACTTTTGTAGTAAATAATTACTATGTCAAAAGTGTGCAGTTAATTTGTGCTTCTTGTAAACAATAACCTTTCAACATTTAAGACACCTGCTCGGCAATCCGCGATGAATTAAAATATCGCAATAAAGACATTCAGTATACAATGTGTTTGGAAATAAAGACATAGTACATAACTGAGAAATACGCGCATTTCTCAACTTCAACAGCCATACAGTGCACCGTTAACAGAATGCCTCATAGGCGGTCGATAAAAATTAAAAATCGAGAGAAGGGACTTGCCTGAAAGGAGCAGTGAAGAATAAAGATGAACAGTGGAAGTATGAGCTTAACTGTGTACTGACAGACGAGGCTTAGTTTTCGACGGGCACTTTCTAGCGCTACAGTTTCGAAGCCCTTCCCCTCTGTGAAAGTTTAATTTGTGCTGGCCGTGTCCAATTACATAGTTGATCTTGCATCTTGCACCCCTGCGGAACAACTTATTTCCCGTTCGGAGGTGCATATAAACCGGAAGATTTGCGTTTTTTGTTGCTAAACAACGTTTAGGATTCCTTATTGCGAGTGTGACCAGGCGCTCACCGGTCTACACATGCGACCAATCAACGCAAATTACGACTTACCTATCGACTCCGGATACGTTTTTATAACTGTTATTTCGTAACCAGTCGGTTGTTTTTTTGTATATTTTTTAACTAAACTTTTGTAATTACTACGTGTACGGTTCTTCCACCTTTCTATTCCTGCTGAGGAGCTAGCGTTCGATATTCCTTCCTTTCAAACTTCCGGAATTTTCATTAAATATTTTTGAATAAACATTCTGGGACATTCTGTAACCATTTAGTGGAATATTTAAGTGTTTGACGACAGAGAGTACTGATCGATATCACGTGTGCCAAGTTATTGAGTCAATATCTTGAATCAATGGCACTGTACTTCAATCAATCTTGAAATCCGTGGCTGTTAACGTCTACAGAGTGGTTCGGCGTCCCGATTCAGGATCTTGTAGGATAAAGTCTATAAGCAAAGGGACGCCAGACGCATATGTATATATAGGCTCGCGAATGAACAACAGCAAGAAAGTGGATGAACAGCGGGTTCGGAAGGATCGACATGTCTCAGCGTAGCCGGTTCAAAGTCATTAGGACATTCTTCGGTTCCCCAACCTCCGTCTACTCTCTGAATCTGTTATATAAGGTTTTCTTTTTTTTATAAAGCAAAAAATGCTTTATTTCTAGAACAGAGCCAAAACGGCCAGCCTTCGATTCCTATCGACCTGACACGCAATCAACTGTGTAGCAATTTATTGAAAGTTAATAACACGGAAGGGTTGTAACAACGAGAAGGAGGAAAAGATTTAGGTCGCATAAAATATTGACCAACCACCCAACGTCGGTTCCGACGTCCACCCATCGGGGATGTTCCGATTTCCGTGTTACTAACAGAGTAACATTGCAGTGATAGTGCTGACAGTATGCTTCATCAGCTCTCATTATGCTCAATACCCCCCCCCCTCCAATCCACTCTTTTATAGTGTGACATCTACTCTACACTTTCACTGACAAGATCCCTCTCCAGCAGGCCACTATATGAATGGCGGCGACGATCGCTCTAACAGCGATTATATTACAAACAATGCAAATAATTTTGCAAGTACAAAAAAATAGTTTACTTTTGCGGTGAAAAACGGGGTATTGACGTCACATGGAACCAAAAACCAAAAACAGTGCGTCCAATAAAGACTGGGCCAAGGACGAGCAAGACATACTTCCTCCCAAATACTAGGCTCACGCCAAACATGTTGTCAACAATACTTGTCCGATATGCTTTTTTCAAGAAACAAGAACTCAAATCGTTAGCCTGTTAACCAATAATATTGCGAGGGAAATTAAATAGAAATTAGGAGCTCTCTCGTTATTAACCAAGTGGATACTGTTAACCGTCAGCCGGCGGTACGGGTAAAAATGCGATACGCCGTCCTAGCGGAGAAACTGAACTGTCACAAAATTTGTTGTCCACACATTGCAATTAAAATATGATTCCCATCAGAATAGAATCAGCACTTTCTACAGTACTTAGTTTCTTAGAATGTGATGAATATTCAGTCTCGATATTAATATTGAACGTCGCACTAGAGAGAGATTGTAGTTAATGTTTAATGAGCGCCTTTAGCTCAAGAACAAAAATAAACTTTTACTACTACAGACTTTGTAGTGACTGCCTTCACGTTGGTATCATACACTGAGGTGTTACTTCCCGGAGTAGGTCCGATGATAGTTTTACAACATTTACGAAATTTTCTTCATGTTAATCACTTTTTAACTTACCAAATGTTTTAAAAGAATTAAGATCGTTATAGCAAAGATTGAAATAATTATTTTATAATTTCAAGAAACAAGGAAGAATTGAATAATAAAAAGTGCATTAGTCGTAAAATTATCGTGTCACGATCATGTGGGTTGGGTAATCGCCGCTCGCTTCTACTCATGCGATTATTGCTGATCGTTATCGCCACAATATGGGTTGAGTTATCTTAACAGTCCGAAAGTGGCCAACGACCAGCCTGATTTAAGACAGGGCGAAATCATAAACAAACTAACAGACAGCCTAACTTCCGTATTATACTCGTTAAATGATTTTTATTGCTCCCCTTACGTTTGGAGCTGCAGTTAACCTATTTTTCGAGCCGAAAGTCTTTGGGTCGGTCAAATAATGATTGTACGATTGGAATTATTTATGCATTTGGCATTCCGTTTGTTTAGTGACACACGGCGAGAGTGTCGAACGCCTATTACTATTAGTATTGACTATTACCTGTGAGGCTATTATCCTTCAATATACCCAAAAAATAGGACCAGGGCTAGGAGCGAGAATATCTTGGGTTTAGAGATATCTTGGCGCAGGCTGACAATACGCTGGAATGGGTTTCTACCAAGAAGTCCAGTAAGTGGGTGAGTGGCTTTTGGTTTTTACACCCCCGACTGGTTCCTCTAGCAAAACCACGCGAACCGCCCCAACGCCAGAGACAGGGTTCTTTCATTCGGAAACGAGGAAAAAATAGTTATCAAACAGATTTCCGTCTCTGCTGAAAACTAGTTCTGAACAAACCTGAGAACTTGAGCGGAATCTCTACCAGCAAGGCTAGTTTTGGTGATAAAAAAATATACAAATGTATATTCAAACACACAAATACACAGTCATACAATGTTTCCTGCATGTGATTTAATTGCTAGCCGACATTACCCATTTTTTTTCGCACGTCGTTTGTTGTTATAGTACAATATTATGGCTAGAAAGTCGGAAATAAGTAACTAATAAAGACGTGACTAACTGAAGTTAATATTAATGTGACCGGCAGTCCATTTGGTAATCATATATTTGGGAGGGGGCAGTTCCTTTCACCTAGGACCAGCACGCGTAACGGTCACAATTTACAAACCATTCATCTGACTAGTTTTTTAACCCCATTACTGAAACAATAGCCAATTCAGTATTAAATATATAAAGGCAAGATCTGTTGCTAGAATGGGGAGATTCTAACATTTCCCTTTAGCTTGGAAATGTCCTCAAACAAGATTTTATAAAATTATCAAGTGATGAATAGATGCAACGGCAATCTATCACCTAGATTCCAATGATGGCTTTGCGGTGTTTGAAAAATTCCCACGCAGATTTTTGGATAGCTAGGATAAACTATGGCTGAATCTAAACCGGTTATAATAAGCATCCAGTTTTGTTACGTATACGTAACGTTACGTTAATACGTTAATTATCTTTGAACTTTCGAATGGATGCTATTTTATTTTAAGGGTGTCACAGAAATTGGTGCCTTGGTGGTTTGTTATTACCTTGATGCCGAGTATTTAAAAATTATTTGTTTGTATGTGTGTGCGTGTGTTCTATCCTCTTGTTTATTTTGAGGAGTAAAACAAGTTTCCACTTTCGAACGGATAATTTGAATTCCTACCGCCTATTTGTCCCCACCGAAAGAATGGGTAAACTAGACTGAAAGGACTGCGCAGAAAGAAACATTATACACCCCATTAGGCTGTTTATCAGCTGTTTGCCATCGAACCGTCAAAAGGGAAGGCAGTCGGTGTGCGTGTGTTCGTTTGAGAAAATGCACTGTTTTTCGCCCCAAATCAGCCCTAAGTAACACTTATAATGGTTTATGTCTTTCACCAATAACGGACGCCGGGAAGATGGACAATACACGCGCTAACCACCGGTTTCGGCTTAACGCCTGAAACGTCTTCAGGAGCTGCTTATCATTGCTGCTTTGATGGGTTAACTAGGCGCCTTTCATTCAACAGAACAATTAACCTACTTTAAACTGAACCTTATATAAAATATTTATATTCTAAATATACTACTTATAATACTATTTTCTTAATGAAATTTCTCAGTGGAGCAGAGTACAGGTAGTAAAATTTTTTACAACCAGATGCAGAAACAGACTTTGAATTTTTTTATCAGTTTGAAATATTTAATCAGAAACAAATGGCTTACTCCAGATAATTTCTATTTTCTTGGTCAAATCCCTTATTTTCAAAGCCCTTTATATTTTCTGGCTTATATTTTCATCCTCAAATATTTATTATTAAATGCTGATATAATGCATTATGAGTTACTAGAAAATGAATTCATAATGTATTGATGAGGTCACTAGAAAAATGAATAGTGCTATATTATTATTTTCATTCCTGGTTATGATCAACTTCTATTTGTATAAAAGAAAAAAGTAGTTTATATTTCCGGCATTAAATTTGCCATTGTTAATTGAAAATACAATATATTGTTTAATACTAGAAATATCAATGGTGGAATTGAACTGTTTCTTGTTTTATAAGCAAAATTGATAGGAAGCGCTATCTGTTGAATATTCTTTGAAGTGGGCTTGACTTCTGAAACTTTCGAACTACTTTGAAATTATTGTATCAAAACCATATTTTAAGTATCTAAGGGTATATATACAACTTAAATTATATTCTCAATTTTAACCTAGCATTCATAGAAATATAACTACATTAAACTAAATTTTAATTTATTATTTTATAGTATTATTTTAATTTCTATTGACTAATATAATTTCAATCTTAAATCTTTAGTATTTTTCACTATTACTTAAATTCATAATAATAGTGACATATTGTACTAAGTAATCTAATTACTCCCATAACATTTAATTAATATGGTATACATATTGCTGAATATGCTATATAATTGCATTCTAGGTCCAGATTTAATATTAGAATTTTTAAATTTCAAAGGATAAAGAATTTTTTAAAAGTGTGTTTATTATGTGTCGTCATTTTTATCATAATAATTAAATATTTTTCACAAGTTATTAACATTTGAAGGAGATTATTGAATATTTACATTGATTCCCATCTGAATCCAAATATTGACACACCTTGGCTTGTCAATAAAATAAAATCAATCAATTTCCCCACAAATTCCATGTTGTATTTTCTTCAACATTCGCTAATTTTAACATATAATTTTTTTTATTGATATAATAAAATGTAATTATAAATAGAAATCCAAATATTACAAGGATATTTGTATGACATGATTTCTCAACTGAAATCAACTAATAACAGTCAGAAAATCTCGCTAGGGTTATAAAGCAGGACATATTTGAAAATAATATTTTAAAATATTTCATCTGTAGCTTTGTTTTAATTATATATAGTTGAATAAACATATATGTATTGTAAATAAAATATATTCGCTTGTGAAGTTAGGTTTTCAATATTTTTTATATAAAGGTTTTCTCTGTACCACATTTGGGGTGAGGGTTGTTTACCACGGAACCATCCTAGAAGCATAGGGGGACCATCCATCACAGAGATAGGAGACACTTTATCCCTAGGAGCACACTTTATCTCTTCAGAACCAACACCCCTGAGTGAGCTAGACCCCCTAGCTCCAAATAACACTTTCACGCCTGGATTTATATTTTTTAGCGATGTGAAAGAGAAACGCTAAGACCTAATTAAAGACAGCTTGAAATACTTTAACTTGAAATGACTTATAAGCAAAACTACTGTAAAGAACAAGCCACTGCAGGTTAAATGCCCCTTTCCCCAATAAGTCCATTTGTAAATAGTAACACCTAAATCTGTAATACCTGTAATACCTTATGATATTAAACTTTCCTAGGGAACCTAGGATTATACCCCATCTAAATTTTTAATGTGTAAATGGAAGCCACAGTAGGTATATAAGTCACTAGCTTGTAATAATATATAACGTCCCTTGGTATAATAATGTAAGTAGCTCGATGACATAGATAACGCAATTGGTTTGTCAAAAAAGGAGACTGGTTTTCAGTAGGTAAATGTTGCTGACTATTTTGAAGCCAGGATCGATACTGTAGGTACTCAACATCCATTCAGGGATTGCTAAGTGTTCTTGCGTCGGGTGCGGACGTTGATTCCAAATGTTGTCGCCCGGTTAAAACCCTTTTAAGGTGGGCAGAGTGAGTTTTTCTCCTAGCGCTGAGTGGCTAGACCTGTGTCGGTTGCCGAAGGGCCTGACCGTGTAATATCCGAACGCCCCTAGCTCAAGCACGGCCTCTATTCTTCACCCTTTCACAGTTTTAATGGTGCCTAACTGCCACTACTTACTTCCCTTCAGCGAGCTGCACTTTATGCAAGGCAATACATTGTTACTGTTTGTCAAAAGTCATCGCTCTTGCGATTTTGAAAAACCGAACTTTTTATCTGGTTAATCTACCAGTGACCTGTTTTCGCCTCTCTCCTCATTCCGAGGGAAGATTCTCTCCAACCGGTAAATGAAAGGAGGCCTTAAGAGCAAGACGTTATCCTCGTTCTTCGGGAAGAAGCGGACCACTGTGCAGCTTAACATGTTTCGGTTTCTCGGCATTCTTAGTGGCATTCAACTCTAAAACAAAACGAATCTCAATATTTATATACCCGGACGTATCATGTAACAGATAATAAAACATATGATAGAAAATAAGCTAACATTCACGGTTTTCAGAGGGATGCTCAGGGATGGTTTGGGACCTCCTCACTCGGGCGAATTTATTTTAACGTTTCGTCGTTTCGGAGCGTTAAATAATTAGTCCGCTGTCCGTCGTAAATCAGTTAAATATTCTTATTTATTGCATTCCCTAAGGGAGGCTCGAAGAATCCAGACTCGATTATTTGTGTGAAAGTTTTTATCGGTCTGGCTTTGACTGGCCGGCGGTTTTGAACGAGAGGAGCACTATCTTGAGTTCCCGGTAACGATAAATCGGTCAGTTCCCCTCCATGGAAAGCTTTAAAACGTCCGACCGAAGGACAAGCGGTGGGTGTTTAGACAGGTCACATTAGTACTGTGATTACAAAACCAGTGCTTTTTAATTTATTACCAATGGATATATTCAATGGAGTCTTTACTTAAAAATTTTTGAGTTATGGCAAACTATGTGCATTCGGCTCAACGTTTAGTCCATATCTACAAATATCATTATTGCTTTTTCAAGTAGGATTTTAAATACGTAGTCAACGTTTTTCGTTTTATCATCGGTCATTGGATTCGAAAAACTCTGTGGTATTTTAGGCAGAGTCTGAGTCATCAAGAATCGATCAACTTTATTTTGTTATTTTCTATTCTAATCATGTATCGTGTTTACATGTAACGAAGGGGTAGTGGTTCAGGGAAGTCTGGGACGACAGAGAATCATCATTGCTTATCATTGTCTGGAAGTTGCGTCTGAAATATTATTTATACGAGCATCGAATTAACAGTTCCTATCGTAGACGCAATAAACTTGTAATTATTAAAGTTGCTTCTTGTACCATTCATTATAAACATGGAATTAGTAAGTTATCTAACTGTAAATACATATCTCCACTCGGTTCAGGATAAAAAAATGAACAGGACAGTGATCTTGCCACAACACACAAATTTGGATTGGGGTGAGTTAGGGTGAGGTGGGGTGAATCACCACAATTCACCCCATTTCGAGTGGAGGGACTGATCTGTCGTTTTTAGCTTTTGAAACGATCGTAATATAGGTAACTAATGGTTAAAAGTTTTTAACGCTTTCGTTGGCTTTCGGAAGAAGTTCCTTCTGAAGATGACCCGCACCGGAAAGAACTGGAAACGGATAAGGTCTGTGAGAGTATACGAATCCGTACGACAGAAGCGAGCTTCCAGTCCAGAATATTGGAGTATCGAGTTCATTTCACGAAAACGCTATCGTGAAATACGGTACCAAACGAGGGGGGGGGCAATGAAAAATTTGTTGAAGGGGCGACGGGGGCGCTCTCTGTTAGCGACTGGGAGGAGACCGCGGGTGCCTGTACCCGGTACTCAAGTCAGTCGACTTCCAGTGTTCTCAGTGGTAAGGTCGTCGTCTCTGGTCATTTTCGCTCCTACCGCTATCATCAGCACATCAGACAGTAGTCCTCTAGCTCTATTACCAGCCACCGTACAGTCGGCGCACAACTCAAAAAAAGAGTGAGCAATCGAATAAACTTACTATATAATTTTTTTTTCATTTTTCTAACGAACCCTTCCAGTTTCAATATGTTCTGTTCGATAAGCGGAGGCGAACGAATAGATCGAATAAAATGTTTTTCCGTCACGAATAAGATTTTCCCGCTGTCAATCGTGTCAACATCTGTTATGGCAAAACGCTCTTCAATCGGTCCTGTCTGTACGAAATCAAACGGCGACAAAAACGTATATATTTGTGCGTTGAATTATTCCAAATAAATTACCGGAGTTTGAAAACACTTCACGCGATGTAAAATCGCATCGTTATTTACTCTGAAGCAACAGTTGGGTAGGGTATGCCCGATGATATTCCCGAATAAATCTTTGTATATAAACGTTAACTAATTGCATAAATGTACTTAAAGAAATTAAATTCACCCGCGCTGTTTATTCGCATTGAATAATTCCATCCCTACCGGTATTCTAATTCTTACAGGTAGGCATGGTGCAACTCTAATAAAGAAAAATAAACATTAATATAATCAAAAGTAATTTTAAGGGTCAAATTTTAATTTTAAAATATATTAATAAGAAGGAGGGACAATCCTAAACCGGGAGTGTATGCTGACCGATTTTCCCGAAGGACAATACGCGACGGGTACAATTGGTTCAATATTTATTAGGTCTGCGGTGTTTTCAAGTAATTTTGAATTGTACAGAACAGTGGAAATTTTCTCAACATTTGAAAATGTCGATAATTATCGTACATTAGTAACAATTATTCCTTGTCATCGCTATAAAAAAATTAAGTACGAATTTATGAAATTAATCCTTTATATTCTAAGATATTGAAGAAAGCCGGGTAATATTATGATACTGATTCGCACTGAGGGTTTTCACACTGAACGGCGCATTATTATAGAAGATATTGAGTTATCGAAATGCACAAACGGAAGAACTCAATACTTTGTAGTGTGCCTGTAACGATAATAGTCGCTGTAATGATAATAATAGGTAAAGTAACAAAACAGGGAAATTAATTGGAGTTCTCTATTCATACTGGTATAATAATAATTGGATAATGCAAAAATTCTAATTTCTACTTCAATGAATACCCCGGCCGAATTACCCATGATCCTGCTGTAACCTGGTTTCGTTGGTGGAGGCTTGCTTATATCTGTTGTTTTCAAGGAATCACCGAAATGTACTCTGCGGGATTGACACCACAGTCCCGGAGTTATTTGACCTGAAATCAATTAAAATATTCAATTAGTTAAAACATCGGTCCACTATGGTTGTTCAAGGAGCCGGTCAGTTGCTCAACCTTGATGAGTAGCGACCGTAACATTTCTGAAACAGAAATTTCTCGACAGTCTACGTTCGATAATAATTCAAAAGTAATAAACGTCTCGAACGTAGAATTAAGGTAACAAATTTTCCCGGACGAAATTGAAGTCTGAAATTGGCAAGTAAACGAGTACCAATATATACAGGTATATCAACAGTTAGTTGGTGGGCGGGGGAGAGTGGGGGGGTGGCTGGATATGGTGCGGGGGCGGAGGCGTGACAACGCAAACGGAAATTGAACTTTAAGGCGTCGGGACAGAAGGCCGATTATCGACAATCAATTGTCCGCTGTCTTCAAGCCTCGTCGATGGCCCTGTGCCCCCCCTAAATTCAATTTGGAACTTGGAGAAGAAAAGTCGAAAGAGAAAAAATTTTTTTCTGTCGATTTATTAGCTCATATTATTCTTATAAAATACAGCTTAGGTGTGTAGGGCAGAATTTTCTTTCTCCTCTTTTATCCTATCATCAAATCTGACTTAGAATTAGATATGGTTTTTCTGAATTTTACCATTTTATCATATCACTTTATCAGTTTCTTGGTTCAAGTTCAAACCGATTCAGATTAGTACTCGGTCGGTTTAAAAAGATTCGGGAATGAGAGCGTTTTGTTCGGCGTATCGCTCAGCCAGTATTCTAAGCCTTAGTAAGTTGCATGCGAGCTGGCTTGGCCTCGACAATGCAAATACAGTGTTCCCTTTCATCGTAAGATACTATGAAGGGACGGAACAGTTTTTCTATGCCACAAAATGGGATCGCTTAAATCTTAAGAGATTTCCAATGTACGATTGAATTTCGTCGTCATTAAATTATCGTATCAATATTTTTTTCGAACGTTTATACTGTAGAAATACAGGACAATATTAGGACCGGATTAATGGCGTATGATTAAATAAAATCAAAATAATTTTTGTTATAATCAAAAAGTACTGTCCATAGGGTCCAGAAATCCTGTGACATTGTGTTCCTTCGCGATCAGTTTTACTATTATGATAATACCAGAAAGATGCTATTATATTCTTACATTAAAATTTAAATGACAGAAAGTTTAATTTGTGATTTAGAGAAATTGCAGTTTTGGTCGATCGATATTCTTTTACGATACAAATGCCATTGACATTGAAAGTGTGACAAGCCAGGGCCAAATGGGTGGCGTTCACTGTTGCATTCAGATGTTTTCATTTGAAATTATAAAGCACAATATTAATGTTAGGCAAAATAGTCATTTCTCTGTACCACGACGCTACTACTATAAGAATGATTAACAGGAAAGAAGTCAATTTTACCGGCAGGACCTGAATGTCCGGAATGTAAAACTTTGGTTTAGTCCAAATTTCATATACCTTCCATTAAGACAACGAAAATAGCAAAAATCGAATTTTCTATCCCCATTCCCCTAGGTTTCCGCAGCCCCAGTATTCCGTCAGTAATTGGCTACTTAAATAAAACAAACCCTTTTAAATTAAAATACTTATACACTTTCAAAGAGATAAGAAAAATGTTCATACGGGATAAAATATCACAATACAAATGAATCGATCTTAAACTTCTCACCGCTGTCGGTACTTAGCAGCAATCATTCCTCTAAATAGTGCGATGTCATAATAAAGTTAATACAACGAAGTGATAAATACTCAGAGTAAAAGTGACAGTATTGACACGATACTCTGTGGGCAGCCAAAATGCCTAAGTACCCCAGTTGACGGAAAAGACGACGTCGGCATTCTGGCCCATGTCCAAATAGGCGAGGAGAATTTCCCATGCTCCTCTCAACAAATATCTCTTGTTATTCTTGTCGTCCTCCGTCTCCCGGTTTCGGCTTCTCGGCGTTGTCAGAAGAAGCGGAAGAGTTTTGATTTTCCGAACGCTCCGAAAACCGGGCGTTTTAAATGAGGGAGAGCAACGATCGGAACATCTCTGCGGACAGTAATTGTTTCATGAAGTCAATGCCCTTCGTTAGCCCTGCTGGCTTCTTATTTGTAATGGCCGGATCGGTCGTTGTATCGGTCTATGAATGGACACGTGTTGACGATAGTGCGTACAACGATATCGGCCCTGAACCCTCTGCCGGGTTTCAGGTTAGTGAACTTTTACCGGTTTTCGGTTCCACTGCCGATCGGCGTTCCTTCGGTCGCCTCCTTCCCTGCGCCTCTTCCTCCTTCTTGACCCATTTTAATCGGAGTTCGCCCCTTTAGATTTTTTTGGTACGCGGCAGGTTCAGAACAATACCACTCGCGTGGTACATACTTCTCTTCGGAGATCTAGTTCAGCGTACTGTACATCATCAGTATGTTGTTAGACATAGCGTGATTTGTAATACTTTTATTAGCCGTTACAATAATAACTAACTGTTCGAATGTTTAGTACTTTACATCACCCTGGTAGCGCGAAATTAAATGATTAGAATATTATTTATAACATTGCTAACTTTATTTAATAATAGAGATTCGTAACAACATTTTAATAAACAGTTCCTATTCCATCGAAGAGTTTAATACGAATGCATTGTAGAAGGTCATCGAGGTTTAGAAAGACATTCTTGAGGGAGGCGATCCATAATCGACTGCTTCGGCACTCTAACGATATTTGGTCGTTTCGCGTGTCCATCCTAAGAGCGATCTGAACAAGTTCTCTGTTACTACATTACCGGAGTGCCCACCGATTTACTACTAATTTTGATTCCCATGTACTCTTGTTGTATCTTGTCACTAAAATCAAATAAAATTCCATTAACATACATCTGATGAAGTGAGCGAAAATTCGGTCCGACTTAAAAACCCATTGGTTGTGAAAGTCAATTATTTTTTCAGAATTTGGGTTATTTCCATTGTAACTTCATAAACTTAACTGTACTATAATGGATAGGATACAAGTATATGCATTCCCCAAACAGGTGAAACCAGTAATTTATGTTAAAGTTTGAGGCCGAGTTTAACTTACATTGATTGAACACTGATAAAACGGTTTTAACTTTCCGCGAAGATCTGGACGTTGACACGATTTTAGCGCAAAGTATAAAATAGGCTGTCCCTGCTAGCCGCACCCCCTGCAATCCAGGAAATGCGATAACAACTGATAATTTGCAGTGTCAGTGTTGTTGTGGAAGCTTTGTTTGTGCAAACAACAGCGCACGATACTACTACTTTCCGTCAATTCAGTCGGATGGAATAGTGTTCCCGACGAAGCTGAATACTCCATTGTTTTTGGGAGTTTTGCGTCTGAGATTTGTTGCATTTGTCAGCTCGTTAAAAATTGCACAATGGCGTATGCAGAAACGGCGGGGAACAAATAAAGGTGGAAGTACCGCCGGGCCTCTGACTCATAGTTACGTAACTCGCTGGGAGTCTGACATAATTTTCGTTTGCCTAATTGTAAATAATGCTAAGAGATTTGCCAGAACATTTAGCCTCATTGATAAAGGCCAAAATAAATACGTCCTTTATATTATAAATATAAATATTTCTTCTAGTTATTGAATTAGTTTCAATGCATAAACATACATAACTACAACCTTACAAATATGTGTTACTAAATGACGCTCGGAGTTTTATATACACACTAAATAAAGTAATTGCAAGAAAGTTACCAGTTCCAAATATTAACAGTAATGAAAAGCACTATTAAAAAAAGAATGCACTAATAGATCTGATAGTATGCTGTTTTATATATATTTTGCATTTCATGTCCAATATCTCGGTACCTTTTCATTCACCGCCTGCGAAATTGTGACATATAGATTTGTGATTTCAAGTGACTTTATCCAAAAAATAAAAAGAAGAAAAAAACAGTGACCCGGTCCGAATCAATGTATCGGTTGGTCGATAAAAGCGTGGCCCGGGCTCACGACAAAACCAGTACAATTAAGAGACACCGGACATGAAATTCAAATTACATATATCACCTCGTATATCACCAGCGGTCAGCGAGTTTTCGATTTGTGCATATTATGAAACTTATTGCCTAAAAATTACATTCCATGGAAGTAAATATGTGTTGTCTAACAACCAACAATGCGAATTGTATTTATCCGTTAGTTCAAGTTCTACATCTGTTGTTAGAGACACCCGTTCTAGTAAAAATATTACTTTCGGAATATCTATTAGGCTGCCAAATTTATGATGCGATCAGATCGCGATATTATATTAGTTTTTTCAATATTTAGAACTATCCGTATAGTCTGTTCTTTGACCAAAAAATGGTTTTTACGATTTTATCAGGCTTTAATTTCGTCATAATTCCTGTGGACCGATTGCAGAAACGTTGACTGCTAATGTAGACACAAATAGCCCGAGCAGATGTGTTTGCAGAAACCCAGAGTAAATGTACATTTTGAGTCGGTACTGTTGTACTCTTATTTACACTGTCTCACGTAATCGTCACCCTTAAAAATAATTAACACAGATACTTGTTCCATTATTGGTATTATCGTTGTTTCCAACAGTAATCTTCGCATAAACTATGGTTGATGGCATATTTTTATTATACATTTCAAGTAATTCTTTGTTGACTACACACGTTGAACCAACGTTGAAAGTTGAATATACGTGTTGAAACAACGTATATTCAAGATTGATTATTGGACAAAAGAAAATCGGAATTATGATCATTGGCCAATTTGTGAATTTAAAATTCATACGAATAAACAAAAATTAGGCTATTAACAATCGCCCTACTACAGTTTTTAACCGACCAGTTACATTCGAAAATTTCCCTACAGTTGTGCAGGAGTACATTTTATTGGACAAGGAAGTCCAGGCAACGACGAATCTTATCATTCAACATGTTTATTTAACAATTTTCCTTTTAAAAACGTTATCAGTTGTACTTTTTACAGCACATTTTTACTATGTCACTTAACCGAACATTATCTCGGAGTGGCGAGCGTGAGTGTTTTCGAATCGGAATTTCCGAGAATTCCGATAATCTCAGTTTAGTAATTGAGTCCTATTAATCTATCGTTAATTGTAAGTGAGGATTCGTACAAGTGGGGATTGGTTTCAAACCGCTGAAAATTGTTTCCGATTTATTACCTGCACTCGGACCTCAAGAGTTTCCGCTATTGTTAAAACCAAAGAGATATAATTTTCCAAATGACACAATGCATTTTACAAGACTGATGGTATCATTGATGAGGCAAATCCGAATAATATCGGAAGAATCTATAATGATATCCATATTTCAGTCGACTTTCAAAAAATCCAACTAACTATTCCTACCGTCCTTATTGTAAACTCTTAGGGAAGAAATCGCATGCAAAATCGGCGTTAAATTTTGATCTGGGACAAATGCAGGAGCGGGGGGGTTTGTTTATTGTTCCGAGCTCCTATTTGTTTGTCTACCCGCCGGTTCCCTCGCTGTTCGTTCCTACGATCGAGTCCATTGCCTTCCCCCAGAGCACGTATAAGCGAATTTTCACTAGGCTATGACACCTTCCTGTGCCTAGGAATTCACTCGGGATTATCCATAAATACTTCATTACAAAAAATTTGACACTATAACTTTATAGGCAAATTTTAATGAAAATTTGCTTTCCACTAAAAAAATTATAGGCGATGATAAACTTTAATAACAGAATGGTACGACGACGATGAGAACAGCGTAGGATCAAATAAGCGATTTGAGACGCTTCTCCTTGGAGGAAGCGTTCTAGAAATGGACATTAGTGTACTTCCTCATAATACCTCGAAATAATATAAAACAAGTCTGTCTGAGTCTTTAGCAAAATTTAAATAAATAAGTAATCTCGTAATCTAACAGAACGAGAACATTTATTAAATTACGGGTTACGCCCGTAGTGCATTGGAGAAATTATATTCCGGTCTCATTCAAGTGAGGAATTTGAACTTGACTGTAAATCTGTTATGCGTGGCGGTAAACCACAAATTCCTGCGGTCGGTTTTGTCCGAGACCGAAATACGATTCTTCACCGGAAGGAGTGCACCGACTGAACGTGTATACATTCTTCAAATATTTGTGCCCTACGGCCAGGCGTGGGATGGCCTAAATTCAATTACCGTACAAACATAAAGCGCATTCTGAATTCATTTTGTAGCAGAGCGCGGACTTTCAATATTACATTGTAACGGGAGTAATGAATATAAAAATTGTTCCTCCTCAAAAATAGGTATGGAAAAACCGCTGATTTAGTGCTGCGATAGGCCGGTCTCTTAGCACCATCGTCAGTAAATTATTGTGGCGCCTCGCATGCCGGTTAACCACGAGAATCATGAACTGGTATTAAGAAGAAATCCATTCTGTTTCCTCTTAATTGTATTTCCCAGCAGCAGCGACCCTGGGGAATACGCGCTGAAGAAACGTGCTGGTGACTCCGCGTTGTGAAGACCAGACCTTTAGTCACTACTCCGACAGGCCGGTACCTGGGCTACCGGTATAGCACATTAAAGTGTGCTAGGTAAAGTGATATTGGATAGGTGCACAGAAGCCGTATTATAGCGGTAACAGATCTAGTAGAGCAAGCTGCCCGTTAAGCATCGCTTTAACACAGCTTCACATTGACCGGTATTGGCTCATTTCAAGAAGATTTTATTTTCCTATAAAGTTTCTACTTGAAACTCGGTATTTTCATAAGCGACCGACTTTTGCAAGGGTATTTAGTTTTGTCGAATGACGATAGCGATGTATAAACTAAAACAACCCCCCGTTAAATTTCTTAAATTAACATAAATGTCCGATGGCTAGTATTTGCCAGACTTCTCTGATGGCGGTAGTTCCTGTAAGAAGGCTTACGCTTCTTGATTCCAGTTGTGGGAACTCGGATGGTGAGAACCCCCCACTCTCGGCGTGGCTCTTGCGTAAGGACCGGTTTGTCCGGGTACCTACGGTTCTGTGTACCTGCGGCCCGCTTTCAGGTACACAAGTTCAGGAACCTCGCTCAGCCCACTTTCAGGACAAAAACACGACCCAATTCCAGTATGTAAACATTGTCCGACCGGCAACAGATATTGGAGGATCTGGAAATAAAAATTCGAATTATTTATTGTTGTAACAATTTCTAGATAACATATATACTTCGAGAAAAACATAAATCCGTGTTAAGCCGGATTAAAAAACTGTGGAGTACAGATTCACACACAGACCGACTAAGTAATTATCAATTTGGATTATAATTTAGGTAGTATTTCAGTTTTGAAGCAGAAATATTTGTCCAAATATGGGCCGCATCGGTAAGTCCTAAGGGTATTTGGCTAAACGCAATTCATGCGCGTTCAAATTGTATTTATCCTGAAGGAAAACGCTTGTGGGGGGCTGTTCAAAGGGGGTTGACTGAGGGATGTCTAACGAGAGGAGGCAGAAGCGGCGGGACGTCAAAGGCCCGGGTCTTTGACCATTTTATCGGTGCTTATTGCTAGCTGACTGTGCCCGAAGTCCTATCATGCGATTCTATTCGTGGGGACGAGGGCGTGAAAACATATTTTTAATATAAGCAGATCCTTGTAATGCGTACAACCTTTAATTTCATTCCGTACCGACACATGCTATTAGATTTCGAGGGCTGTCAGATGAAAATTGGACGCGTCAATTAATAAACCGATGATTATAATTCGATGAATTCACAAAAGCGTTTGTTTAACCGGAAGTTGCTTGCGGGGCACTAATAACCATTTCCACGTAAAACTCACTGCATTGATTCGAACGATATTGCACTATATTCCAGATCTCGTATGGGTAGAATTCCCCATGAATGGGTTCGCGAATGAACTGAATTCCTTTCATTCAAATGAATGTTAATTTCCCTAGTTTTACTAATGAAATATGATGTTGATAAAGAAATATCTGGGATGAATTTTAAACTATGAAAATAATAAAACTAATAAATCCGTTTCAGCATATATAGTTCGGTTATTTAAACATTCTAGTTAGGTTTCACCTGGAAACGCAGAACTTTATGGGTAAAACTGGACTGTTTGCTCGACTGTCGACCAATTTCACAACTGGCTTCCTTTGAACAAATATATTTCGAGACCCATGAGAGTTAAAAGTGTGCTGCGTCCAGATTGTGTTCTGTTGCAAACCTTTAACGAAGTGGGGAAGAGTTTTAAAGTTGGTTTCCCAAGGCCTTTTAAGTGAATTCATTAGCATAAACAAAGCCCAGTGCCCCTCTCCGCGTACTGAGTTAGTAAAATGCGTCAAAACGTTTAAACGGAATCGGTTGGTTAATTGTGCGTTGTTCCCCAATACTTCATTGGAACAGTTGGTTGTAATTATAGAAATCAAGGAGAAATACTGGAAGAAAGGAATGTACGATAAGAATTCTGTAATTATAATACATGATATACGTAATATACAGTGCAAAATACACACACACACACACACACAAATGATATATCCAACTAATTTAAATAACTTTTATTTCAGGTTCAGCTTCCATTCTTCTTTCCAGTAAATTGGTGAGTAAAAGATAAATTAATATTAATTGTAATTAAATTAATATTAAAATTAAAAATTACATGTCACTACCTCCATTGTTAGTTTTATTGAACAAAGCAGTCAACAGAAAGAATGAAGCCCAACATAACACACGGCGTTTTTCGATATGTTAACAGAAAACAAAAAAAGTTTGAAAATGTATTGAGGCGGCATGTTTTGATCCAATCGTCGGAACGATCGGACAAAACAATAATTTCCGTTGTTGTCTAAAACTAGTGTTTATAGCCGTAGATTTCGCGTGTTTCTGTCTCCTCTCGCTGTTTCTGTCTTTTGATAGACCGGTTTCGGCTTGTGGTTTTATCTTTTTTGCCCACACGCCCCAAAACACAATAACGAGACACATATATATACACACGACGAACAGACTACCACCACGGTACAAGTGACAGTGACAGTGCAGTGAGGATGCCCGAAAAACATCCAAAGTACCAAATTGACTAATACCGCTGCTGAAGACAGCGAGCAGCCGAAACCGGTCTAGCAAAAGACGAAACCAGCGAGAGGAGACAGAAACACACGAAAGCTTCGGTATTACCAACAAATATTCTAGCTTTTATCATGACGATAATGGTATTGTGTACTTACGATCATAAAAGTTTTGCTTTCTCTTTAAATAAAAATTATTAGATATAGCTTAACTAGCGCCCCCCTGAGTGTGATGCGGAAATGTACTTAACTGAAGTTCGATGGGTGCACTTGTACTATAACTAGCGCCCCGTGAGGTTATGGTGCGGAACTGTACTAACTAAAAGTTCGCTCGGTGCACTTGTACCGATAAACTAGCGCCCCTGAGGGTGGTGCGGAAATGTACTTAACTAAAGTTCGTTCGGTGCACTTGTACCGATAAACTAGCGCCCCTGAGGGTGGTGCGGAAATGTACTTAACTAAAGTTCGTTCGGTGCACTTGTACCGATAAACTAGCGCCCCCTGAGGGTGGTGCGGAAATGTACTTAACTAAAGTTCGTTCGGTGCACTTGTACCGATAAACTAGCGCCCCCTGAGGGTGGTGCGGAAATGTACTTAACTAAAGTTCGTTCGGTGCACTTGTACCGATAAACTAGCGCCCCCTGAGGGTGGTGCGGAAATGTACTTAACTAAAGTTCGTTCGGTGCACTTGTACCGATAAACTAGCGCCCCCTGAGGGTGGTGCGGAAATGTACTTAACTAAAGTTCGTTCGGTGCACTTGTACCGATAAACTAGCGCCCCCTGAGGGTGGTGCGGAAATGTACTTAACTAAAGTTCGTTCGGTGCACTTGTACCGATAAACTAGCGCCCCCTGAGGGTGGTGCGGAAATGTACTTAACTAAAGTTCGTTCTGTGCACTTACACCGATTAACTAGATTACTAACAATAAACTTTTTTCAGTACATTTTGAATCAACAGGAAAACTTTTATACTCGAAAATACACATTACCAGATAGGTTTCCTGTCATATATTTGTAAGTCAGTACCTAATAGTTGTGACCAGTTGTACGATGAAATATATATTTGACCGATAATCCGACAAAGACTTGAGCCGATTAACAAAATCCCAGTACAAGTGACAAAGCAGGTATTCTAAACTAGTGTTCATTAGCTTTTTAAAAGTTGATACCGCGTCAGCATATTGAGTGTCCGAGGGTGGAGGGATCGACTGCGATTAGATTGGGGATGTGATGACGTCACGACGGGCGGTATGCGAATCACCGACCGAGCGAAATACCTATCGCCCGCCCCCGATTCCTCAAAATGAATTTTTCCTCATGTACACGTCAGGGTAAAAGTGGCAAAAAAAAGGGACGAGCCGGCGACCTTTAAATCTAACCAACATACAATCCTGCTTCGTTTATTCCAAGCAATTGTTCGTCGAAACATAGTCAATAAATGTTAGGAATAATACTACTAGTCACTGTATTATACTATTTTTTAAATGAAGTGGGTATGAACAGTTGGGAACTGGTGGGGGTATCGTTGATTTTTGACGGAAGGTCGACACACTCTGACCAGTGTCAAATGTCAATTGAGGACCGGGACAGTCTCCTTAATGAACAACGCCGCTTCTCGTTTTACACATTCGTGTCGCAGTTCACAGATATACTCTTAACAAAAGATGTATACATTCCTAACAACAGTAAATATTACTGAGAACCAAAGTTTTTCATCCGGACATCTGCCAGAGCACTAGTTTCAATTTTATGGAGTTTTTGATGTAGATTCTCTAGATGAATTAGTCTATTTTTTACAATTTTAATCTAATTTTTCTTCCATTATCATAGGAATACCTCAATTTTTTGGGAACAAAGTAAACGATTTGCTGACCGCTTCTTCGATAACAGTACGAAATTTTTATCAAGCGTACCCTTCTACCGCCGTGTATGAGGGCGGACGCAATTACGTTTCTGTCCATTATTCAAGCTCCTTCGATTAAAATGTATGAGCCACCGACGGGATGTTTGATAAACGAAATTTTCATCTTCGGTCAGCTTTTTCTCGGAGATTTAGATCGGTAGCTCTACGTCCTAAACAGAGACGTAATTACGGCTTATTTTGTGTGGACCCAAATTTCGATAGTAATGCTAAATTAGACCTATAATTCTTGCAAAGCGATTAGAAGCTAAATATTGTCTGAATATACTCCTGTGAAACATATACTAAGAACGTATATTCTCAATTAAAGTCCACTTACGATTACCGTTCATGAATATTAGTTAGTTTTATCTTCAATAAGAAATACTCAGGAGGTACAACAAGTGTTAGATATTTCCCTCGTTTATTTTACCAGTCAAATGTTTATTTCTGTTTAATGATTTGCTGTATTGTAGCCTGTGGTAAGTTCCGTTGCACGTGGGAGGGGAAGTAGATGCACAGAAGCCGAGTCCAATCGAGTTCATAAGATAATGCAATGAGAGGCCCAACATGGTCCCGGCTATGCCAGAAGGGGCTCGACCCTGTATTAAACTTGATTCTGACATTATAATTGACTCAGCGGAAACTCAATTGTTGAAACCGAACAATGGGCCCTTCCACGTACTGTTGTTCACCCATAATAGTATCGATCACCTATAATTAACGCTCGAAATGTAAATAAGAAACTAGCCCTGTTAAGGAAAAAAATAAGAAGAATTGAGCGGACGTTAATAACCTGAGAGTCAAAAATGCAACCAGAGCCATATAATATAAAAATGTAGACTTAATCTAGTAGCATTGTTCACTTAGAGAGAACATTGTCCATGTTGTAATCCTTCTTCAGTTGAAGTTAGAATATATTTAATCCGAAACGTTATTTAAATAGACATCGATCGTTTAGGCTGTTTGTTCAGCAATACAGCTGAAGCGCTGTCCTTCGAACGGACAGCTCTCCTCTTGACACCGACTGTTTTCATTACTGAACGAGATAGACGTAATCAATACGGTTAATGCAAAAGATATTTTCTTATGTTCTGAATTTAACCGGAATGTTTTTGCCCAGAATCAATTGGTTTCTACCAATTACTGCCCATTCACAATGTGCTTACGCATAATAGTGTCATGGTTGAAAACGTACATCTTGCCTAATGCGTATGAATATATACAGCCAATGTGTCTTGACCATTAATTCAATAATATGAGACCGAGTAAAAACAATTCAATTTTTGGAGTTCTAGAAACGGAGGTTCGGGTTTGGGCCGCAACGCTGATTGAACGGCCGACGAGCAATATTATGCCTCGGTAGATATTTCATTCCAAAACAATTCCTTTGCGTCAGCTTCTGTCAAATATTTGGTCAGCGGAATTTTTTTCTCGGCCGGCCCCGGTATTGTTCTTCGCCGGTCTCCGTTATAAGAATGTACCATACCGGTCTTGTTTTATTTTGTTGAGGATTCCCGAAAGAAATTTCCCTTTATGACAATATCGCAAAATTGCAACGGTCGCCATATTTATTCGATGTTCAGATATTGCAGCAGTCTATCGCGATAACGCAAGGTTTATCTAGTTACCCGGCAATTATTAATGCAATAAAATTTTGTACAACATAATGATCAAATATATAATGATTTATATATCTATATATGTATAATATAAAGCCGCGGAGAAATTTAAACGGGCAGAGAAGCACTGCTCAGTCAGCTTGTTTCGAAATTCGTGGCTAATTGCATTAATTGCTGTAATTCGAGTCAGTTCTTTTGTTCTCTCATTAAAGCAATTTAACGTGACAGCTCGACACATTAAATTTGTTTTGTCCTGAGCCTGGTCACACTTTCATTCGCACGATTAAAAAAAGCTATATATAATATTTCAGCTGAAAAAAAATATGAAACTGGAAGAATTGTAACCGAGACATTTTTTCCCATTCTTCCAGGAGAATTATATTAAATTCCCGTTTCACACAATGCGCATATATAAAACATCAATTTTATATGTTATAATAACTCTGTGTATTTAAGATTAGGCATTTACAATCATCAATTATAAAAATAAAATATCGCGTTTATATTGATTAGCTATTCATTATCTAGTATAGTTATGAGAGATGTAGCTTGTAGTGTATTAAAATGTCATTTATACCTTTCCTAGATAACTGTCAATTCTTGACCGATCACGCACACTGAATCCCGTCGATGTGTCCACCCAGTCGTATTTAAAGACAGACATTTTCGTTGTCCGATTTTCTCTTTACCGGAAATTGAAACCTAAAAGTGGCCGTGGCGTGTGGGGGGTGTGGGGGTGGCCAACGATTTTGAAATACGCGATTATATCGATGGAAAAGGCCGATAGCCACACAGCCCGGGGAGGTCAACGCTCAGAGGGTAGTTGAACCGTATTCGAATTATATAACAATCTGACGAGAAAAGTGCAATTTTGAGTTGAGACTAACGACACTCCGGTCTAAACGTAAACATATTCAATTATACGTAATCCGCATCCAGTATTACACAGCATATTTCCTTTACGATTTCAGACAAATGTCTTAAATGTATTGACAACTATCTTTAAATTTTACAAGCCACTAATATTTTTTGGAGATCTCTCAAAGACCGCTCTTCCAGTTGCAATGGCAGCTAAGTGTGTCGGCGTATTCAGGTTTCTACTAAAAAAAATTCGAGTTTTTTTTTGGTAGACTTCAAATGAAGTTTAGTGACTTCAAATTGAGTAGTGGAGTGTTGCGACAGTCCCAGAACGACCTCTGGAATAATCCCGTGGGATAGTTTCGGACAGGCGGATGGAACCGAAAAACGAAAGCCAGAATTGAGACTTTCTCCCATTAGATAACCTGTGCTCCCTGGAGTCCGGCGTATGACTCCGATAGTCATACGATCAACCGAATCGCTACCGTATCACTTTCATACTGAAAGTTCGATAACTTTCAGTTTAACCCTATCGTCACACAACCCCCCTTGCGGTCTTATACCGTGGTTTTCATTCCGAATCCTCTGGTTTCATCTCCTCCGCCACTCTATTTACGTCATTTGTTACGGTTTCAGATGTGTCTATTAATCCCAATCTTTCAGTCGCCCACCTCCGTACTCTTCTAGATCCTCCAACGTACTCAAGTTACTTGACCTAAGAGCGTATTAGTGATAATTTCGAAATTGATCAAGTCCATTGGTACTCGACACCACAGTATCAGTATTACGTTTATTTCACGTAATACATCGAATTTGTCATATAACAGATATTCAAGATTTCGACCGTTCAAATGTTCTTCTCAGTTCCCCTTCGAATGGACTTCAACAAGAGTAAGCTGAAACGGTTTATATAAAATAAAATGCTCGATAGATGTAATATTAGTTTTAATGTTTAGTAGACTCGACTAAGAGATTTGAGATTAAGGTTTTATCTCGGGCGGCCGGTATGCTCGTACGAAATTTCTAGAAATAGGTGCTATCTCACGAATTTGGAGTGTTTTCTTCCTTCGACGCGAATCGTTTAGTGATTATGAATATTGATTTCTATTTCAATCAAGAGAGTACTCCAAGTGGATAAGGGGGCCCAATTATTAAGTAAATGACAGTTGAAAGTGTATGAAATTGATACGCTGAAATATGTCGAGAAAAAATGTTCATGTACATATGTAATTCAATTTGATCGCTTTAGGTGGATTTACTATTACGTTTACGGGACGCATATCTTTATAATAATTCCGTACACTATTTTATGGCGTATTATCAGGTTTGATGTGGAGGTGGGTGACGTTATCTGGAGCCTCTCCCGCAACCGGTTTTTGTCCTTATCATTTGTGGCTTATCACTCACCGTTGTCAACGCACTCCCTGCCCCTTGTCAAGGGCATTGGAGAAAAAAAATATTATCAGTGGAGTTCCCACATTCTTCCGACCATAATATACCTATTCACGTTCGATTTGTAATAAATCGGGTTTGGTCGCTGTAAAAATAACCTCGTGTAAAATAACATATTTCTTCAATCGGAAAAGAACGCAGTTGTAGTGTTCGTGCTATTGCTATTCTAAAATTACATATTCAAAACTTGCATTGTACGATACAGTGAATTTTTACCATTCTGTACTGTCTCTGAATTGTACAAATATTTCTGCACATTTGTAAATTAGTAAGTAAATTGGGGTCTCTTCCGTCGTTCGAAGCGTTACAAACTGAAAAGCCGGGACAATTTAATGTATTAAATTATATTTCCCCTGGTGTGTTGGCAAAAGAAAAAACGGAAGGGAATACACAATAATGCGGAGTGATTCGGCGTTGAAGAGTTGGCAGTAATGTGGCCGTCAGCGGCAGGTAGGGCCCCCTAACAGGAAAACAGTTCAGTTTCCCTGTCATTATCCTTTCCGACTGTATATAACGCGGCATTATCATACTCGTTATTATATTGGTTTGCGTAACAGGGCGGGTCCAGTTTCAAGAAACTTCCCCACAGAGGCGACCGAACAATTGAGAACAATTCGTTCGCCAGTCACACCGTAGAACAGTCTCTACAGAAGCTGTACGCACGAATTTATACATATCACTTTCTCTACCCTTATCGTTCGTATAAGACATTGACAATGCTTAAATAGTAAACCCGATCGACTTCCTCAAGCATGAGTTGGCCATATAACCATGGTTACAGGAAGGGGGCTAATATATATAGGAACCGAGTATTCACTGTCTTTTCTGATTGATGAAATCGGCTGTTCTAACATTTAGCGTGACCAGTACGTGACTTTCAGGTATGCTGAACGTACGGGATTTTGAATTTTTCAAAACTTTAAAAATACCCTACCGTCTCTTTAATACCGAACCTCTCTTAATTAAAACACAGTTGCAGGGGGACGTACAAACGACACGTTGCAAGAAACACTTTTCATACTGGCGACGCATGAATAGTGTTCGTATTCGCCAGACCAAACGGTTTTTGCACACGTAACAATAATGGAATTACAAGGCGATTGCTACGCTTTCCGAGCGGTGAAACGCTAATTACTCTCTTTTTGTAACGCCCTGTCGTGTTAACGAATCGCGCATTCATCAGATAATAGTTTCGTAATTACCATAAAATGGATTCGTGAAGGCATGGAGTAGTGAGCATACCTTGTTGCAGTCCGGTACGCATATCCGGTGGGGGTAACCACCCCAAAGATAGAATGATTTCAAACAAATAATTTTCTAATGGAAATTTCTTGACGCATTAATTTAGTTAGATCAAAGAAAAATTCTATCGAACGTAAAATAAACAATATTAATATTACGGACTGTAGCTAAAAACCTTTAATTTATTATAATAAAACATTTATAATAATTTAGTCGTGCAATTTTATATCTCAACTCGCTAGTTTAAAGTAAGGTAATTATGGTAGGGTTTTTCGTTCGACCAACTTACAAAATTGGAAATATTTGAGATAGTGAGGGTGATACCAACGTGTCGTTACGAACTCACTGTAGCGAGGCATAATTGAGGCTGTTTGGTCTTTACAAATTACGTTACGGTCGGTTTGTGTCGGCCATCTCGGCGGAGAGGCTTATTCCTTTTTTACCTTTTTCTCTGCAATAATAGCTTCCTGGCGGCTGAAAAGACGTCTTTTCACTTCCTCGATCTCAATGCAACCCGCCGTCAAGCCATTTGCTCCTACAGATCGGTGACATTATTTTTTTGGTTCTAATTTACAGTTATTTATACAGATTATATTGACGACTCGAAATATGATAAAATAATCAGAATTCGGACGGAACCAAAATGTGCATTGGTTTTTTTTTATTACAATACTTTAAAAGATTATTGTATACTTTAAATCCCCAACAACAGCGGAACACACTTCGCAGTGTTGTCAGATCTGACAGGGAATCTTGGTTCGCAACCGGCATGAATACCATGCATAGTAATTACCTACAATGTATTGCTGACGGAATCGGGCAAGTGTAGCTGGAAAAGAGCAAGTTATAACCATTTATCACCATTTAGAGCAGAACCGAAGTGTTGCTACTTGAGGTAAACTGAAGTGTTACTGCGCGAAAGGGTCACAACTCCGTAATTCTCCGCCCTGAAAACAATCTTAAAAAAGTAAAAGCCTGAATAAATCTCGAACACTGCCTGCAGTGCATTATCGCACTATTAACGACATAATAGTACTGTAGATGGCCAGAAGCCGATAACGCTTGTAACCCAAGGTGAGTGGAGATGGAAATTCGCAAGAGTGATGATGTTCCACCTCCTAGGGGGTCGAAAGGCTTTCTGTTATTCTTTGTTTACTCAATAATACGAAACAATACTATTATAATACAATAATTATATAATACTATTATTGTTATTTCTTTTATTTCGTTCTGAATTATGCAACTATTCATAATTATGAACCTTATGTACGTCATAATACCTGAGATTTTCTGCCTCGCCCATT
Source organism: Lethocerus indicus (assembly GCA_019843655.1). NCBI lineage: Eukaryota > Metazoa > Arthropoda > Insecta > Hemiptera > Belostomatidae > Lethocerus > Lethocerus indicus. Next base: position 6,198,006 of record JACDQD010000007.1, on the reverse strand, counting down.
TATATTGTATATTTCTATTCTTCTCCTAACTAATTTTGTTATGAATGAAATTTATTTTTATTAATTTTATTATATATTTCGTTACCACTGCGCTCAACATCTAAATTGTCTTGTGGTTTGAGAAACATCCGAAATAATGAAAAGAAGTATACAGATTATTTTCTCAGAGAAAAGGATTTCTTCTGCATTGAAAATCGTTTCCATTATAGAGAAGACGCCCACAGGAAAGCCTATTGAAATTCAATTATAAATTCCACTCTGGTCTCTTAATTGGGTCAATTTTCAAGTATTAATTTTTCTCAGAGTTCTTCATTTTCCTTCGAATTTTCTCTTTTCTCTTTACCCATTTATTTTCCAACATTTACCTCCCATTCTAAAAACAAAATCTGAATACATACTTCTTGCCCGTTATTTCCGAGAAATTGGAGAATTTTAATAATCCCCGTTACTTTTTAAACAAATATTCTCGACATCCATCTTGAGTATTATACTTACTTGGTAAGTAAGCATTGTTAACGGTTTATTCATTGTTTTATAACAATTTTGTTGAATGATCGTGTGGTATCCTATCCGCACTAATATCTAGCTGGATGCCTATATGGTATTTTCAAGAATTCAATCCAATAACTGATATTGATTGCCACTACTTGGAGGAATGTATGCATTTTATTTGATGGAAAGGTCGGTAGATAAGTGTTTAACTCAAATCCGACAAAAGAGGCCAATCTTTTATCTTATCCCGAATGACAAAGAAAGAATTAATGTCGTAATTAGTTAATCCGAGGACCGCCAAATGTTTTGCGTTTGTCTGACCTTTTTAGCCTTGCGTTATCGTCGGATTAGGCTATTCAGATTTTGACAGCCGACAGACTCCACTTGAAAATCTCCCCTGTTTTTCTTACACGCGGTGTTTCGCAAGCTACCACACAGCGCGGTGGACTAAAGTAGTCTAAAGCAAGAAAATTGTAATAATAAATTAATTTATCTCGTTAAAAATAAAATAAAAAACAATGTAATTGGTCAACCTGGCCATGTTTCAAAACATTCTAAGTATTAATCGGTTATTACAAGAAAAGGACATTTAGTACATTTTGTAATATAAATAGATTTTTTGAATTCATATTATTCTAAAATAGCTAACAGCCGTACAAATTATAATTTTTCTTTTTAATTCATCCTCTTCTCCGTCCATTAGTGGGCCGCGGGGTACGTTTCACTGTGGCTATTCATCATTACTCTGGGCTTAATATAGTGCCTTATCTGAATTCTTCCGCGTCGTCCTCTCCCTCGGTTTCTGTCTGAAAAAAAGAAATCGATATGCCATTAGCAGAGAGGCGCTAATGATCTTTCTCTTAAAAAGCATTCCTATCTTTCGATTGCGAACCGGTCGCCGGCGGACCCCTCCTCTGTTTTATCAGTTTTGTGTTATACCACACCGTATTTTATCGGACTGCAGTTTCGGATATTATGGAACTGTATTTCCCCATGAATATCTGGAAGCTAGTTGAACAAAATGTACAAACGCAACAAGCAATTTGTTCACGCGGTCGCGTGAAATTTTTCTTGTCGAGTAATTGATTAACAATCCCTAAAGACTTGGGTTAAAAAGAAGGGCGATTATTGATTCATAAAACATATAACGACATTCTGAAGCTTTGATGGCTTTAGAAAACTCTTATTTTAAGCCGGTTGAGACAAATTAAGGCTATTCGTTTATCACGCGCGTGATATCCATAACATCCAAACATGCCAGTCAGAATAAACGAATGTTTGGTGACGTGTTACTTCATGGCAGCATTTTTATATCCGTTGGTCTTATATTCCTGGAGAGACTTTCTCTGAGAACTGCCATAGGAGGCAATCCGGATATCTTCAGTATTGTCAGTACGCTGTTACAGTCTCCTCTTGAAACCAAAAAGTGGGAGACAGAATCGCAAGAGTGACTTTGGAAGACCGCAAACAAATGGCTCGGATGTCGCCATCGGGCACAATTTAATTTGTCTGTCCCCTGAACGATTTTAATAATTCAGATAGTAATAATTTTTAGACTACTGGGGTGCTTTCTCATACGTTATGTTACCATATGCTCAAATTGCAATCATCACTGTTCGCTTCAATCGCGCTTAAAATCGGAAAAAATATAATTGTGTACGAATTCAGGCTGAACGGAAGTAGTAAACGTTGCTAACAAGGGGAAGAACATATATATGCATATGATTGAGGATAATTGCCCAAAATCATTGAGACTATCACAGGTACACAGTGGGGGTACCGCGCTCATTTGAGCCAGGTACGGAGGTGTCTGTTGCGCAATAGCCCCTAAAACTGCGCAGTTTTGCATAACCGGCCGTCCCCCAGACAAACAAGTTCAGGTTTAAGGCTGAGCCTCCGAACTTCGCTGTCTCGAACAAAACAATTTCGAAGCGTTTACTTACATAATTTACATTCGGACTATTTTAAAATCCCGCGGATTAAGACCGGTCTGGTTTTGGTCTTCCGCCATTCCAGGTCGGCATTTAATTCGTCCTATAACTGGGGCTATAATTCCAATCCTGAGACCACTTAAGGCGCTCAAATTTCCGTACATATTCAAGCGTCTGACGAGAGGCGGTACTGAAGAAATTCCTTCGGTCTATGCCAAGTTAGTGAACCAATAAATAAATTGAGTGTGGGATTTAAGTTAACGAAAGGTGAAATTCCTGGGATTTAGGTTTTCAGGTGTGAAAAATCGTGACAATAAATTATTCTTCACTACATACTGTTACTGTGGAGTTTTCGGCAGTAAGTTGGGCAGTCGACATTCATAAGCTCCTCATTACATTATTAATGGAATGCAACTAATGATGGTGACGGTTCAGTAGCACAGACTTGCCAAATAAGCATGCGGAGAAGGAAGATCATGCTGCGGGTTGTGATATTTTAATGTATATGGCTGCAATAAGAACTGATAGGAAAAGGGAGGCCGGGACAGAGAGGCTCCTCAGAGAGGTTGTGTCACGCCTCCCGGCTCGAGGAAGGTCATTCCGATTTCTCATAGGGTATTTATAGATTGTACCCTGTGTTTATTTTGCCGTTATTGTTCCAACGCGTCCGGCTTCATCAATTAATTGAACTCTCCTTCAGACGTGCCGTTCCTCTTCATCATAATCATCCCACGCGTAACTAACTGTCTTCGTCACAATTAATTCCCCTGCGCCCCATATTGGAAACCCACGTCCACAAATTAGACCTGAACACTTCGGCATTTGTCTGTCCCCACCGGCCCATATTTACTTTAAGCTTGACTTGGCTTTGACTTTTAGCCATTTTGTCATTAGCATAATTTACGATAATTTTCAATTATAGCAAAAAATTGCAGCATTTTTACTTCCATTTGAAAACTCGGCTTTCAGGTAAATTATTCCGTTGTGAGCCACTCACTGCCACTCGTTCCTCTTTTCTTTTAGCACCAAATTCAAAAGAAATGGTCTCAACGCGTGATACTCTACGCTACAGCGACAACAAACCTCGCTCCTACTCCCACGTAAACGAAAAGCGTGAGATGCATTCCAATCTCTACCGGGCTGCTGCAGGGCCCCGTCTATTAGAAATGTTTCGAACCAAAAAAATACACATATTAAATTACAAGTCAGAGAAATTTTACAAATGTCATTCGGTCGATTTAGTTACTTCCAAATAATTAGACGACCAGTAATTAGAGGCGACATGGGTAGAGTGACTAATAGCGACGAAAACGTGACTAGAGTGGAAATCGATTGAAGCTGTGTGGTAGAGTCTCTCACACGGTTGAAGGATCGTGGACTGACGGTGACATTTCTCTCTTGAGTCACACTGGGGCGGGGGGTATTGACTCATCCATGTGCGACCTATGTGACTTGAGTCGGCCTGAAAGATTGAGTAGTTTCGTTCTATTATTTATAAGCAATCGAAAGAAAACCGTCTTAAGGGAGGTTTTTAAAACAATGTGCAACTTACTCCCAAAATAGTGCACATGTCTATCTATTCTTAGAACTCTAAAAAATCTCCTTAGGGTTGAATAATACAGCAATTAAGAACTTTAAACTCAATATGCACTGTAGATACCATCGATGAATTATCTTCGTTATAAACCTTTTTAGATAAATAACACTCTCGCTATTATGATAACCGGATGGTAGGTCACAGAAAAATGTGAACGCGTATTTCACCAGCCTATGCTATCCCAGCTTCCAGTCCAAGCGTGCAGTAAACGGTAATTTCGAAAAGAGACAATTGTGTAAGCTCGAAACAATGAGAAAGTCTGAGATTGAAATGAAAACAACAATAGCCGATACAGGTTCAAAAGCCGGTGAAAGTCCTACAGAAACACTGAACAATGTAGAGTTCCTTAACCTTTGCTTAACGGCGTGTCCTACCAAGTCTGAAACGAGGATGACACGCTTCCGTGGTTCGAATGTTGATAATCAACTGAGTTATCCCTGTTTTAAATCCGGTATATAAGGATAATCATAATTTCGCAGAAACTTCTACTGTGAAGCTCATTCATCTGAAATGGTTTCTTTCATTGTCCCAATTAAAATTCACACTGTCCTTTGAACGCCTGTATAAATTTTATCTAATAAGGAATGTAGCATTCATGAATTTTATTTATAATAAAATCATAATCAAATATGAAATAAGTTCGCATGATAAGTTTTAGTATTGCGTATATCTTTAAATACGTTTTGCAGTACTAAATCCAAGTATCGCACCGACCAATTAAACGAATGTCATTTAACGATTTTACACAAAGCAAACTGGGCGAATCGAGGAACGAGGCAATTCATCATATATGAAAGGGTTCATTAACTGGAAATAATACGACTTCTCGATATTACTAAAGAGAAAAATTAATTAAAAACGTAAACTACGGACTCAATGATCCCTAACGAGAGCCAATTATTATTGTGTGTCTCTGTTGAGAGATTAAGTTTATCTCCTGTTGACGGATATGGTGCCACACAGTTCCAGATAATGCCGCTTTTACCGCAGATAACACCGTGCAAACATCATGTATATAAACCCGTGTGAATCGTTCACGTTCAACCCTAACCATTACTACCGAGTTAATTAAGATTGCGCTGGCTTTTAGGTTAATTACGAAATGATTGTTACATTTAACAACATTTAACCAGCAGTTGAAAAAATATTGCGTCTGACACTGGCACCATACGTCTAACGATTCAAAAAATTATATCTGTAGTAAACCTAAGAAAATGTGCACTCTTTGCATTCCCTGATCTCATGTGTTATTATTTGACCCTCAAATATCCCTGCTGTCAAAAACCCCCACCGGGATAGCCGTTCTTGGCCTTTTCCTCTACCACAACTCCCGAATTCCCAAATGCCAACTAACGACCGAAAACCGCATTCCTTTTTTGCGAATGATCTTTAAACCTTGCCAGAAAAAAAACGTTATTCCGCCGTATTCGATCGCCCTATTACGTCCCATCTAGGTAAAAGTTTGACGTTCCAGTGTCTAAATTCAAGTACAATAAAGTATAATTGGTACAAAATAAGATCCTGAAAATAAGAATTCACATTACACTAAAATAAGTATTAATCAGGAATTCAAAATTATGTCCTTGCTTTTACTGTCAGATTCTACAAAAACTGCGTTAAAAGTAACAATAAACGTATATGTATCAAAGGAAATGTTATTAAATGTGACTTCAAATATAATTAATAAAAAATTTATAATTTGTAAACAATAATATACTGGTGAGTTTCACCAATTCGTGACTGAAAAGTGGGACCCCAGTGTACCGACCGGGCTCTCTGTATTGACGATGGCTACGATCGACTAGGCGATACTAAAAGTAAGAATATGTGGGAACTCCGGAACGTGTTTCTTTTCTGGGATGGCGAGTAAATCATGAATTACCCGTTAGGTAAGAGGCAGAGCTAGAAGAGGCAGAAGGCAGAGCTAGAGGCCCGCCTTCCATTGGGAAAGTTAGAAGTCAAGTGTTTGCCCCGCTCCCCGGGTCATCGACCTCCCCGACAACCGAGCTTACAAGTTACATCACGACTCCGCGGGTACATGGAAATTTTCTTAGTCCCAGGACGAACTGAGAATACGGTTATGACAACCAGTCCTTAAGTAAACATGTAATTAGACATCTAAATTGCTCTACGAGTGTAAACACCCCCATTAACTCTTGCAGGTATATGGGCAAGTGAATACAACCTGTGTTTTGGCCTCTTAAGAGGTCAGAAAGGTTTTGGTTGTAAGGACATATATATCTGGATATAACCAGTGGCAGCAGACATGTAAACTTTATATAATAACAATCATCCAAAATCAAGATTAATACACTCGGCGTTAAACTCAGGAAAACATAAATCTTAAATTATAAATAGATAAATAAAATTGAATGTATTCGGTGCATTTTGAAGATTGCTTAAGCCCGGGCGCTTATGTCTAGTGACATGACGTGGCCCCAGCGTGTCGGAATCAGCGAGTGGAAACGGGAAGCTGCAAAAGTCATATAAGCTAGTTATTAATTAAAGATAAATTCTGTCTATTTATTAGAAGTCAAACAATTCCGCGACTTTCCCTATACTTGTCCCAACAAATTGTCTGCAATGGTTGGCAACGTTCACGAAGGATGTGGAGAGGAGTATGAGAGGTGGCGGAACACGCGAAGGCGACGCCTCCCGGCTCAATCAGGTAATGGCTCGCCCCTCTTTGTGTCCACACCCTTCGCTACCCAGACACGAATCGACTCCAAAGTAAATGGAGAAAATCTCCTGCACAATGCCGGGGGACAACGGAAAAGAAAACGTAAAGGAATCAGACGGGGAACAATAGGACACTCCGTTCTAATATCGAAGATGTGCGCGCTCGCATTGCATACAGGCAGTCGCCCTAATGGCCGTGGTCTCAGCTCACTGAGGTGATCAGCGATATGTTCGACCTAGTTCCCCACGCTCTTACTATTACTATTAAACTTTCGCTTTTAGGTTACATAAGAGCCTAACGCGCATTCAGCTCTCTGCGCTTGCAATGACACGACCTGTTCATTAATTCTTCGAACCGGTGTAGCTACAAATACCGGTTAGAAATAAAGATGTTTATAACTTTGAATTGCTGAAATTGTAAAAACAGCTCAGTTCACACGAATTTTCCTGTGTTTTATCACCAATTTTTAATTGTAATTGCGAACTTTGAAGCATTATTTTTTGCGGCTTCAACGACGATGTCATGTGTAAGGCACTTAAAACGGACTTAAAGAAGAAAGCAGTCGCTTAGGGCGATCCCCCATCTATGTCGGTTTGTTATCTATTCCAAAGATGCAAAGAGTTCTCACAACCTAAGCAATCGGAGCGCGGAAATAAAGAAAAGAATAATTACACCGCACGAACGCAACAACATTCCCGAGACATGCTCCGGTGACGTTGAATTCAGACCGCTAAATACAGCCTTTTAATATAATACCGCATTACGGTACAGCGTATCAATGCCAATCCATGTCTACAGAATCACAGACGGCAAATAGGGAAAAAGCCATCCGGGAGAGAATTCTACCGTATTTAATTTCAATCTCGTAGTGAACGAGGTCTCGGTAAAATGTTTATAAGAGTTCGGCTTTGGCTCGGTGTGAATCGCTCCGGTGAAATATGCGCTGTCGTCAAATCGTCTGTGCGATAACGCGGTCTTCTCTCTAAGTGAATGCCCCGCTTCACTTTATAGACTGCTAGAGTGGGGGAGTTTCTCAGATACTAATGATTAACTGAAAACTTTCGCTATATTAACGATAATAGACAAAACTTAAACTAAAATAAACAACAGAAAATGTGAAGTTTATTTATAAACCATAGTTAGTTTGAAGGAAAATCATATGACTTTATTAACAGTGACAAGAAAAAAAGTAATTGTAAAATGTAAAATTTAACAAGAAGAAATACACAATAAATAGAGAGTGATTAATATTAAAAGTGATCATAGACTTAATAATGACAACAATAATCATCAAGGAAAATTGATAGGATTAAGTTTTAAATGGTTCTAAAGATGGCTGATTCCAGGGGAATACCAATGTATATTCCTATAGTCGGGGGAATTACCAACTTGTAATGTCAGACATTTCCTTGAGTTTTACATTTGAATATTGCCAGTACATTTTTAAGTCAATGGCAAAATTCAAAGGTAGAAAGTAGAACTGTTCTATTGTCAACATTTTCCTCGGTATGTCCAACACGTTTCGGAAATACTGTCGGACGACGTAGGAAACTGGTTACGTTTTCTCGACTACCCGACGCGCTTCTCAAAAAAGAAACATCCCGATAGAGAAAAGTCCGTTTGCGACGATGAGGCGGGACGATGAATTGGAAGTTTTCTGGCTTCTGCCCAAAGGTCAGTTGGTGGGGAAGCTCGTTCCCGGCGTTTAATCCCAGAAGGAGAAAGTGAGATGACGCCTCCTACGTGTGTATAATTAGAGAGGGGGGGGGGGGAGAGTTCAAAAATAAATTTTCCCATTTGACCGTCCCTCCATTGAGGCCTGGGAACGTTTCGCTCCGAAATGAGGGGGTGAATTGCCTGCGAAAATGTCGCGTGGAAAAATCTATCGTCGATTTTTGTTTTCCCGACAGACTGACGGCCGGAGAGAATCGATCGGTTCGGGCAGGTGATTCATTCTCCGCCTATATAGACCGTTTTAAGTTTCATACATTGCGAATAACTCCATTAGGGGACAACAACAAAATATATTAGGCTACACATACTATGTAATAGCAATTACTATGTCATATTTCAACCCTTCTCTACATTTTATGACCGCATTTCCCCCTTATATTTCTTTCGATTATTTCATTATTAACCCCTCGGGCGGTTATACTTGCGACAGTTTACTCTATGCATTAAGTTTGAATTGAAAAGTTTCACAATAATTTAGCAGTTAAATTTATCATTCGATTTTCAGTTTCCACTCACTTCCGTTAATATATTAACGCGAAATTATCTATTGTCGCCCATGGGCCAATTCTTTATCTGAACTATTTATACTATTTACACTTGTATAAATCCTGCATAAAAAATTCTTGGAGTATGTATGTACCTAGCGAAAACCAGTACCACTGCTCCAGTGAAATGTCGGAAATACGTTGATTTTTGTTCACATGGTAGAAAGAGGTAAATCATTTAGCTCAAATGCTAATTGAGCAATTTGATAATTAATGCAATTTAAAATTGCAATAAAATGCTTATCATGTGTTTTTTTTCCAGTTGTCTGTGATTATGTTATCGAGAAGCGAGCACGGTTCGTCAAGCCAACAGTAGTGAACACAAAATGGTAAGCAGTTCATGGTGATATATAATTAATTATCTATTATCAATTATATTATTAATATACATTAGAATGCGTCTCTTCTCCCTTTGACAGTGGACCGACGTCAAATATGTGGTAACTAAACCAAGTCGTCATAAGTTAAATACATAATCCACATTAGTAAGTTGATTACAACATAATAGTGATTTAGCACACACTTTTTACAGCATTCTAACGTCTACTTTCTGTTGATTTAAAAAATAAAATAATTCAAATAAATTCTAATTAGGAATAAACTGTTTTTTTCATAATCCTATCAAATTGGTGTCTAACTTAAACGCTACGAAAATGACAAAACTGAGAATATCGAGGAAATATAATCAAATATAACTATATTATATAAATATAATATTAAACATATATAATAATTTCTATAGTGGATTCAGGAGTAATCTTAGACCCACTCGTAGTCAATTCAGATTTGAACTTTATTGAAAAGTTACTGAACCCGGTGCCATTGTCCCGAGGTGCTTTATTGTTCAATCAATTGCAAAAAAGAAACACTTTTCAGAAAAGAAGTACTTTTAACTTGTTGAGCTATATAAAGCAAACGGCCTACTGATCTGTTTGCCTTTGTGGCCACCGGGTCACTCTTGACATTGGCCATTATACCTGGCAAACTGCCAAATTGAAACTGGTCCACATTATCATTATCGTTTCGTCATTTAACTCATTGAGATGAGTTCATGGCATCGATGCTGACATCGATTATAACGTATTACATTTCATAAAATACTCGGTAATTATTTTCTTACAATTTATCAAATGAAGCTAGTATGTTCTTTTTAAATTTACTATCTGTAATAAAGATATCTAACCACTCATAGAAAGCTGTTCGTCCTTAATAGCTAACGACACTTATTTAAAAATATACAGCAAAATAATAAAAAAACAAATGGCATTGAAATATTTATATTATTAATGACTAGGAGTTTAAAACGTGAAAAATAAATGCTCGGTTTTCTACTACCGTGCAGTATGGAACTCGAACCCTCCTGTTTACTTTTATTGTAGATTAGGAAATCTACTGTAAACCACCTGCACCATATAAAAGAATCTTTTATATATGAGTATCGCGTCGACCCCGAACCGCGGTCGAAGAATATAAATATTGCGTGAATATAAATGGATTTTTAAAATGTATGACGTTATCGTTATGACGTTTAAAAGTTAATTTGGCACATCTGCGAAAGCCACCTATAACTCCAGGACAAGATTTTGCTGAGGGCAGCATTTTGCTGATATTGAATCGCGTGTTTTTTCCCCGAATACCGAAAGTATTCCTGGGTATACATTCCATTTCGAATACTGGTTACCTGTTTTGGGCGTGGTCGCCTCTCTGTGTATACAGGGACTGTTGTATAGAGCGCTGTTGCATACAGTTGTTAGTACGTGGGAAATTTCAAAGGGAATAAAAATGAGACGGTCGTCTAATGCCGATCACGGAGCCGGTGTGTTACTTGGCCGTATACTGAACGGCGCTTCAGAAATATTAATGACTGCCGGCATGTTTGCAGGCTCTCCTCACACGCTCACATTTCAACTCTTTCTTCAAGTTCCGCCTTTGATAATTGTCGGCTGACGGATGCTACAGGGTGGTATCGTTTCGGCGGTATTTGTTTTCGTGAATAATTTTGTTGTTTATTAGATATCAATTTCTTCTGAACGCGCGTATTGCTCGGACGGAGCCATTTTTTTTTCTCCACTCCGTGGAAGAGACCGAAGGGCGTTAAGCGGTCTTAGATGCTGGCACGGGAGTGGAGATTAATATTATTAATCAATATCTTTAATTATGTCATGGGAATCCCTTCAGTACCACTGGTTGAGGTATTTCTGGGATGTAAACGACAGAACTGTGTATTGACGAGCGCCCCATCTTATGATGACGGGACAGGAGATAATACAGTCCTCGTAAGAAGAAGCAACTTATTCATCTTAACAATTTTTTTGATGTTCCAGGGCGGCGACAGCAGCGCAAGGTGCGCGACCATGAACGGGGTCGAAAAAGAGCAGGGCAAGTTGGTCGAAAGTGAGTACAGGCCGCGGTTGAAGTGGCCCGACCTAACTGTACAGCTCTTCGTCCATCTGGGCTGCATCTACGGACTCTACCTGGCTATCACCTCTGCCCGTATACTCACATCACTCTGGGGTAACGTTATCTCATCATTTACATACTAGACCGAGTAAATAGTAACTATTGTACGAATCTCGAAAATATAAACCCACTTCGAGCGCTCTACGTCAATGAACTGCTGGAATTTAACAATCTTGTTTGTGTGCCCAGAGCGAGGGTTTATAGAATATAATTTAGTGGGTCATCGTCGCACGTCAGCTACCTGTAAGCACGGTCGTTGTACTCTTATCGCACTGAATTACTGACGGACCGCTATCAACAATTGTTGGAAAATAGTCTCGGCCTGTCTAAACACAAAACTGCACGAACGCCGGCATACCAATTCAACAGTATGAAGCGTATAACAACCATACGTCGATATTTAACGAAGCTCATTGGTCAAAACAAAAATTAACACCCCTCCGGACGGGGGCATAAAACAAATGTTGATTTTCGATACTCTGTTTTCAGTATTTGTGCTGATATACACCTCGGGATACGGTATAACGGCCGGTGCCCACAGGCTTTGGTCGCACAAATCATACAAAGCCAAATGGCCGTTGAGGCTACTGCTGGCGTTCCTTTTCACCATCACAGGACAGGTAATTCGATCACAGGCAGCGTAATATAATATTCGATAATAAGAAGTTCGAGACAATTATCACTCGTTTATGTCCCTATTCTATCCCCGATTTTACAAATCATTAAAAAAAATAAATATCCGTAGGTTGGGTTTGAAATATGACCACTCGTGCTGTTTACTGTCAGTTTCGGCTTCACCCCACGGTCAGTTCTATTACGTCAGCGATATCGGGATTTACGCATGTCACTGTGTGGACATATTAAATTTACTGCAGCAAAAGTATAGAGACAGTACCTCATTATTATTACTGAAGTGGGCGAGAAACGGAAACTCCGGTTGAGATGAGTGGGCGAGTGGAGAAGAGATAAAATATAACGAGTGAGGATGTCCTCAACACAAATGTCTCCTTTTTTCGAATGTTTAGATTTCGAACGAATATTTTTCTGAATCCTGGTCATGAAGGTAAGGATAACGGTTGATTGTGCGACTGATTGAGTCCGTTTTCAGAGGCACATCTACGCGTGGGCCCTAGACCACAGGGTCCACCACAAGTACAGCGAGACGGACGCTGACCCGCACGACGCCCGCCGCGGGTTCTTCTTCTCCCACGTCGGCTGGCTGGTGCTGACCCCACCCGGAGGTCGAGGCCAAACGGGCAGTCGTCGACATGTCCGACCTGGAAGCCGACCCCATTGTCAAGTGGCAGAAGAGGTATTACCAACACTTCAGCTTTATTTCGTGCAATGTCTCTCTTAAATAAGCCCGTTTGGTAAAATAAAAAAAAGTAAGCCCCTGGGTCGGATTCGGTTTTTCGCCATCTTCAGTAGCTTAAAATTCCACTGGCGAAAAGCAGAAAACCGTTCTGAACGCCGGAAACGAAGAAGGTGGCGGGCCCTCCCAAACGAAACCCCAAATGTTGGTTCATCTAACCATTTTCCAAAATGTTTTATAATTTCTCTTTTTCTTGTATTTCGTTTTCCAGGCTATACGTTCCGCTGTTCGCACTGTTGTGCATCATACTTCCTGTGTGGGTTCCGTGCTACCTCTGGCAGGAGACCCTCTGGAACTCGTTCTTTCTCTCTTTCAACACGAGGTTCTCGATCACGCTCAACATCGCATTTTCGGTCAACAGTTTCGCCCACATGTACGGCTTCAGGCCCTATGACAGGTAGGTGGAATATTTTAAGAAAATTCTAATCTACTCTGGAATGGAAAGAGAGACCAATTAGCCCAAAAGTCACGCCGGACCCATTCGCGCCATTTTATTTATTTAAATATTTCAATATATGCCATTTTATACACTTCGACGTCCACGCTTCAGTAGCAATAATAATGCAGAATATGAATAAGAAATAAAGGCTTTGATTCCCTTAACAAATAAAAGAAACTAAATGTTCGCTTGTAATTTACAAATTGGTATTGAGACCCATGAATTGGAAAACACCCATTTAAGGCCAAACAACAGTGAAACATCTAAATGAGAACATAGCCCGACAACAGCAAATAATTACAGCAATAACTTGAGGTAATTATAATAATTTGTTTCAGGGCCAGAACTAAACAGGTTAAATATATGATAAAATTTTGAATTATCTAGTATCCTAACCTCACTGAAAGCCTGATGTTTATTATAATACTTGTAATATATTACAGGGAATTAATAACAAAATAAATAAATTTTTTTCATAAATTTTAATGCACTTTTCAGATTGAAAATAAGGTTTTTATAAATAGAACTTGGGAAGCTGCTTTTAGTACACCTGCTGCTTTAATATACACATTTAGATTAGGCTACTCATCCAAAGTTCTCAAAATAAATACGAGTGATTAATGAGAAAATTAATTTACTTTCACACCAGTCTATATTTATTGCACTGAATATTGGGAATGTTATATTTTTCATTTTTTTAAAATAAATTCTAGTCGCTAGGATCATGTGGCGCTAGTTACGAATTCGAACACTTGTTAGTTTTACTTGGTTTAACAACTAGAAAATGAGGTACGATGTTTTGTAATTATGGAATCCTGTTGCACTCTTACCTTATAAGTTCTGTAATCTTCTGTTATTAGCCGTAAAATTACTTCCGGTTCCAAATAAATATCTCCAAGTATATTGAGAAAACCACAGGGGAGGGATTTTCGACCTTAGAAGTTTCAATTCTGATTGCATCATCTTGGAAACACCAACTTCTGTCAATTATGTATTTTTAGCCGGCGACAATTCCAAAAAAAGAACTAACGGTCAATTGAGATCAATGTAACTAATACTTGTCCTACTCTCCACAATTGGTGTTCATCCTCCATAACACTGTACGTTGTCTGCCTCCTTGAATGAACTTCAATTGGTTATTGATTCGTCGGGAATTTGTCAAGAAATCAATCTCTCATAAATAGTTGTAAATGTGCCTCCTTTTTGTCATTCAGTAATATATTCCTACAGTTATTGTATAAATGTATTCTTACGTCGGTAGAGAATCCACTCTAAGGATGAGATGAAAACACGTGTAATATAAGTATTTAACATAAACGTTTATATGTTAAAAATACATGTTAAAATACCTTAGAACAGGCGATTAAAAACACAAAACCTAAAGGAAAGCTCGGGAACCCACGCACATCGTCGTATCAGGCACAATTTCGTGGCAAACAAATGTAGTTTGAAAGAAATGTTAAAAATAATTTAAATACTTAAATGTGCCTGTGTTTACTTAAGGTTTACTTCACTCAATTGGAAGTAGCTCAGGTAAACGTCCTGTGGGACGCTAACCCACTTGGGAAATAATATTGCACTTATTAATTGTTTTAACGTGTGAAATAATTTTTAGTTTTTGTCAGAGCTCATTAAAAATTCTTCCATTATTTCCGACTGGAGGGCAGTCGTTCTTTTTCCTCCGGTTGTCATTTATTGGTCCCTTTTTTGCTGGACTAGTGCACACTAACGAGTGTGTCGCATGACAGCACACGAGTTGCCTCCCATTCAAATGCACGGACGCCACTTATTTCACGTCCGAATTGCTTGCCAAACATCGGTGTTCCAATGAAGTGACCGTCAATATTTCGGTCGTCTACCCGCTGGACGCTATTAAGAAAATTGTATCCGCGTTTATGATGGCCCAGCGGACACGACGATATCAACCTATCACGAAATTTGGGCGCAAAATGTTCATTGGCAAATATACAACCTTCTTGTTTAATACTGGTGTAGTTCTCTGTCCATCTGCCCCCAAAACACTAACGTTGGAGACAAAATATAAATATATATAAATATAAATATATTCTGTAGTATACATTCTTCACAGCATCCAACTATTCGTCCACTTGATTATTTATTCTATTGAAGAGGCATGAAAATAGGTGAAATAATTAATGAGAGAACATTTGTTATTGTTTGCAGAAACATCAGCCCCTCGGAGAGTATCCTTGTGAGCATCAGCGCCCTGGGGGAGGGTTGGCACAACTACCACCACGTCTTCCCCTGGGACTACAAGACCTCCGAGTTGGGCGATTACACTTTCAACTTGACCACGGGGTTCATCGACTTCTTCAGCAAGCTGGGATGGGCGTACGACATGAAGACTGTCTCGCAGGAGATGATCGAGAGGCGGGCGCTGAGGAGCGGAGACGGCACCAGGAAGCCGGCACTGTGGGGCCTCGGCGACAAGGATATGGAACACGAAGATTTAGTACAACTCTGTCCCGACAAACAGAAGTAGAGATTCGAACCGGGAAAGAAAATAATATCCGTGGTCGTTTTGTACTTAAGAATGTGTCTTTTCTGAGCTTTATAGGGAAAACAGTGCCCTTACTTGTAAACTGAATAAGTAAATACTTAATAATATTCCGTCATAAATTGAAGTAAATGCCTTCACCTATGAAACAACGCTTATGAGCACATTAAACAAAATAATATGTTCAGTTGTAAAGATAATTTTCTTGAATATTGAGAAACACTAACATACAAGAAATGGATCATTAAAATTTCACTCATTTGATTGTGTCAGAACATAAAAAACTGAATAAGTTTAGGAACTAAAATGTTGTAACAATTTATCCTAATTATCCTAAATGAAGCTTTATCTATATTTTTTTTTATTAACTAGACCCCATTATGGAGAGACAGTGGTTTCTACTTACTACTTATCTAAGGTAATATTGCCTTTTAAATAATTAATTTTCCTGTGGCAGCTTTAGAAAATGTTCGCTCTAAATTTGAAAACTATGAATTTACTAACTTAATCAGGCCCAAAATAAGAAATATGGTGGCGACCTACTTATTATTTATTTAGTTAAACCAAAACTTAAAATCAAAGAACTAAAGTTAAATTTGTATAGATTTTTACATGTCTAAAAGTATTATAGAATAAAAATAAGTATTTGTGCATACTCAATTTGAGAAGCTATTGAATAATGACTATTCAATATTTTATTTGGCTGCACTTAGGTAGATTGCAAATGTTTGGAAAAAGATTCAACCAAAATGGTGAATTTTTAACATAAATGTGTTTTTAACATGGATATAGATTGAATAATATTAGACATAGATTGAAAAATATTTAATTCTCAATTGCTTCATCAGGGTTTAAATTATTTTTCATTTCTAGTTATTACTTCAATTTAGAAAATCTGTTTCATATAAGAAATAATTCAAGGAACTGCTGTCATAAAATTATTTAAAACTATTTATAATTGGGCATTTAAGTTGAACAAAATGGGATTTCTCTTATGAAATCTTTAAAAATGGGTTGTATTAATATTTTTTTAGGATTCTTGATTGATGATATACAAATATAATATTTTTTCTGAAAAAATGGACTAAATATGCATTGGTGTTAGTGCAAATGTCATCATTTGCATAGGCATGCACAGTAGAATTTGAATAGTACTTATGACATATAAATATAGACATAACCATATGTAATTATAAATGCATTTCTGTTTTTATTTTCATAATTTATATTATAAATAATAATAAATAATATTTATTATTATATTATAAATAATTTATATTTTTTCATTAACTGATTTCTTAACTTTAACACAATTTTAATTTTCCTATCAGAAACCCAGGATTAAGTACAAAATTAAAGAATCATTTGATACTTACGCCCAATGATAGAATCAGGCATAAACATGTAACAATTAAAGCCAAAGTGGAATTGTATTTTCAAAACAAATAATTTAAGGTGCTGGTTTGTAAGAAAGAAATTATTGTTTATTTCTCTTACATTATTTTTGTTTCTAATATATTTAATTACAATGAAATATAAATCAAAAACAATGAACCTGACTTAAAGATTGTATTTTATGATCTCAGGGTGGACATTGATTTATCCAAAATTAAATTTTTGGATGATTATTAATAATAACAACCTAAGAAAACGAAAATTATAGCAGTTACCAAATATGACTAGTTTAGACTATGGCCAGTCAAACATTATGTCCTCTCTAGTTAAATTGTTTTGTATCTGTGTTCAAATTTGGACAATAAAAATATAAATCAAACAACAAAAACCAATCTTACAAAAAAATATCACTGAAGTTTGTACTCATTGATCATCCTAAAGTACCAAACAAAAAATCTAACATACCTGCAAGCTTTTTCATTCAAATAATATCATAAACCATTATAACTCTTACCACAGGAATAAATTCATTTATTTATTTTGTTTTTAAATTTTAGCTATTATAAAGAATTATAATGTATAAAATAGGTAAAGAGTGTATTATAAGTGTATTTTTGTACTTCCAAATATAAATCCACACTTGGTTGTATTTTGAGTAGTTACTGTAAGTTGTTTGTAGTGTAATGAACATAATTAAAAGTATATGAAAGAAATGCTTATTTTAACATAAATTAGTCATGTGGCTTTATTGTCTACTCCTTTATTCCACATAAGCGAATGGAGTCACTATAAAATTATATATTTAATTGGGATGTTAAATATATGTAATATGTTATATATACATGTATTTTCATGCTTACATTAATTATTTAAAATTTCATTCTAAAGCATTCATTAAAAGAAAAATTTAGTTTATATATATATATATATATATATATATATATATATATATATATATACAGATACATCATGTAACATTTAATATTTAAATGTGAATGAAATATATAAATGTCCCTTTACTTAAATCTTACAGCAGTGCAGGACATGAAACATGGAGATTATCCTCCTTTCTATTTTTTCAAATGTTGGATCTATTAATTGTTAACAGTAAGAATAAATAATATACTAGATATGTACCAGTAGATTTTTTATTAGTAAAATTTATTTATTTATATTAATTATTAAGATTTATGATTCCCAAAACATCATTGAAGGACCAATCTGATATCAGCGAATGAATTTCTAATTTCCAATCTTAAATATCATGGCAAGAGTCATAGGAGCTGTTGAAGGAACCATAAAAGTCTATAGAACAAAATTTAAACTAAGTTCAATTGGGGAAAACCAAGATTTTTTTCTGTTTTCTCATATGGTTAACGTGATATAGCGTGAACAAGCTCGTTATTTCCAACTTAATGAAATACATTGATGGGGTCACAGGGATGAAACAGTTTCATAGTGTTTCTGAGAACCAAGATAGTTGAGAAAGACTGTTTCTAATTCGATAATATACAAATCTGGTTTATCAATTCTAAATGAAAATAAAAGTTTAATATGGCGAAGAAGAAATAATGATAAATTATGCGTTGGGATTAGCTCACCAATGTCGACTATTCCACAGTTCAGCGTGAGTATTGTTCGCATATCCGATTGGCTTGGCTGACCTTTGCGATGCTTCTATTTAAATAATTAATAATACATTACCTGGTTCTAAATATTCTTCGTTATTTAGAAATTGTTAAAAACATACTCAAATAAGTTTCGATTCATTTTGTTATTCCGGTTTTTTTTTCCATTTAGAATTGGTATTTCGTGTCGAGTAGAAGCGAAATGTTTTACTGGGCATGAAATTTGCGGGTAACAGTAGAGATAGGTATTGTTATATACATGTTTGTTTCATTAAATATATAAAAGTCAAAATAAGTGGTACGAGAAAAATGCGCGCGATTTCCCTGTGAAATTCAAATTCGCCACATTTACGGGACCCGTTGACCGAGTGTTAAGCATTTTCAGTTGACGAAACTCGTACCTCAGTGCTAAGAATACTTACTGCCGTCGGCGCTTACAAATTAATTACCGAAGAGGAAATGACACTTCCAATATGGAAATTGTGAGACGGGGCAGGGGCGGCGAAGCCATTGTCCCACCGGAACAGAAAATTGACTAAATTCAATTCATGTCGGTTTAGTCTCACTCGACAACGAGAGGTGATTCGACCCCGGCGCCCGTACCCGTGAGTAAACCCGTTTACACGTTTACCCAATACGTTTACTATCTATTGCAATAACAGCTTTAGCACAATCAGTACGGTATTTGACCAGATCAATGTTAACTTTGTGTACTCATACGCCTTCTTCCTCGTGACACTGATAGTTTCAGTCGGCCGTATATGAAACCGGCCGGCTTTCAACCAAATAGTCGCCAACATTGCTTCTTTTTTTTAAAATTTGTATATTAATTTTACAGGTAACCAGCAGAGGCCCAGACGTCAAAATGGAAGAAAAAGTCGAAACACGATGTATGTTGAATTGAAATTAAAGAAAAAATATTGTACTAATACATAAATATATGTAATATATTTCAATATGAAATTTGAATTGATAACGAATGGAGCTCCAGCACACTCACAAGTATTTTATTTCAAGTAAACTGAGAAGCAAGTTAAGGCTTGAGTTAAGCCGCCTGATCCAAACTAAAACTAATAGAACATAGTTTTTGTGTTATATTATTGAAAGTTACAAAAGTAGTTTCGATTTTTGTGAATAGAGATTAAACTTAGCTCTGATCCTTTCAGAAGAGTAATGATCTTAACCAGTGTTCAGCGCCATTTCCCCTTTTATATATTATAATTATTTTTAAAAATTCCACTCATTCTTTTATTTTCCATCATCTGGCACTTTTCTTTCTGAAACAGGACAAGCAACAAAATCTTGAAACCGATGACAGTTTCAAGCCTAGCCTGAATTGGCCTAAAGTGCTCTACCACTTGTACCTTCACATGAGCGCATTGGCCGGACTCTGGTTCCTCCTGCTCGACGCTCAGTGGAAAACTGTATTTTATTGTAAGTCCAATTTAACAATCGTATATGCACTGTACATTAAGAATTCCCTAGTTGTTGGCGAAATATCACATATATACGATATTTTAATTATTTGTTTAATTGTTAATACATTTTTTAAGTTATAATCCTTTTGTTTTTATAAACTCGCAGTTATAGCATTGGTGGTCTTTTCGATGATCAGTGTGACGGCTGGGGCGCACAGACTCTGGGCTCACTCTACCTACAAGGCGGCCACCTCGCTCAGGATATTTCTTATGCTCTTGCAGACGTTGACCTGCCAGGTGTGTAATTTCTGTTTTCATCGAGCATCACTGGTGGAAGTACTTAGCACTCGCTACGGAGTACTGGGAGCAAAAGTTTCACAAATGCCACCCAGAAGAGAGAGTTAAAAAAAATGTCAAATACTTTTACAAGATCGAGGCTGAAAACTGAATTATTCGGGATGTTTCAGGGAACAATTTACGATTGGGTGCTGGATCACAGGCTCCACCACAAGCACTGGGGCACCAACCTGGACAAGTACAACTACAAGAGAGGGTTCCTCTTCTGCCATTTCACTTCGCAGTGCGTCATCGATCATCCCTCCAAGCCGACACTGGAAAAGGCCATAGATATGACCGACATCGAGAAAGACCCCGTCGTAATGTTCCAGAAGAAGTGAGTTTTGTCCAGGCCCAATTTGGATATAAAGAGATTTGGATCTGGAGAAAAAGAATACAGTGTGAAATTCAGTCTATAGCGGATAAAAATTACTAATGAAAGAGCCTTGAAAAATGAAAGACTGAGCTTTCTTATTTCAGATACTACTGGCTGTTGATGCCTATTTTGGGTCTGTTGTTGACCGTGAACGCTCCAATCGAATACTGGGACGAATCGATACTGGTATCGATCTGCGTGGTCGGTTTTCTGAGGGTGACTGTCCTCCTCCACGCCGCCTGGCTCATCGTCAGCTCAACCATAGTCTGGGGACTCGATCCTGTCGACAAGTCTGTTTTACATATATTTTTCATAAATTAATACAGTATTTTATAGTCCGTATTGACCGATCAATCCTATCGAAACAATGGTGCTAGGACGCAAAACACCTATTTCGGTCTACCTAAAATTATTTCCTCGGATTTATCGTAGGATTGTCGATATATCATCAATATCGAACGTGTCTGATGGTCAAAAACTAGGTCTGATTTGTCTCTGTACGTTCAGACGTTCCGGGGACACGGTGCTGATCTTCTTCGTGAACAAGAGCCTGTGGCCGCAGTACCACTACCTGCTGCCCTGGGACTACCAGTCGGGCGAGTACGGCACCTACGGGAGCGGCTGTTCGACGGCGTTCATCCGCGTGTGTGCCGCCCTGGGGCTGGTCTCCAGCCTGTCGACCATCACGACCGAGGGGGTGCGCAGGGCCCTGGCTAATTCCGTGAGCACGGGCAGGAGCACGGTCGAGTGCCTCCACCAGGAGAGGACCGTCAGCACTCTCGAGGAGGCCCTCAGCCCCCATTCCCAGTTCTGAGAACCACACCCCATATACTACTCGCCCCTATTTACTATTTATACACCTTATGTACTATTTATTTCACCGCTCCTCCATCGACCGTCCGTCCAATTCGAGGTTGGACGGAACGAAATAGTAAATATTTGTAAGGAGTGGCTTTTAAAATATACATTTTTTTATAAATGGTATCACTTTTGCGACCTTCTGATCTAAATTATCCTCTTCTAAACAGATTCTTCTCATCATCGTCAAGATTAGTGCGACACCTAAGCATATTGGCACTGTTAGTGGACTGAGTTTGTGTTTTCGTTGTCGATCTTGTATATGATAAAAAACCGCACCGGCGACTAACATGTGGGAGAGCCAAAATAATTTGACGATGGCAAAAAAACCGAAATTGGCCTAACGAAGGCTTTATCACGGTCTTCTCGGTGTTGTACTTCCGTCGTACTGTTTCCATCGTCAGGATCTAACACATATTTATTATCATAATTGTATATAGTATTTTTTACAGTATTTTTCAGACAAATAGTCTAAAACGTTGAAGTTTGATCGGGCAAATATTATCTTTAAAAACTCAATTCCTTCTGTAACATATCACGCCAGAATATCCACACGAAACCGGCGCAGCTAAGGACCAAATAGTTGCTATTGGAGATAGAAACTCTCACATGAAATTTCAATTCTGGTACTCAAAATTCAAGCTTCAAAATTACCTCCAAACACCTTAAATATAAAAAAATATATATAACGGTCCAATTTCAAATTTACAGACGGGTACAAATAATTTTCCATCCTCTCCAATATACCCCACAATTACAATAAAAATTTAATGAACATTATGTATTATTATTACGTAAAAATAATAAATTTTCAGATATTTGTCCTAGATTTGTATGAATGAATAAGAATACGCTTTGTTGTCTATATACAGTAAGAATATTTTCTGCTGTGACTCAACTCTTAATACAAAAGAAAACATTACCAAATATTTATCATAACTCAAAAAATATGTTTGTTTAAAATAAAATTGAGTGCATTTGACTACTGTTAAAAAATGTTAATATCTAAACAGAATGTTAGTAATGCATTTATAGGTAAAACTATAAATGGTATTAAGCTTTGGGAATTAGAATAAAGAATTAGTACACAAATAATTTATATTTCATTTATTATTAGTAACAATCACTGTGGCATATCTCTTATTTGTTCTGCCAATTGTACAAATGTATTATTTTCTTTCTTTATCTCTCTTTCATTAAAATACACATCTGCTTTCATCTGAAATCTCTCCTTATTCTTCTACACAATATATTACACATTCGAAAAGAAATTTCCCCAACCAATCTATTTAACATACCACATCCTTACAATGTTTAGTGTCGCACATAAACATACATATATATATCTCAGACAATGCCAGGGCAAGGCAAAAGAGAAAAAAACATTAAATTTCGAAGCACAAAAATTAAATCACAATCTCAAGTTATATATCATTTTTTCATAATGATAAACAGATACAAAAAAAGCAAAAACCATAACTAGGAACAAAACACAAGACATAAAATTCAAATAGGGTCATTTATAATCATCACAAATTTATGAACTCATCCCCCAACTATGTAAAATATACTAGAGGAAAACCCCAAGTTTCTTCTTTGGTCTGGTGCAAAAAACAAAATATGAAAAGAAAAAACAAAGGAAATTAATTCCTTCAGAAAGAAAATGTCCGAAGGCTTTCAACAATATTTTCATACAATTTAGTTGTGCTCTGGCCTGGAAAAATGTGTCAGAAGTTTCATTTGAAAAAAAAATATTGAGAGGTTCATTATCATCATTATTAAACCAGCACCCACTAAATTCACAAAGGTACATGCAGTACAATTTTTATTTACCATTGAAGAAAAAATACATGAACTTAAGTTTACATAAATATTTAAACTATAATTAGACATCACAAGTACAAAGTAAACAGCCTCAGAAAACAAGATTAAGGCGTAGTAGCTATCCTACACTCAAGTATGATCATATCTGAAAACTTTATCAACTAATAATTCCGGGAGAAACATTTATTCCAGTTCCTTGAACAGAACTAAATTTATGCTTCTAGTTTGGAAATATTTAATCACACATTGGGGGAGGCCTCATTTGAATGTAATTTTATGACATTGTGTGCACTTCAATATTACATGCAAAACCCTATTTATCTCACCCTATTCATAGCAAACAGTAACTAGTAAGTATTATACTACCTAGAATGTGAAAAATTTACCGACATATTTATTTATCAGTCTGTACTCTAATTAGACAATGTCCCAATATAATGAATTAATTCTACATATTTTAATACAGTCTTCAAATGAAAGTATCAAAACTTAATGGAGATAACAGATTTTTTTCATGTTTTTGCATAGTACAATAAGCATACTTGTGTCTATATGCGTAATTATCTCTTTTTCACAAGTGAGGAAAATAAAATAAATATTATCAGATCTCTTATGTAACCCTAATAATTGAAGAAAGTGTTAAAATGCAACACATTTTATTGTTATTTCCTAAATTATAAACTTGATTATAATTATCATATTTCAGGGAAATAAAATTACGATTAACTTAAATGAAGTATATTTTTAATTTAGGCCTCTAAGAGACTGCTGGTCTCAAAGAGAATCTTAGTATACTCAGAATTTAATAAAAAAATTCCCAAAGGCCTCCCCTGATTGAAAAAGCTTTTATATGATGTGGCCAACGATTCCACCCTAAATTTATTCAAACAGAAATGGAAAGAAAAAACAACCTATTAATTGAACTCTCGGGCTTAATTATCCGTTGTATTCTAGTCCCACCACAGGTCCACCTACAATCTCACAAAATTGTGCATCTTTATAACTGTTCTAAAGAGCTCCAAATTATTTATGTATGCTGCAATGCAACAAAGTTCAATGTGGATGATAATAGCTGAACTACCATACTCTGGTACTTAAATTAGCAATTTAAAAAAGTCTATGCAGGAATATTGTTGTTTGTACTGTATTTTGAAACTTGTATAGTATTAATTGGAGGTGTTATAGTTTCAAAGGTAATCCGGTATTATCCCAAATTTAAATAATTCACTGGGCTGATGGGAGTTATGCACTCTAAATTTACCTAATTGATAGGAGCTCTTGGGACTGATTACTGGTTTAAGGTATATAGTAGAAATCTGTGGTGGGATGAGAATAGGCAGGACTCTCCTTACTAACTTTACTGGCATTCCTTTTCAGTTCCTATAAGCCTGGTGTCGGTGATGTCCTCCTTGGTCATGTCCTTGTCGCCCCAACCCCAGAGGGCTCCCTCGTGGCTGTGCCCGTGTCCGTGTTGGGGATGGGTGCCGTCGCCGAGCCGCTTCACCCGCCGCATCACCACATCCTTCGAGACGGTCTTCAGGTCCCAGGCCCAGCCCAACCAGGCGAAGAAGTCGATGAATCCGGTCGTCAGGTTCAGCCTGTAGTTGCCCAGCTCGGCCGCCTTGTAGTCCCAGGGGAACACGTGGTGGTAGTTGTGCCAACCTTCGCCCAGAGCACCGAGAGCCACGCTCACGTTCTCGCTCGGGTTTATCGTCCTAACAGAAAACCTTATTTAGTCAACTAGCTTGGATGGAATGCCAATGATATTTATATTAATACACAATACGTCTATTATCTTAGAGTACGCATAAAGAAGAATCTCTGGGCGAAAAGGTTTCGCCGCAACCCCGGTGGCGGATTTATAGTTTTTCAATCAACTGGATACCTGTATCACACTGAGATGCAAGAGGAAGGAAAAGAATAAAGGGAATGTCTGGACAGGTCCACGTTCATCTCAAAAACATCGACAATTTCCACTCGGATGAATGGATTGTATGCTACTTTATGTCAGCCCGATGGGCAAGGCGAAAAGCTCCCGAACAGTTCGGTGGTTTCCCAGTTTTGGAGGAAAAAAAATTGGACCGGGATCTACGTCACCGACAGAGAAAGCGTCAACCCAACGGCGCTTGGCGTAACGGCGTGAAATGGAGGATAACACACACCGAGTCACCGCCCGCTTTGAACTAGGCCCCTTGAAAAGGGCCCACCTGCCCTGAATTCTAATAAGGGATCCCTCCCAACAATGTAGGACGACCTCGCACAACATACCGCCTGGGACCGTTTAATCGCGAGTAGTAGATCATTTTTCGTGTCATTATGGTAACGCCGACAACATTTCGTGATCTCTACACGGACCTTATGAAATGGGTCAATGCACCAGCAAAATTCGAAAAATCGATGACGAATTCAGGAATATGTTTTAGGAAGATAAATATTCTTACTCGTCATCATCAAAGTTTAACAGTAAGTTGCGGTACAATCGGCATTTTATAACGCCCAGTACTCCAGTACTGTTTTTCCAATAAAAAAAAACTTGAACCGATCGAGACAAAATTTGATGGCATATGATGTACACCTGCGCTCGCTCTCTGCAGATAGTGAGGGACACTCAAAGGGCTAGATATTGATTTGATAGTTATGGAAGATTATTAGCGCAGCACTAATCGCACAGCTATTTTCAGTAGGGCGCGTCAATAGTTCCAAATTGATGTAAGTGAACTAGCGCCCCGACGCTAACAAGCGGCGTATTAATGAACTCCATTAGACGGGAATCTCCGTGTAGGTGTATCTCTAATGCAGACAGACCATGCTCCGTCGAACAAAAGGTTTATAGAAATATTGCAATGTCCCTCTTATCGGACTATTATGCAGAATTTTGTCCAGAAGCAAAGCACGAGTTCTATATTCCATGCGTTTTATCCCGGTGAGATTTACATTCGCATTTCATAATTTCAAACAAAGGGAACGTGAAGAATCTATTGTTCGTAAAACACTGTTTAAAAACATACTAATCACTTGAGAACATTTTTGTAGCACATCGCCGGGCGAGGACTGGAGAATGAGTGAAGTTTTCACAGATAGCGCTGAACGTGTCGTTGAACTAGTAATGGCAAGGAGTCAATTTTGGGAACCATGGGTCAAGTATTGACAATACTTTAATTAATATAACGTCAAATGCATAGAATTTTGTACGGCGCTTGTGAATTGTCATCACAGTCGGGTCGTTTTACCACTCGCGATTAGGGCATAATCGGTCAATGATAGGGGAAAATTCGAAGAGATAAATGGTATAAGGGTTGTAAAGTTCCATGCCACTAGTGTTCTTTTCCGCCTTATACCCACGAAAAAAATAGAAATATTAGTTATATAGAAAACTAAATAAATAACCCAGCACTTACTTGTCGTAGGGTTTATTTCCCCACATGTGCGCGGCGCTGTTGACCAGCCAGGTCATGTTGAGCGTGAAGGTGTACCGGGCCAGTGTGGCCACGAACCACGAATTCGTCCACGTCTCGTCCCACAAGTAGACAGGTATCACCGTCGGCAAC
The DNA here is from genome assembly GCA_019843655.1 of Lethocerus indicus. Taxonomy (NCBI): domain Eukaryota; kingdom Metazoa; phylum Arthropoda; class Insecta; order Hemiptera; family Belostomatidae; genus Lethocerus; species Lethocerus indicus. The sequence continues at coordinate 6,170,855 of JACDQD010000007.1, read as the reverse complement.
ACGAAACACGCGAACGGCATCAATAATATGTAGTACCTGAAAACGAAGCCGATTACATAAGTTGAGAACAGAAAACGAGATGACGGACAGGAACATTACAACAGGCATCCGTACAACTCCACGAGAGTTGTTATGTATTTAACTGAATTTCCGTACGCGGAAATACCGAATGGGCAATTGGTTAAAAATGGTTCGATCAAATGATTTTGATATTTATGTGCCATATATAGTTCCTCTGAGATTAGAGAGGACTACATGCGGCATGTTATTTTCAAAGTTTTCAAAAATTAAATATACTATTGTATTTTAAAGTGGTTTTCTTTTTTAATTGGCTTTCTTTTGAAGTAGAATCTGATCTTTTCAGTTCGTATCTTTATATCGGATCCGGAATTTTGCGTTCTTCAAATAACATAACTGTAGATTGTTAATTATATAGAACAGGATAGTGGGGACGCCGCTCACTTTTTCTGAAAGGCGACTACCGGATCGCGTTCAAGGTCGGATAGGTCGAGCCCTTTGCCCTTCTCGATGACCTCAGTCTTCTTCCTGACCAACAGCCAGCCGATGTGCGAGAAGAAGAAGCCCCGACGGGCGTCATGCGGGTCGGCGTCCGTCTCGCTGTACTTGTGATGTACCCTGTGGTCCCGAGCCCATTCGAATATTGAATTCTGGGAACAAACAAAATTTATTATACAAAAGAATTATTACCCCAACAAGTATTCGTTTCATATTTGTTACGAGAATATCGCTTCTTTAATATCGAGACTTTAAAATATGTTCCATAATACCAACGAATCAAGTCCCTCTTAATTTCAAAATATATTTTGAAATATCGAATATACAAATGTTACGTCGTCAATGAGGTGTTACCTGGAATGCTAGCGTGTTGAAAAATGCGAGTATAACCCTAAGTGGAAAGTTTGCTTTGTAAGTCCTGTGCGACCAGAGCCTGTGAGCTCCAGCTGTTATCCCTAAACCTGACATCATGTACAATGCCGTAGCTGAAAAATAAAATAAATTACATTTTGTAGATGCGCTGTATTATATTCTCTGTTCTGATCCTGCGAAGAGTAACTTCTACGGATTCAATAGATAATAAAGCTGTTAATACCCACCCCATAGAGAAGTCAATATTTTAGCAGATGTGAGCATTAGAAACATGCCGTAGAGAGCTGCGGCGTGGAGGTATGCGAACAGTATGACGTTTCTCCAGACTATGACCCTCCTGTAGGTCTCCTTCTTTTCCTGGATCGGTCGCTCCTGCTCCGGAGTGCAGCACTCCTCGGCAAGGGGAACTGCCCCCGTCGACAACACGTTCGGTGCCATTTTTATAGTATAGTCTGAAACACACAAATCATGACATCAGCATGACGATTCAAAGTAAATTCCTTCTTCATCACTCCCGAGAATCTCTTCATCTTCCCAGGAGAGGTCCTGAAAGCGTCACAGCTTTTGTACTATATTATTAACAGAATGTTACTGACAACTTCGGGAAGTGAGGTTCAAGTCTTGTAAGGACAGCGCAGTCAATAAAGTACTCCCAACAGACAAGATTTATTTTTATCAATCTTTTCTACGATGGAACTTCGTCCCGAAAGAACGCTTTCAAAGTCGCCAAAAATATCTTCATCGTGTAACGTTTATCAACATTAAAATTTCTTCTTTCATTTTTTCTTATACATATTTATTACAATTTACACTCGTCGCGAGAAGACGATATCCGCTTTTTAGAAAGGTGCGAAAGTCCTGTTTGAAATGCAAATAGAGATAAGGTAACTCATTCCGCGCCTCTGCACATAATTATCTCTTATCAAAATAATCATGAATCGCAAGTCGCTATAAAAATGTTCAAATCAAACGCTCCTCGATAAGAACAAGTACTGGAAAAGGCAGGTCGACCAGTTGGGATCATTAATATTTCTGATATTACATTCCGAATAATAAATTGTACAAGACGTTTATCGATCTCCCAATCCCTATCGTATTATTACATACAAAAGGATAAGGAAATAAATGAGTCTCGTCTTGTATGTTAACATGGAATTTGACAGATGTTGAATTTATTTTTTGTTATAAAATCTCTCTACGCTACTATGATATGTACTATGGGGAGGCTGTGGGAGGCCAAGGACTGGCCCGGAATGGGCCAACAATGGGAGGCACAATTGTATAACTAACTCAACCGACCGCCAAATCCGCCCTTGCATTTTAACAATGCCGTTTAGGCATTCACAAATCTAAGACATGCGATATGTTAACGCTGTTCTGGCCACGCTGCTATTAGGCCCGCCAATACTCCATTACTAATCTTATTATTTTGTTATTCCGTTGTAATAAATTTCCGATGACCTTAAAGGCTCAGCATACAAATGTGTACAAATAGTGTAGATGTTTTTAAATGTACACGCGTTATAATTATTTTTCTGAAATATATTGTGGGTTTCATATTGGATAAGATCGCGTGATGAAAAAAATCCAGGATTTTTCCTGTGTCTGTAAACCACCTGAGTGGACTCCGTTGGACGGGTCAAATGTGACCTATTCCTCCGCAAACAGCTACGGGAAAATTGCAAAAGAAACTGTTAAAGTCGAAAATTCATCGTAAGATCCAAGGAGTTTGGGACGCGTCCAAACACTAACAAGGTCCATAGTTCCCGCGAGAATTAAACAATACTGTACTGCTCAAGTATGAATCCAGTAGGATATCGTGCCGAAAACTGGTAAATTGTTGGATTAATTACATTGAAGCGACACCGTTTTGTCTCATTACTTATTGAATGATGGGATCAATCCAGCGTTCGGACCAGATAAATATGCGTCCTTGACTTCAGTTTTCTTTTTAGGCAATCGGGATAGTATTATCACGGTCGGAACTTGTTCAAAATGTGTCGGACCCGAGTAGGGGCTGAAGCCGCGAGAGATAATCGGAATATGAGTTATTCCGAGATAAAGCCGACGAAGTGGGGTAAGAAGATGAGCACGGCCGAGAGGTACATAAGATCGGGGGCGGAGGGGATTGATCTGGAGGTAGGAGGACAAAAGGTGTTTGTCGAGGCGGGCCAAGTGTGCGCATGACCCCCGCCCCCACCACACTTCAACAAACCCCGGGACCACTTGGCTTCAATATTGCCTCCGGGGGATTTGTTCTATTTTTATTCCTTGCAAAAAGCCGATGCTATTTTATCGGACGGACGAACTGGCGAAAGAAGGCCGGCCCGAATGCGAAACTCCCACTCGAGTCGTATTCCCCACAAAATATTTTGTACGGCCAAAAACCAGCCATAAAAAATATTGCAGAGTGAGTTATTTGAATCATACAATCGAAAACATTGCAACCTAATGAAACACTTCTATATATAAAAGCCCCGAAGGGTAGTTAAATTGTTCGAATGACACGTTGGGCTCGTGACACAGGAGGAAGGCCTCCAAGTTGGAGAAATCGTTAGTCTCGCTACAGACAAGAGGTTTGAATAACCTCGACACGAGACTAATTCGACGGCAAAGGAAACGCCAGGAGGGAAAGATAAGGTGAACAAAATAAGATTTAACGCAGAGTTAGCACCGTAACCAAGGACAACAGAAGTCACCTCCCTAACAGATATTTCTCTCCGCCCGCTCTATGAGACCCATTTGTTACTTTCAGGTAGTACCTCTTTGATCTAATCAAGCATCGATCGGGCAGATGCAATGTAGTGTAGACAACAGAAACATCTCCTCTAGTCTCCTCTCGCTGGTTTGGTCTTTTGCTAGACCGGT